>VZQC01004170.1:550924-677078 GCA_009823505.1 Rhizomys pruinosus
GACATCACGAGCTTTGCAGGAAAATGGCTGGAGCTAGAGGACATCATGCTGAGTGAAGTAACACAGTCCCAGAAAAACAAACGACGAATGGTATCCCTCATCTGTGGATGCTAGTGCCAATTACCCAGTTGTAAGTATTTCTTGTGTAGGGCCCCCTGAGCTTTTGTACAAAGCAGTTGGGCATAATGCATTTTGGAAACAACAACAACAACAGAAAATACTGCATCAAAGAACTGACTGAAACAGTGAACTTCTGCTCAAAACAGTCAACTTCCCCATGGAAAATATTGAGAAAGACTAAGAGATGGAAAGCATGTTTGGCAGAATGCACGAGCTCTGGTGGGGTGGGGGAATGAGCGGGAACATGGGTCTAGATTTGTTAAAAATAAATAAATAAATTTATGTGAAAAAAAAAAAGAAAGAAATATTTGTCATTGGAAGCCACTGAGATTTCACATTTGTAGCAGAAACCTGACTGATCCAAATCTTCCTTCTTCATTGCTCTATATATGTTTTTCCATTATGTGTGTGTGTGTGTGTATGAGTGTATATGGATGGAAAAATATATAGATACTTAAAAAGATGTAGAAATACTTCATTTATATGTAATTACAGTAGTGGATATATAGATAGACAGACAAACAGGTAGATAGGGATCCACTACTGTAATTTCTCTCAGATCCCCATATTTGACTGTCTCTGTGAATAAATTACGAATGAATGAATAAAGAATGAATGAATAGATGAATCAAGTAGTTTCAACATGCACCATCATCAAGATATGGCCATCTCAAGTCTTCCCTTCTTTCATGCATAGTAACTTCCTCAGAACCCAAAAGTTGGCAAGGAAAAGGACTTAGTCCATGCTCTAAGAACTGCATCCCTGCTGAGCCTTCCTTGTACTGCCAAGAGACTTTTTAAGTTCAAGAAGTGAGTGCAGGACTAGAACAAACGAGAAAAACAACCTCAGCATCCAGCAGTAGTACCTGGAAGGGTTGCGAAGGGGGAAATGCTGGTTCCCAGGCCTCCAGATAGAAACGTGAGCTAACCACTGCTCATGTGTACAAATGCCCAAGGGTTACAAACAAGCCTCCTACACGGCGAGGCAGAAGGCAATTCTCTCATTTGCCAAAGCAGGGCTGAGCTGGAACTCTTCTTCCTGAGTGGTGGCCAGGAGCCTCTCACACAGCCAAACTGTAAGACGATGTTCAGAGGGCAACTGACACTCTTCAATACCACATCCACACCCAGCTCCCACCACTGTGGATGCACCTAACTAGGAAGGAGTCAGGTGGCCATTTCACTCATTCCTACATTGAGCCAGCTAAGAGCCAGGCACTCCTCAACACACTCTAAAGGCAGCCCTGAGTATCAGAACAGAAAATGGCCTGTCTTTGTGGCACTTACATGTGACTGGGCAGAGACATGAGCAAACTAAATAATAAAACATAATTGTCTTTCATTTGAAAACTCTGAATGACTGAACTATGTAACATGTTGGAAGGTGACAAGAGCTCTGGGAGAAAATAAAGCTAGGAAGGAAGTGAGCTAATCAGCTGAGGGGGAGCCAGGGCTGTCAAGAACCGTTAGGGTAGGCCTCATTGACACGACATTTGAACGAGGACTTGAGAAAGATGAAGAGATAAACCATACAGATATCACAGGGTCCCGAGGTGGGGATGAAAAACCCCACTTGGGGGCTGGAGAGATGGCCTAGCGGTTGGGAGTACCGACGCTCTTGCAGAGGACCCGGGTTCGATCCCCAGCACCCACATGGCGGCTAAGAACCGTCTGTAACTCCAATTCCAGGAGAACTCCAGTTCCAGGGGAATCCGAGACCCTCTTCTGACCTCCGCGGCATTGCATGACATGGGTGCACAGACCTGCATGCAGACAATACATTCATACACATGCAAAAATAAACTAAATACCTAAAAAAAAAAAAAAAAAAGAAAAACCCCAGTTGGCTAGGGCTGGGAACCTTAGAGTGAGCCAGGCGAACAGGAAGAGGAAGTTAGAGAGGAAGTGGCTCAGACTGCCCTGGGTATTGTAAGGACTGTAAGATTTCTGGCTTTTAGTCTGAGGTAGAGCAGTGTCAAGAAAGAGCAGGTAGCCAGGCTTGGTGGCACATGCCTTTAATCCCAGCAGAGGCAGAGGCAGAGGCAAGACGGATCTCTGGGAGTTCAAGGCCAGCCTGGTCTACATATCAAGCTCCAGGCCAGCTGAGACTAAAGGGAAACCCATCTCAAAACAAACAAACAAACAAAAAAAAAGAGCAGGTAAAGAGCAGGAAATGAACTGGGAACCTCCAGCATACGGAATGCATGGCATGCTGCCCCACAGAGAGACGCTGAGGTAGGCCCTCTGTTGTGACAGATAAGGACATAAAGCCAAAGGAGGGTTTTGCCATCCAGTGAGACTGGCATATGCCAACGGTTTTGTCAGGACAGACCACCCTGATGCTGGCCTCTTACTTCCACGAGAGTCCTCAAACTGAGGTGACAAAACAAAACCCCTCTGCTGTGAAGTCTCATTTTCTTCCTAAGTACGAAGGAATCACTAGCATGGTGGTGAGGATGCACCGCGTCCTCTGCAATGTCTGGCCTTCTCCCCAGAGCCTCACAACAGTCTCATAAAGAGGGGAAGGCACAAGTGAATATGCACATGTTCACAGGGATCACTGCCTTGTTCACTGGAGGAGGAGCCCAGTGGTGAGTCTCAGGTATTCAGTTTTTCTTCATCAAGCTCGGTTCCGAGGTAGGAGCCATTCTGAAGTTTGTTTGTTTGTTTTTAATTTCCTTTGCTTTTGCATCTTTGCATGTGCTGTTCTTTCCTTCTAGGACCCCCTTTCCTCTTGAGGGGTAAGTTATGTGACTTACTGCAGCAGAGGCCTTCCCTAACCCCTAAAGCCAGGTTGGCGTCCCTCCTCTGTGCTCCTTTGGTACCTGACTTCCTGTCACAGTACACGTCACTCCATCTCGAACCCAACTACTTGTTTGTATCCCACCTGTTCATAGGCAAGTTTTGGGTTTCTGAGACGGTTATACCCTCAGCACCTGTCACCTAAATAGCCGTGAAAATATTTGTAGAAATTGTAGAAGCCTGGGTGGAAGGGGATTGAGTTTTCACTTCCCACAGCATGAACCTGGCTTTGGGATCCATGCGTAAGAAATCAAATCCATATTATCCACAGAGTTCTAGTTCTGGGTCTTGTCCTGTGGTTTCAATGAGTCACTTGGCTTCGCTAAGACTCCGTGTCATATGTAGGTTGAGTGCATTGTGCATTCCCTTCTTGAAGACGATTACTGAGGGGCTCTACTGAGAATGCGGGACACCGCAGAGGACACAGAGAATCATGGACCGGCTAGGAGCAGCAGTGCAGAAGGGAATGAGGTTTCGAATGACAGTCACTTCCTGTGCATCATCCCTCCATGGCAGAGCTACAAAAGCCAGTGAACCTCTTCTTGTCAGGCAAAAGTTGAGCTGAGAAAGAAACTGAAACCCTGAAAGGCTACCACTTCCTTGTGCTGGCAACAAGGAGAAAACCTGGTATTTTTTTTTTTAATTTTTTTTTTTATTAATTTTATTTATTTCTGTATGTGTATGAATGTACTGTCTGCATGCAGGTTTGTGCACTCGTGTCGTGCAATGCCGCGGAGGTCAGAAGCGGGTCTCGGATTCCCCTGGAACTGGAGTTCTCCTGGAATCGGAGTTTCAGACGGTTCTCAGCCGCCATGTGGGTGCTGGGGATCGAACCCGGGTCCTCTGTAAGAGCGGTCGGCGCTCTTAACCACTAGGCCATCTCTCCAGCCCCGAAAACCTGGTATTTTAGCACCAAATCTCAATCACCTTGCCTGACCAAAGTCAGCTTAAAACCTAAGTAATTAAGAATCCCTTTCCCATCATGCTCTCTGCCATAGGAAGGGAACCAGAAAGCATCCTCTGCTTTTCCCAGAAATCTGTTAGTGTATCAAAGATACACTAGATACCCAAGAAGGGGGAGGAAAACTCGTGGCAGCAGTGACTCTCACATGATGAGGTTTTCAGAAGAAAAGCAAATTGTTCTGACAGTCCCATGACATCAAGAGTGAAAGCTGAAAAGAAAAGAAAAAAAAAAACCTCACTGGGCAGTAGGAGAAGACAAACAAACATGTCTGAGCTGAAGAGAATGGTGCCTAGCTAAAGACGTACTAAAACTAAGAAAGACTCTGATAAAGTACAAGTCTCATCCGTAATTGTCACCTACAAACTCCATCATGTCTAAAATTTCCTGGATCACAGTGGCATTGAAGGATAAATGGAATCATCCACAGGCAGCACAGGAGAAGCTGAGGATGGGCTGAGCAGAATCGGAATCCTTGCTCGTCGTCCTCCCAACAGAGCGGTCTCCCCTGTGTGTACATCAGCAGGCATGTCCTGCCAGGCCATGAAGGCTAACAGTGTTGCACAGCATGGAATCTGCTTATAAACCCCACCTATAGGCTCCCTGGCACCCTGCCCTCTGAAACCATATTTGTCTCCTGTCCTTTCACATAACAAGTTCAAAGGCAGACAGATTTCATGCTTTCCCCTTGTCTTCTCTGTTCACATGAACTTCTTTTTCCTTTCAGCTATTCCTCACATGATGCTTTCTAAGCCCCTTTTGATCTGTGTCGTTTCTGTCTGAATTGGTAAAAAAGCAAGTAGTGCTAAGTGCTTTGCACGTATCTCAGCCTATTGCTCTGCCCACTCAGGAACAAAGCTGTTCTCTACACCACGTAGATGAGAGCACAGGGGCTAGAAAATTTGAGTCCTTTGTCCGAGGTCAGTCAGTCAGAATGTAATGTGAACCCAATGCTTTAACATTCTGGACCCACTGTTCCTAATCTCTTGCTGTATCACCATGCTCCCCTTCTTCTCACAAAGCCCAAGCAGCTGTTTAGAGGCAAAGATGAGATTAGGACCCAAGGTTCCTGATTCTCCCTCAGACCTCTTGTCACCTATGCCCCATGTGTTTGCTTTCTTCTTAGTTGCACTGCATGGTGGCCCTCGGAGCATGGCATGTTCTGTGCACAACTTGTTAGGAACAGGAAGATGACTGGTCTCTCAGGCTTGTTTTATAGATAGACATTGAAAAGAGAACAGATACACAGAGGGGGAAAAGCCCCAGTGTCAACACAGAGTTGTTTATCTATACCCCTTAGTGCTTTAGAATGGTATAGATTCCTGGAGCCAGAAACTGTTACTAGAATTACTCATGTGTTGAAACTCAGTCAAGAGTGTTTTGTTATGATTACACAGAAATGCATTTATTTGAAGATTTTTTTACACATATACTCTTTACAAACAATGTTATATGATATTAAAATGGGAATATTTTCTTGTTTTTGCATGAATAAGACTTTCAGCACTTTAAAGGAAAAAAAAAAACATACATCACTAACTAACCTGTTGCCTAAACTAGGTTTCATTGAGAAAAGATAGTTGTCCTTGGACTGGTTCAAAGTAGCCTCAAAAGTATTAGTTGCGGGGCTAAGGACATGGCTCAGTGAATAAAGCATTTGCTACATGGGTGTAAAGACCTGAGTTCAAATCCCCAGAAGCTACATAAAGCTGGGTACGGTAGTGCACATCTGAAATCCTATCATAGGGTCAGAGGCAGAAACAAGAGACCTCAGAGGCCTGCGGATCAGCTAGCCTGGTGGACTCAGCAGGGAACAAAGAGAGAGATCTCAAACAAGATAGAAGGTAAATATTAACATGTGAGGTTGTCCTCTGACCTCCATACATGCAATATGGCAAAGCATATCCTCATTCACGCACATGCATATGCACATATCCACACATAGGTGCACACAAGTCATACATATACACACAAAGAAATGTTAGTCAAATAAATAAATGAGCAGGTGAAATGAACCAATGAGGACATGAATGACAAGACATGGATGGAATAAAAAGACTCAGCTAGGGGCTGGAGAGATAGTCTAGTAGTTAACAGCACTGACTGCTCTTGCAGAGGACCAGGGTTTGATCCCCAGCACCCACATAGCGGCTAAGAAGTGTCTGTAACCAGGAGAACTCCAGTTCCAGGGGAATCCGATGCCCTCTTCTGACCTCTGTAGCATTGCACGACACGGGTGCACAGACCTACATGCAGACAGTACACTCATACACATACAAAAATAAATAAAATTTGGGGGCTGGAGAGATGGCCTAGCAGTTAAAAGCGCTGACCACTCTTACAGAGGACCCGGGTTCGATCCCCAGCACCCACATGGTGGCCGAGAACCGTCTGAAACTCCAATTCCAGGAGAACTCCAGTTCCAGGGGAATCCGACACCCTCTTCTGACCTCTGCGGCATTGCACGACACGGGTGCACAAACTTGCATGCAGGCAGTACATTCATACACATACAGAAATAAATAAAATTAATAAAAAAATTTAAATAAATAAATAAAATTAAAAAAATTTTTTTAAAAGACAACTAATTTTCTTCTTTCTCTTTCTTTTCTTTCTTTCTTCTTTCTTTCTTTCTTTCTTTCTTTCTCTCTTTCTTTCGTCTTTTTGAGACAGGGTCATCCTGTAACCCCAGCTGGCCTGCAACTCACTGTGTAGACCAGGCTGGCCCTGAACTCATAAAGATCTGCCTGCCTCTGACCCCTGAGTGCTGTGATGCTCACGATTCAAAACTAAGTTGCTCTCAAGATAAATTTTTTTTTTACTTTGGCAAAAATTCTTTCAAAAGTAGAAGCATTTCTCTACTTTGTCCATTTCCTCCAGCTCCAGATTGATGCAGCCAAGAAACAATGAACTAAAAATGAAGGAGGAAGAGGGCATGAATGATTCCTTGTGTTATAGTTCCTTTATTAGTGAATCTCATATTCAAGATTAAAGATAATGTTCCTGGGCTTCTGAAATGCTCACCCTTATCCCTTCTTAGCCTCAAATTTAAGCTTGAGGCACTCAAAAGAATCAGAAATTTTCACAGAGCTTCAATAAAACATTGTCTAATAATAATAATAATAATAATAATAATAATAATAATAATAATGTAGTGTTTAAAAAAAATCAGAAATTTCAACTAGGCCCCAACCAAAAGCAGGATAATAAGTCATGTAAGGAAGACGGCAGCACACAAACAGCTTTCACACGGCAAGTACTAAGTAAGTACTAACAAAGAGAGCACACAGAGTGCACGTGGATGCAGGAAAACAGTGAGAAAATGAAATGAGGTGAGCCTTGAAGGCCAAATCAGTGAAAAGGGTGGCATTTGGGGCAAGAGCACGAGGCTGCGACAGCTGCGACAGCTCTGATGGCTGCGACAGCTGCGACGACTGCGACGGCTGCGACGGCTGCGACGGCTGCGACGGCTGCGACAGCTGCTCCAAGGGAACAGCTGGTATCCTCAGCACAAACAGGGAAGTAGAGTCCAGGAGCAGGGGCCGGAAATGTCAAAGGAGGAACCTGCACTTGATTTTTTTCCTTGATAACTGTGGTAGAACCTATCCATTTGATCGCTATTTTCTTGGTATTCCTCAGAACAAGAACATGAAGAAAGAAAGGAACAGGGGAAGATTTCAGGGGTAAATTTATTAAGTTTCACACCGGGGCTGAAAATTCAAATGGATCTAAGACACAGCTGACAATCTTAAGAATGAATGACTTTGCTTTGATAACCTACCAAAAAGGGGCTTTGAAACACAAAAGAAGACCACTCTGCAGGCAGTTCATCCACGGGTTCATTGACCTCTTAAGCTCAGGAGGCTTATCTAAGTTCAAACTGGCAGAAACTTCCTTTCTCCTAGGAAAGGCCCAGAATCCCATTCTAGAAGAGAAATGTCCATGGCTCCTAAATTCTTATACAGTCTACAGAGCTTACAATCTGGAAAGGACAAAAGAGTGGACATCTATGGAATGACTTTAAACTGGGGGACAGGAAAGTTTTATTTGAAACAAATATCTCTGTCCATTACACACTTTATAGGGACATCTGAATTGGGAGTATTGGGAGGGGAAGCAAAAGCATCATCCATTAAGCCTTGAAGTGTAGACTACTCACTGAGATCTCCAGATAAGACCTAAACAGAGATTCACAGAGACAGATGCACAAATCTCAACATTAGGACAAAAAGAAATACAGAAAGCAAGTTACAGAACTCATCTAAAAGATCATAGATCCGCCAGGCGTGGTGGCGCGTGCCTTTAATCCTAGCACTTGGGAGGCAGAGGCAGGCGGATCTTTGTGAGTTCAAGGCCAGCCTGGTCTAGAGTGAGTTCCAGGACATCTGGGGCTACAGGGAGACTCTATCTCGAAAAGACAAAAAAAAAAAAAAAAAAGAATAAATAAATAAATAAATAAATAAATAAATAAATGATCATAGATCCTCAACTATGGAATTCAGAGATGCTGAAGTAGCTAAAATGCCAAAAGAAGAATTAAAAAGTATTAAAATGACCAAGGAGATACAAATAGGCAGGAGAATATAGCAACGAAATCAATCCAGGGCTTGGAGAAGGTTAGGAGCAAAGATGGACAAAACATGAGCAACATGGTAGAAAAATTCAGCAAGGAAATCAAAACCTTGAAAAACTCAATAAAAATCTTAGAAATGGAAAGTTCAATGAACCAAATAAAAAATACAGTGGATATCATCATCAATAGACAAGACCACACAGAAGAATATCAGGGATAGAGAACAAGAAGAGGAAAGACCACATTCAAGCTCCAGTAAAGGAAAACTAAGAAGCAAGCACAATTACAATTTCCAAGGACTCTGGAATGTGATTATGAGACCAATCTAAGACTGCGGGGTAGAAGGAGCAGACACAAAAGCCAGAGGCAGAGAGAATCTATTCAATAAAATTATCCTAGAAAATTCCTAAAACCTGGAGAAAGTATAGATATTAAAGTATGAGACATTTAAAACCCCCTAAAAAAAAATGTGAAGAACCATTCCATGACACATTACTGTCAAGGGGCCAGAGTTGAAATTAAAGAAACAATACTAAAATCTCAAAGAGAAAAATGCCAACTCTCTTACAAAGGCAAACACATCAGACTAATATCAGATCTCTCAGTCGAAATTCAAAAGCCAGGAAAGTGTGTAATTCAAAGCCAAAAATAAATAATTGCCAACAAAGATTGCAACTGACCATAGGAAAGAGATACTTTCTTGAGAGGAACAGGTAAGAAAGAGTCCATTGGGTCTGCACAGTAAAACGGAAAGCCCATCATATGTATAATCCAATCAACAAGAAAAACAATCAACAACATTATAGAAATTATCCACATGTAAAAGAATGAAACAGATGCATATTTCTCACCCAGCACAAAAATCAAAATGGATCAAAGATATTAATGTAAGACATGAAACTGAAACTTCCAGTGGAAAATGTAGTTATACTTCAAACTATAGGCTTAGGCAGACTTTCACTTTTTTTAAATTTTATTTATTTCTGTATGTGTATGAGTGTACTGTCTGCATGTAGGTCTGTGCACCCGTGTCGTGCAATGCAGCGGAGGTCAGAAGAGGGTCTCGGATTCCCCTGGAACTGGAGTTCTCCTGGAATTGGAGTTACAGACGGTTCTCACCCACCATGTGGGTGCTGGTGATCGAACCCGGGTCCTCTGCAAGAGCAGTCGGTGCTCTTAACCACTAGGCCATCTCTCCAGCCCCAACTTTCACTTTTTTAAAAACATTAGCTGTGTGTATGTGTGTGTGTGTGTGTGTGTGTGTGTGTGTGTGTGTGTGTGTGTATACACTCCTATGCACCACAAGGCTCACATGTGAGGTCAGAAGTTGGTTCTCTCCTTCTACCATGTGGATTCTGGGGATCAAACTCAGGTCATCAGGCTTGGCAGCAGCTCCTTGTATACTCAGAGCCATCTTTCCAGCCCCAAAGATTTTTAAAGAAAGAAAACAATCCAAAGAATTGACAAAGAGGACTGTTTAAAATTAAGAAGCTTCTGCAGAGCAAAGAAAATAATAAACAGAGGGCAGAGAGCCTTCAAGAACAGGAAAAATTCTTTGCCAACTGTATGTCAGACAAGGGTACATATCTAGAATATAGAAAGAACTGCATGCAGGCCAGGGAGATGGCTCCGTGGACAAAGGCACTTACCACAAAAGCCAGACACCACAAAAGCCTGCCAAGTTCAGAGCACAAGAACCCAGAGAGAAGTCAGGCATAGTGGTGTGTGTCTGTAATGTGAGATGGGAAGTAGAGACAGGAGAATCCTCCCGAAGCTCGTGGGCCAGCTCCCCTAGAGAATGTAGCCTAGCAGCAAACAAGCGAGACCCTACCTCAAACAAGGTGGAAAGAGGGGACAAAAGTCCAAATTTGTCATGTCCACCATGCAAGTACACACACACATACATACATACACACACACACACACACACACACACACAAATAATAATAATAACACTAAATTTAAGAAATAAATGACAACTGGGCATTTAATCCCAGCCTTTAATCCCAGCACTTGGGATGCAGAGAAAAGCAGATCTCTGTGAATTCAAGGCCAGCCTGGTCTACATAGTAAGTTCCAGGACAGCTGAGGCTACATAGAGACCCTTTCTCGGAAAAAATAAAGAAAGAAATAAACAACAACAAATGTAAACTGGTGCATCCACTATGGAAGGAAATATGGAGGTTCCTCAGAATATTAAAAATAGACTTACTACATTGTCTAATATACCACTCCCAAACATATATTTATCAAATAATCTGACTCAGCATACTATCAGACATACTCTTGCATGCTTACTTCTATACTATTCAAAATTGCCAAGATGTGTAATCAACAGACATGAATCAACAGAACAACAAATGAAGAAAATTTGGTATATACACATGGTGGAGTTTTATTCAGCCTTTAAGAAAAATGAAATTAAGGGGCTGGCGAGATGGCTCAGCAGTTAAGAGGACTGGCTACTCTTGCAGAGGACCCAGGTTTGGTTCCCACCACCCACATGTCAGCTAATATAACCATCTGTAACTCCAGTTCCGAGAAATCCAACACCCTCTTCTGACACCCACAGGCATTATACTGTACAGGTGCACTTACATACATGCAGGCAATACACTCATACACATAAAAAATAAAAGTTTTTTAAATGAAATTAAGTGATCTTCAGGAAAATAGATGGAACGAGAGATCATCATATTTAGCCAGAATAAACATTCTCCTAAGACCAATATCATATATTTTCTTTCATGTGGAATCTAGATATAAGAATGTATGTGGGTGTGAGTGTGGGGGTACACTTTGTGTAAAGGTGACATAGAAGTAGAAGAGGGGCTCTAAGTAGGAAGGAAGATGTCTAAAGTGAGGAGAGAGTGGGGAACAAGAGAGGCTAACAGGAGGGAGCAGAGAAGAAAGACCTCAATGTCATCTCTCTTATCCAGAATCTAGGGTTAGCCATAGAGTATACACACACACACACACACACACACACACACACACACATGACAGGAAAACAAAAGGGACACTACTTAGGGGCAGGAAAGTGTCCATTTAGGGCGAAGGAGAAAGCAAGGCTGGTAGTGGGGGTGGATATGAGTGAAACACAATGTAGATATCTATGAAAACGTCATACTGGAGTTATTTTGAAAAATAAAAATAAGGATAAATAGAGAGTGCTATCACTTTAATTATATTCAATGATTGCTTCAATTAAACAGTGATATTCAAATCTGGATGATTAGGGGCAAATTCCAGTACATCATTCAAGACCTAAATAGCCAAAGTCTTTAGGGCTGATGTCCAGAGATCTGCATTTTCTAAGATGTCCACACATGATGTACATGTTGACCAGATCTGGAATCAGTTCTAAAAGATTCATAGTGGGTGAGACAGGCTGATGACTGGCTAAAGAGCTCAGCCATTAGTAAAAGTTGAACACACCCTTTTACATTTAGTTTTCAGCTATGGCCAGAGTAAGTGCACACATACACACACACATGCACACAGACACACATGCACACACACAGACACACACACACACACACACATACACTATGGCCAGAGTAAGTGCACGCATAAACACATGCACACAGACACACAGACACACACAAACAAAAGTTCACATATACACGCACAAGTGACAGCTGAATCACAGAGCCTAACTAGTTCTTTGTGCAGATAAGAAAACTGAGGCTGACAAATGTTAGACCAGTTGCTTCAGGCTGCACAGCTGCCTAACATCTGAGCCATGACACTCAAACGAAATGTCTATCATCCTACAGGCCAAATACAATTTCAGTGGAAATGCAGGTTTCCTAATGGCCTGATAAACGAGTCAGGCTCATTTCAGCATCCTGAACCCCACACACCGATAGCAAGCAGGAATTGCAGATGAATTCTAGATTTAATTATTTTCTAGGTTCCATCATTATAGGAAAGAAGTTCAGGAACCAGCTGATTTATTAACTAGACTGGAATTAAACCCAGAATCATAAAAGTTAACTGACCTGTAGACATTACCAACTGAGACTTTCAATGCCTCATTTGGGTAGTTATGCATGTTCCTGCCATGCCTAGGGGTGAGGGACTCTCTCTAAATGTACTAAGTCAGGCTCCCGGAAGATGGCTACCATTACTGTAATAATGCAAGAGGTGGAGAGGAATGCCACAGAGAGATGGTCAAATGAGGAGACCTTTATTAATAGCTGGCGGACAGAGAGGGGGCTATGGCTCAAAAGAATTCTTGACCTGGAGGAAAAGGGATAAAGGTCTCCATAAGAGTGATGCAGATGGGGGCTGGAGAGATGGCTCAGTGGTTAAGAGCACCGGCTGTTCTTGCGGAGGACCCGAGTTCGATTCCCAACACCCACATGGCAGCTAAGAACCATCTTTAACCCAGGTGTGGTAGGGCACCTTTAAGATCAGTGCTCAGGAGGCAGAGGCGGGCAGATCTCTGTGACTTCAAGGCCAGCCTGATCTACAGAGTGAGTTCCAGGCCAGCTGAGGTTACAGGGAGGCCCTGTCTCAAAAACACCAAAAAAAAAAGTAATAATAATAAATTTTTAAAAAGAGTGATTAACACTAGGACTGAGGAAAAAAATAATAAAAAGAGTGATGCAGATAGGACACAAGTTTTAGGAGACCCTAAAGATGTTCAAGTACAGTATTAACACTTACCAACCCTAGCTCCAAATATATGGTCCCATAGGCAACCCCACACACTCCACCCTAGTCCCAGACCCATTCAAATCTCTCTGCACAGCCCATGAATCATCCTGTCAAAGATAAATAAGTTTCTAGAATGTACAAGATATTCCTTGATCTCTTCATTCTCTAAAGAAACAAGTTTGAGGCCAAATTATTTCCCTGACATAAAAATCTGCTGTGATGTAGCCTAATGTACTGGCTTTTGAGTCAATGGACAATTAGAAGATGGGTCTTTATGAGTCCTTGTCAATGCTGCTAAAGACTCTGGCCAGTTCCCTGGTCTGCATTGTAAAGACAGCAAAGCCTACTGTGCAGAGTTCCCACAAGGATGACAATTGGCTCTATGTAAAACCGTTTTACACCTGTAAGGAGTATATTCTTAGTTTCTAGGAACAGACACAGACCCACAACAGAGATCTTTGAAGAGGTTTTTTTTTTTTTTTAATTCTTCTAAATTTTGGATAGGGATAGTGGAGTTTGGTAAGAAGATTCTGTTCTTGGGGCTGGAGAGATGGCCTAGCGGTTAAGAGCGCCGACCGCTCTTACAGATGACCCGGGTTCGATCCCCAGCACCCACATGGCGCCTGAGAACCATCTGAAACTCCAATTCCAGGAGAACTCCAGTTCCAGGGGAATCCAACACCCTCTTCTGACCTCCGCGGCATTGCACGACACGGGTGCACAAACTTGCATGCAGACAGTACATTCATACACATACGGAAATAAATAAAAAAATTTAAAAAAAAATAAAAAAAAATAAATTAAAAAAAGAAGATTCTGTTCTTAAATTATCAAGAATTCTCAGAAAAAATACTCAATCTTCCCATTTAGGCTTTGACCCCAGTTCTAGAAACCCATAAACCAAGAACTTAACATCTTAATCTCTGGCTCTACATTAACTTCTCAAAGCTGATTCTGCTTTTTCCAGTAGTGGACAGAGACACCTTGGCATTCTCTGTCCCTGGGGCCTACCAAGGTGCTTGGCACATAGCTGGTACCTCATTTACTAAATAACTGAGGGACAGGAGGAAGGAGTAGAGGGGAAAATCAAGTCAATTCAAGGGAGTAAAGAAAAGGCCAATAAAGATTATTACAAGAAGGGCATAAAAACATTTCCCAGCAGGGTGTGGTGGCGCACGCACGCCTTTAATCCTAGCACTTGGGAGGCAGAGGCAGGGGGATCTTTGTGAGTCCAAGGCCAGCTTGGTCTACAGAGTGAGTTCCAGGACAGCTGGGACTACAGGGAGACCCTGTCTCAAAAAGACCAAAAAAAAAAAACATTTCCTAAGCTATATTTCATACATGTATTTATTAACTCTGTGGCAGGCAGAATAACAACTTTCCAAATACATCCATATGCTAATTCCTGGAACACGTACATATGTTGCCTTACAAGGTAAAAAGAGCATTGTAAATGAGATCAAGGATCTTGAGATGAGGAGATTATCTATCCTAGATTATCTAAGTAAAGTGTGACCTCAGGGTTTCTCTGTGAAGGAAGCAAGACAGTAATAGGAGAAGGGGAGACGTGAGGACGAACACAGCCGGAACGGGGTGTTTGGAAGCTGGAGGAAGCTGTCAAGAACCCAGCCTCCAAAAGCCAGAGAAGCCTAGAAACCTGCTCTACGGAGTCTCTAGGAGGAAGCCAGCTCTGCTCGCCCCCTTGATTTTAGCCCACTTGACTCATTTAATTCACACTTATGGCTTCTAAAACAGTGGGAACTGTAAGACAATAAAGCTGTTGTTCTGTGACACCAAATTTAGTATAGCAGCAAGACACGTTCATCTCGGAATCCCATTTGCTGGCTGCCCAGGAATTTCTGCTTGTTTTGTTTTTTATCTTTTTGAGACAGGGTCTCGTGTTGCTTCAAATGGCCTGAAATTCACTCTGTAGACCAGGCCAGGCCTCCATCTCACAGAGACCCACCTACCTCTGCCTCCTGAGTGCTAGGATTAAAGGTGTGCGGCACTACACACCACCAGGACCTGGGAACTTTTTCTTTTGTTTCAAGATTTGGGTATTTGCTGCTGTTGCTGCTGCTGTTGTTGTTGTTGCTGCTGCTGCTGCTGCTGCTGCTGCTGCTGCTGCTGCTGCTGCAGTAGTTGGCATAAAACCCAAGCCTCACATATTCTAGCTTGCACTCCACCACTAAATACACCCTTGTAAGGAACTCTGAGGGTGGCACCCTGGACACTTCTCTTCTCGGACTGTCACCAGTCTCCCCCGGGTGCAGCTGACTGATCTCTGCAATCCTTCCCAGCTCTGCCCCTTCCCCCTTTCCAGTGCTCTTAGTGGTACTCTCCAACCACGCATAATCCAACAGATTTATGCTATACTGCAAACCTTCCCTAGAGCTTTCCTGAATCAAAGTCCAGATTCTTTATCCTAGTATAATGTCTTCTCACTCGAGGCCCCTTAGCCAACCTTCTTTCCCACAGGCCTCTTCTCACCCCTTGAATTCCAGTCCAGCCATCCCTCAGGCACCTCCTTTACCCCATCATCACCAGAGCCTGTTCATGTTGTTTTCTCCACCCAGAACACCTTTCCCTTGTATCTTCCTATGGCAAACCTCATGTGCTTCTCAAACCCCAGCTTAAATGACATCTCCTCCACAAAACCACTCCATAATGCATGTCCTTTCACAAATACCCCTAAACCCAAGCTGGCAACATTGACTCTTTCACTGAGCTCTCAGAATGCTTATCTGAACATCTCTTCTAGAAAGTGAGAAAGTACTCAGTCTCCTGAGTCAGATGCACTCATACAAACTGACCCTACCGCACAAGCTTAGATTCTCTGAGCCTCAGACTTGTCATCTGCAAAATGAGCATCATAACTGCCTTACTGAGCTGTTGAGAAGAATAAAGTAAACATATGGTATCCCATAGACTAATCGCTCACTAATTAATGCATTAGTATAATTAAGAACAATTCCCGGGGCTGGAGAGATGGCCTAGCAGTTAAGAGCACCGACTGCTCTTACAGAGGACCCGGGTTCGATTCCCAGCACGCACATGGTGGCTGAAAACCGTCTTTAACTCCAATTCCAGGGGAATCCAACACCCTCTTCTGACCTCCGCGGCATTGCACGACACGAGGTGCACAAACCTACATGCGGACAGTACACTCATACACATAAATAAATTTAAAAAAAGAAAAATAAATAAATAAGATTTTAAAAAAGAACAATTCCCACTTATAAACTCTTTAAGGGGTAGATTTCTGTCCACTTCATTTCTTTCAGTTACTTTAGTTTTTTGCACATATTAGAAAAAAGTTATTTTAAGTATATGTAAGGTACTATAAGGCTGAGAGCATTTCTCTAAAGTTCCGCCCTCCTGGAGTAAGGATGGCCTTACCTCCAGATGGTTCAGAAAATAGCAGAAGTACACCAAATCTTTTTCCAAACATCAATATAAGAATTATTTGGGGGTGGGGAGTGTTCATGTAAGTGTTTGTTCATGGGCATATGTGTACTAGTGCATGTAGAGGCCAGAGGTTAATGCCTGGTGTATTCCTCAATCACTGTGCCACACTGGCTAGCCAGGGAGCTCTACAAATCAGTCTGCCTCTGCTTCCCTAACACAGAGATTATGGGTATGTGCCACTTTGTCTGGCTTTTAATAAGTGGTGCTGAGAATTCAAACAACTCAGGTCTCACACATGGTGGCACGCATGTTACCCACTGAGCCATCTCCCCAAGCCCAACAGAATTTCTAAGATGAAAAGTCTTCAGGAGTCACTCTCTTTGGTCAATGCCACTAAACTAAACCACTGCTTATCCCAACCAAGAACAATAAAAATGTATTGTTTCCACTAGCATAATTGTACATTGTTATCATGACATCATTGAGTACCATTTCACACAACATCTATTGTTCCAGATCTAGTGGACAAAGTTACTTTGATTCGTCCTGTTTAAAAAGCCACTGTGTGCTTTTCTCCTTTGTCCCTCAGTTGCATCTGCAGCAGAATTAACTTCTTTTACAGGTATTCCTTAAAGCACTTTTTTTTTTCTTTTGGTCTTTTCTAGACAGGGTCTCCCTGTAGTCTCAGCTGTCCTGGAACTCACTCTGTAGACCAGGCTGGCCTTGAACTCACAAACATCTGCCTGCCTCTGCCTCCCAAGTGCTCCTTAAAGCACTTTTATGATGAAAGGGAAGATAGGCTTTTTTCTCAGTCTAGTGGGCAGTGTCATGAGGGGAAACTGGGAGATTTAAATCCACATTTTTTTCAAAATGCTGTCACCCACTTACGATCTTGCTGACCAGAACAGAGGACTTGCCCAAGGCTGTTTGTTCATCTCTAAAATTGAGACTAACCATTGCCCATGTCTTTTACGAAGTACTACAAAGAACCAATGGGACCAAGTATAGAAAGGCATTTTGCAATGAAAAGCACTGCACAATTGTATTTATCCATTCACCATCTCCCATGACATGAGCTCCAAGCAGATACTCGTGTGTCTGGTTAACAAAAAGGGTTCCTAGTGTACTACAGAGGAAATGACTGCTTTTACTTCACCCATCTTCACATTGTCCCTGGGACACAAAAGGAGGAGTGTTTTCATTATAGATCTCAAATAAGCACTTGAAAACCTCTTTAGATAAATATCTGGCTCGATAGCTATTGAATAGTATTTTCAAGAAGTCATTATTATATGATGTTAGTGACCAGGGGATTTAGTCAAGGATACTTCCACTGAGCCATCATCAAACTGTTCCCTGAAGCTCCAAAACCCAGTCATCTTCCACTGGAGTGGCCATTTTCCAGTAAGACATTCACTGTATATGAGAAGGTAGGAAAAATGACTACCTCTGACTAGAACTTCATTTAAGGTCAATAGTAGATATTAAAATGGTCAGCAACAATTATCTCAGCGCCAGCTCAGTTCTCCCCCAAAACTCCTATTCTTTTGCTTATTTCCCAGGCTGGCCTGACTCAGACTCAGTTAGAATGCCTCACAGAAGGATGAAAGTTCTAATGAGCACATCTCATGAAATATTCAGCTGGTCTTTTGGAGAAAAACAGCTGGAGCTGACCTTAGGAATTCCACTAATTCCCCCTACCACACAGCCTAAAAATAGCCAAAGAGCATTTCGAGCTAGTGATGGTCTTTCCTTTAAAGGCAATGATATGCAAAAAGGCATGCTGGGGTCATTGGCCCAAACAGCACAGTCCCCATGATAAATCCTTGGCCAAATGTTCCTGTGAGAATCTGCCTTCAAAAGGTCATTGCTGTGTTTCATTGTGATGGTCCCCTCCCCCAGCCTGCCCTGACACTCCACTGTATACAGACACATGGATGCTATCAGCCTCTAACGACCTGTGTGACCAATAAGAAACCTGCCCTTGGTTGGCCTAAGTTTCCACATTATCTACTAAAGTTCTGAGCTCTGACCTAAGGTCTCTTCCCATTTAAGGCTCCCTGGGAATATATTCAATGACTCTTCACGGCCTGAAAGATACCAGTCGAGGCCCTTCAGTGTTGCACTGGCCCCCAGATCTGCCTCTGACCCTTCCCCATTTTCCCTCACACAATGCCCCCAACTGCCTTAGACGTACCTTTCATGCCTGTTTGGGACCTGCAGGTCCTTCTGCCTGCAAAGTTCTTCTTAAACTCTTACCTTTCCATACAAGTCTCTGGCCCCCTTCTTTAAGAAGATGAGACTACCCTTCTCACAAGTTGGATCATCATCTCCTTGCCTGCAGTCTGTGAGACTATTAAAGAGCAGCTGTCTGTTTACTTGCTGTCTCCCTTACAAGCCTAAGCTCTCCTGACATGGTAGAGACACCATGTCCATCTCCTGAGTATTCCCAGTGCCCTACTTCTGTCTGCTGCTTGGTGTTTTACTATACTGTATCAAATTCCACCAAAGGACCACATACATTTCATAATATTTCAAAAGACCAGAACTCCATTTTTTTTTTTGCAAGAAATGTTTTCTCTACTCAAAAAGAGGGAAAGTAATTTTTCCCCAAGCTTTTGCCATACTAGGAAAATATATATAACTGCTCAAAATTGTGACATAATCTTTGCAGAAGTTTAAAATATACATTACATTTGTTCCCCGAGAAACAACATTGGTTTGAAACCAACTGAACCACAGTTCTTAAAAAGGCAACTCATAGTTAGAAATGATGTCCAATTTGGTGGGGGGTTTTTTTCTTTTACTGAGCCAAAAGGAATAAATTATACACTAACCTTTCTAAAGAGTCTCAGCCAAACCCTGAAAACTCAAATGTAGCAATAAAGAATATGATCCATAGAAAAAAAAAATCAAGGTTACTTACTAACAACTAATCATGTTAAAATATGTGCAAATTTTATAGAAGATAAAAATAAGCTGTTAATTAATTCAATTGATTAGTTGGATGTACCTTTGACAGAAAAGTTAGGAAGGGCTGGGCATAGTGGCACACACCTTTAATCCTAGCACTTGGGAGGCAGAAGCAGGAGGATCTCTGTGAGTTCAAGGCCAGCCTGGTCTACAGAGTGAGTTCCAGGACAGCCAGAGCTACAAGGAGACCCTATCTCAAAAAGACCAAAAAAAAAGTTAGGAAGGAAATTGATATTTTATCTTCTCCCAATGCTTTTTTCCCATCATTACATGCATCATCTCTATACCATAAGGCAAAACAGAAAAAATCATGATCCTCTTCATTAAGGGAAGAAACTGAGGCTCATGGAGGGTAAGGACTTAATTTGTACCCATACAGGTTCTAAGCCCAGATCTATGGAGCTCAAAGGAGAAGAGGTAAAGGAAGGAGAAAGGGCCTGGTTCGTGGTACTCTGCACAGAACCTGCGCAGAAGCCTGCAGGATGCAAAGTGGACTGGACTTTCACACATGCCCAAGACATCAAGCTCTGCAGTAGAGGGCACTGTTAAACTTGGCACATGAGGTAACCAGTTACAAACAGATTTCAGTTCTTTATGTTATCCCAATTTAGCAGCATATATAAATAAACTCCAAGTATGGAAAGCAAGCACAAGGTACAATATTGTGGAACCAGCAAATCTGTTTTTCTCATATCTTTATAAAAAACAAAAATCCTCTTGCCCGATCTGGAAAATAATTTTATTGTAACAGTCAAACCTGAAAACCCTGTAAAGGTAGGTGATCATTGACATGTCTTTTGCAGGGTGAGCCTATGACCTGCCTGGAGGAAGGAAAAGCTGGTTCTCACCTCTGCTCTACAACTAATGACAGAAAACTGGCGCCATTCCCTTCGCGGACCACTCCTATAACGTGAGGCGTGTGCACTCTGAACCATCAGGTACCTTCCAATATTATTTTTCCTCATGGTCACAGATCAAAGGACAAAGGGAAATGCCAATATGCCATCAAACTAGCCGAAAGATAGAAGCTAGAAAGGCAGACTAATTAGAATATTCAAGAAAAGGAAGTCACCCGCTGCATACATAGTCCAAAAACCTAGCATCTCGTACATCATAGAGTTGCAAGAAGAGAATAATACCTGGGAAATAGGGCACAAAAATGAAAAAAAAACTTCTCTCTTTGTTGTGTATCTGTGTGTCTGTGTGTATGTGGGGTTGGGGGGTGACTGGGGTTTGAACCCAGGACCTCAAGCACACTATACAACTGTTTTACCACTGGACTATAATCCCAGCCCCTTTTCCTTTTTTCCCCTCCTTCTGTCCTTTCTTACTGACAATGCTGTCTGTTTGGGATGAGATGAAATAGAACAGTCACAACTACTAAAGAGGAAGACCTGGTTTCTGTTGTCAAGATTTTGACCTAGAACACTACAAAGCTACTCCCATTTACAAGGCTGCAGATGGCGAGGGTTGACAGGGCATTGAAGAGGGAAGGAAAACGGGAAAATAAATGTCGTTATCATCTTTGTGCATAGATGGGAAAACGGGTTCAAGGAGGTCAAAAGGGCTTATCTAAAAAGACAATGTCCATGGTGGCGCATGCCTTTAATCCTAGAACTTGGGAGGCAGAGGCAGGCGGATCTCTGTGAGTTCAAGGCCAGCCTGGTCTACAGAGTGAGCTCCAGGCCAACTGGGACTAAAAAAAGGGAGACCCTGCCTCAAAAATACCAAAAAAAAAAAAAAAAAAAAAAAAGACAATGTCTCTGGAAAGAAGGGAAATAACTAAAATGATTTCAGGATAGATTTAAGTGTCAGTTGTGTGATTAGAGGGAAAATGCGGCAGAAACTAGAAAGTGGTGAGGGTTCACCTGAAGTGCTCAGGGCTAGACTTTAGACCAACCGCATGTGAACTCATGGAGTTCAAAGCAGAAACAGGATCCTGGCACTATTTTGGAGAACGTAGAGCAGAGAAAACCTAAAGGATGTCTATCTCTATCTGTGCACGCAGACAGGTGCCCTCTCTTCCATTTAAGTGAACTTTTTTTAGTCACTATCTTTAACCAGCATATCTTTTCCAGGAGCAGAAACAGCCCTGGCCTTGCTTTTCCCTTGGCACTCGTAGGGTACTGGGAGAGGGTTCAGGTTGGGGTTAAGGGTATATGATCTACCCTAGCAAACCAAGATGAAAACATCTGACCTTGGCATTCTTGGCGGTCTGGCTGGCCCTGCTGGCCAAGGTGCTCTGTCTGGGTGTGACCAGTCACATGCCTGTGGAGCAAGCCTGCCTTCCCAAACTACATCTGCTGCTACCTAAGTTCAAGAATGTAATTAATGAGCAACCCAGACCTGTTCCTGAGACTGGAAGGGAGAGGAGGGAAATGGCTGGGAAAGATTTCAAGGTGATGAGAGAGCCTCAAAACCATAGAAAGGTTTCATCAAACAGGCCCAGCCAAAATTCCAACAGGGAGCGGAGATCTGAAAAGGACATGAACTGGAGATATGAAACAAAAAGCCCTCAGACTCAAAGGAGAACAAATCTAAGTTACATGCAGGCCCGCGTTTCATTGGGAACCTAAGAGATAACCCTAGGGCTTACTCTTAGCAGAATTACAAGTCTGTCTTCTTACTAATGAACCTTTAATCAACTCTATGGAATTCTGATTATTTTATTTCATATTGAAACCCTCAAATAATAACCAACATCGATGATTAACAGATGAAATTCACACAATGTAAATATGATAAGATGTGTAAAAATCCTTCATTCCCATCCTTGGGCAACTAATAAGCAGTGGGGCTAGTGTGGGGACAGGTCCTATGTGATCACGCTACCCAGAAAATAAACTAGTGTGGGGACAGGTCCTATGTGATCACGCCACCCAGAAAATAAACTAGTGTGGGGACAGGTCCTATGTGATCATGCTACCCAGAAAATAAACTTGGAATTTAGACATGAAGTGGCTCTTCAAGCAAAGGAAATAAAAACTCTTTTATGGGCTGGAGAGATGGACTAGTGGTTAAGAGCGCCGACTGCTTTTGCAGAGGACCCAGGTTCGATCCCCAGCACCCACATGGTGGCTGAGAACCATCTGTAACTCCAATTCCAGGAGAACTCCAGTTCCAGGGGAATCCAACACCCTCTTCTGACCTCCGCAGCATTTCACGACATGGGTATACAGACCTACATGCAGACAGTACATTCATACATATAAAATAAATAAATAATAAATTAATTAATTAAAAAAACTCTTTCATTACTTCAGTGCCCAGTACTAAATATGAAGCAAATGTAGTTACCAAAGGGAATCTGAACTCCCAAGTTGATGGACAGAATCATTCCTAGAATCTTTTCAGCCTTTCTGGCATCTTGAGTAGCTCACCTGAAGGCAGAAAGCTTTCAGTAGACACTCACTATAGTAGAGACTCAAAGAGTTATCTTGGCATAAAAGCTTAATGTTAGCTTAGTGAGGTGGAGCCAGAACTGCACATAATACTATTCCAACTATACCTACACCACAGTATACTATACCATACCATATAACACCATGTGTATATTCTTTTTTTCAGAAGTACTTAGTTTCTCTAAAGACTGGGATAATTTTTAACCTCTCTCATTTGCAAAGGATTATAAAACCTAAAAACTCCTCACCCTATAAAACAGAGAAAGTTAGTCAGGATTGTTGCTAAGTGACTATAAAACCATCAAACTGGTACCCAGGAAGTAAAAAACTCAACCTGGCCCTACATAAGAATGTTCTAAGCCAGGCGTGGTGGCACACACCTTTAATCCTAGCACTTGGGAGGCAAAGGCAGGTGGATCTTTGTAAGTTCAAGGCCAGCCTGGTCTACAGAGTGAGTTCCGGGACAGCTGGGGCTACAGGGAGACCCTGTCTCGAAAAGACCAAAAAAAAAAAAAAGAATGTTCTAACAAGGCTTATTTAGGTAGAGTTGCATATTTGGAGGATGATAGCAGGATTATAACTGTGAGATCATTGTGATTGTTTTTATGAAGATCCACCTTACTTCTATAGCTCTTTAATCCAGTCCTCAGTCCAATCTCAGAGGGGAGTTATATCATTTTCATTTTATTGAAGAGGATAAACCTCTCTTTGATCCCTTTC
This sequence comes from Rhizomys pruinosus, assembly GCA_009823505.1. NCBI lineage: Eukaryota > Metazoa > Chordata > Mammalia > Rodentia > Spalacidae > Rhizomys > Rhizomys pruinosus. The sequence continues at coordinate 574,548 of VZQC01004170.1, forward strand.
CCATATTGTAACATATAAAGATATGTTTAGATGATAGATGATGACAATAGATAGATGACAGGTAGGTAGGTAGGTAGATGGAAGAAAGATTGATAGATATAGATAGTTGATTGATTGATAGATAGATAGATAGATAGATAGATAGATGCTAAGAGGCAAATCTTATAAGACCAAACAATAACAGAAACATAAAAATATTGAGGTGAAGCCTGGAGAGATGTTTCAGTGGTTAAGAGAATTGACTGCTCTTGCAGAGGACCAGAGTTTGATTCCCAGCACGCACATGGCAGCTAAGAACCAGGCTTAGGCTGGGTGTGGTGGTTCATGCCTTTAATCCCAGGACTCGGGAGGCAGAGGCAGGTGGATCTCTGAGTTCAAGGCCAGCCTGGACTACATAGTGAGTTCCAGGACAGCTGGGGCTACAGGGAGACACTGTCTCTAAAAGACCAAAAAAAAAAAAAAATTGAGGTGAAACAATCTTATCCATAACTTAAATCTCAGAGGCAGCAGACAAGCATTCATAAGTTTTTCAGTCAACAGGTACAATGGACAAATCCATCTTAGGGATATGCTTTGTGAGAAAGACTCATTAGGTATGCATCACTGCAGAGGGGGCATGAAGGCTGACGGCTGTTATGTAGCACAGAGGCAGTCAATTCTTCTCCAACCCAATCCCTACCAGTAAGGGGAGGAAAGTCACCTACCCTTGGAGCTTCCATCTCCTCATTTACAATATAAAGCCACTGGAAAAGCTGGTCTCTCTCACAGCAGCCTTCCAGCAATAAGCACTCTGACTCAGACTAGAGAAAGAACACAGTTTAAGCCACAACAGAATTTGGCTACAATGACTCATGGAGCTGTAACTTATGACAATAACTCATTCCATTTCAAAACTCAGAGGGGCACCACTCCAGAGTTTGTAAGCATTCTTTCAGTGGTGTTTAGAATCTTCTGAAAAGTGGGACAATTTTTAGATAAGTTAAATGTCCTTATGTGATGTCTCCTTAATGTACAGGTCCTAAACCCTTGAACTCTCTCAAATGGTAAGAGCATCTTTTGTATGTGAAGGAAACAGCTGATGATTAGTAATTCCTAGGTAGCCTTGGGTTGGTGACGGGTCACAGAAAAGACTAAGATGTAATTGTGGCTTGGAACTTTTTACCCTACTCCCTAAACTGTGGTTAAGTTCACTACCAACAGCCAATGGTTTAGACAATTGTGACTACATGATGAAGCTTCCATAAAAACCTTTAAAGGCTCGGTTATGAGAGCTTCAGTGTTACTGGCCATGAAGACTGTGCACAAAAAAGCCAGTGGAAGCCCCGTGCCTCATCTTTCATCCTTGGCTAGACACATCTATTCAATATGGCCTTTCATCGACATCCTTTATAATAAACGGGTGAAAACGCAAGCACAGCGCATCACTGGGTTCTGAGATGCTCTAATAAGCCAGTCAAGCCCAAGCAGGCAGTAGTAAGAGCCCTCAATCTATAGCCAGTCAATCAGAGGCACAGGTGACAACCTCTTATTTGCAAGTGATGGCAGTCTTGTGAGACTGAGCCCTCAAGCTGTGGGATCTGATACTATCTCCAGGGAGATGGTGTCAGCACTGAATGAGAAGATGAGCTGACTGCTTGGTTGCTATGTGGGGAAAACATATCTGGGGTCAGAGAAGTGCTCTGTGTTGTGGTGAAAAGAGAACAAGAAAAGCCCATTGTTATTTTCCAAATTCTTATACCACTGTTCTTGATGATAAATAGAAAACTAGGCAAAGGGCTGGAGGGATAGCTCAGAAGTTAAGAGCACCGACTGCTCTTGCAGAAGACCTGGGTTCGATTCCTAGCACCCACATGGTGGCTAAGAATGGTCTCTAAGCTGAGCGTGGTGGCACATACCTTTAATCCTAGCTCCCAGGAGGCAGAGGCAGGTGGATCTCTGTGAGTTCAAGGCCAACCTGGTCTACAAAGTGAGTTCCAGGCCAGCTGGGGCTATAGGGAGACACTGTCTTGGGGGAAAAAAAAAAAGGAAAACTAGACATAGTAGCTAATTATTAATAACAGTAAGACTTTCAAAGGTTTTCATGACACATAAAATATGCCAGATATTGTTCTATGTACTTTATGTCCATTACCTCATTGGTGTCACTCACAATGTAATACAATAAGCATCTTGCAAATAGATCAATAGGCATCTAGCAACAGCAATGCAGAAAACAGCAGTGCAGCTCCAGTGTATCTACTCCTTGCCCCCACACCACACTTCTTCAGTGGAACTGTCACAATGTGCAGGTAACGATGAGTTGGTTACACCTTTATTGGTCTTTGGCTTGTCTTTCCCCCTGAATCTCTGACATTTATGGACTCCTTACCTTGTCTGATTTCCTAATCTCTAGCTCAAATTCTTCCCATAGATCTGGCTAGACTTCTCCAAGCAGCCTAAGGAATGGAGGCTCTAGGAAACCTACTACCGGCTTATGGGAACTGCTTAGCCACAAAGTCCATGAGCTCCGTGGCAGATACCTTCACAAGGTAACCATTGTTGAAACAATACAGCCCAGATTGGCCTTGAGCTCAAGATCCTCTGGTCTCTGACTGCCAATGCTAGGATTAACTGGGTGCAGCACCCCTCCAGAGTGCAAACTCCCTTCCTAAACCCAAAGAGAATTAATTCTCACTTTTGCTGACAGACCAAGTCAGAGGGGAAAAAGAAATGTCTCTCCATGACAGGTTCTTGATGAATTTATACAAGTTGAGACTACATTTTGCCAAAGTTAAATGATGGAGCTGGGATGAAAACAGCTTGAGATTTCAGGGCTGCTGAACCAACGAAGGCCTCAACTTCCTCCCTCCCTGTTCTCCCTTCGAGTAGCCAAAGCCACCAAGAAGAAAGAGTGTGGCAAACCTCATGAATGCCTTGCACACAGGAAGAAGACAATTAAAGGAGAAGTGAGGGGACAATCTTATCTAGATATGATATTTATGCTCCCTTTTTTTTTTTGTCTTAAACATAAGAGAGGGAAAAGTCTGGGATACCAAAGGAAATCAAGAACTAGGGAGAATGTAATGCTTTTTCACTTCAAATTTAGGGTCCACAGTTGTATTAGTCTCCAAATGTTGGTTAGAAAATGCCGGGGCTAGAGAGATGGCCTAGCGGTTAAGAGCGCCGACTGCTCTTGCAGAGGACCCAGGTTCGATCCCCAGCACCCACGTGGCGGCTGAGAACTGTCTGAAACTCCAATTCCAGGAGAACTCCAGTTCCAGGGGAATCCGAGACCCTCTTCTGACCTCCGCGGCATTGCACGACACGGGTGCACAAGCTTGCATGCAGACAGTACATTCATATACATACAGAAATAAATAAATTAATTAATTAATAAAAAAAATTAAAAAAAAAGAAAAAAAAGAAAATGCCACTAGTATTTAGGCTGAGATACAAAGGAAATGTATTATTATTTATGTGCATTAGAATCGTAGAAATATGTAAATCAATAAATACAATACAGCACATAGTTGGTATTACAGACAAAAACCACATGATCGTCTCAGTAATGTAGAAGGATGTTTGACAGAGACCAACATACCTTCATCATAAAAACCTGAAGAAAAGGAATAGAAGGAACATAGCAGAACATAATAAAGGGTGACCAACCATTATGTCTCCTCTAAGATCTGAAACAAGACAAAAGTGTCTAATCTCTATGCTCTTATTCAATATCAGGCTCAAAGTCTTAGAATATTGGAGATTTCCCTCTGCCTGAATCCTTCTGAATAATTTGAGTAATAATGGTTGTAATCTTTTTGAAATGTTTTATAGAATTCTGCTGTGAAACCATCTGGGCCTGGGCTCTTTTTAGTTGGGAGGTTTCTTATTACGTCTTCAATTCTTCATATATTATGGGTCTGTTTAAGCTGTTGATCTCTTCTTGGTTAAGCTTTGGTGAGTCCCAGGATTTCACTTTAATGATTTCTTTCTCCACAAGTTCATTATTGGTAGATAGAAAAGCTACTTACTTTTTGTATGTTGATTTGCTATCCTTTTACTTCACTAAATTTATTTATTTATTAGATTAAGAGTCTTCTGGTAAAGTCTTCAAGATCTTTTGTGTGTGTGTGTGTGTGTGTGTGTGTGTGTGTGTGTGTGTGTGTGTTTGAGACAGGGTCTCCCTGTAGCCTCAGCTGTCCTGGAACTAGCTCTATAGACCAAGCTGGCCTTGAACACAATAGCAAAGGGCTGGAACCAACCCAAGTACCCCTCAACTGATGAGTAGATAGAGAAAATATGGTACATCTACACAATGGAGTTCTACATTGCAGTAAAGAAATATGACATCAGGGCTGGAGAGATGGCCTAGCGGTTAAGGGCGCCGACTACTCTTGCAGAGGACCCGGGTTCGATCCCCAGCACCCACATGGTGGCTGAAAATCATCTTTAGCTCTGGTTCCAGGGGAATCCGACACCCTCTTCTGACCTCCGCGGCATTGCACGACACGGGTGCACAGACCTACATTGAAGACAGTACATTCATACACATACGAAAATAAAATAAAATTAAAAAAATAAAAATAAAATAAAAAGGTGACATCATGAACTTTGCAGGTAAATGGACGGAACTAGAAGTAACACAGTCCCAGAAAAACAAACAACAAATGGTAACCCTCATCTGTGGATGCTAGTGCCAATTACCTAGTTTAACTATTTCTTGTGCAGGGCTCCTTGAGCTTTTGTCCAAGTAGTTGGGATTGGTGCACATTGGAAAGAACAACAACAACAAACAACAACAACAGAAAAGATTGTGTCAAAGAACTGACTGAAACGGTGAACTTATGCTCAAAACAGTCAACTTCTACATCAAGAATTTTGAAAGAAAGACTGAAAAAAAGATGAAAAACATGTTTGGCAGAATGCATGAGCTCTGGTGGGGTGGGAGGGTAGGGAGGAGGACACGGGTCTAGATTTGATTTGTAACCTAATCTCGTACAAAAAAAATATAAAAAAACAATAAAAAATGGTGTAAAAAAAAGAAATCATGAAAGCAATCCCATTCACAACAGCTATAAAACAACACACCTTGGACTAAACCTGAAGAGACAAAAGACTTCTATGAATAAAACTTTAAGACATCAAGGAAAGAAATTAGAGAACACATTAGAATATGGGAAAAACATTCATGCTCATGGATTGCCAAAATTAATACCTCAAAAAGTGGTTCTATTACTAAAAGCAGTCTTCTAATTATTCAATGCAATCCCCATCTAAATTCCAATGGCATTCTTCACAGAACTAGAAAGAAAGCAATCCTGAAGTTCGTGTGGAAACAAAAAGACCATGAATAGTCAAAGAAATACCAAACAAATAGAGCAATCCCAGGGGTATCACAATATCTGATGTCAAACTATATTATAGAGCCATAGAGACCAAGCAAGTATGGTACTGGCACAAAAGCAGATGTGTAGACCAATAGAATAATAGAATAGAAGGACCAGAAATAAACCAGACACAGCCATCTAATTTTCAACAAGTTCTCAAAAATATATTAGGTGCTGGGAAAACTGGATGGGATGTCTACAGACAGAAGAATGAAATTACAGCTGTATTTATCTCCTGCACAAAAATTAATTCAAAATGGATCAACAACTTCAGTGTAAGATTTGAGAGAGAAAAAAAATAACAAAAGTACTTCAAGATGCAAGCATAGGCAAGTTTTCTTGAAAAAGACTCTAATAGCAAAGGAAATAACTCCAAATATTGATGAATGAGATTATATTTAAAAAAAAATAACTTCTGAAACTCCAATTCCAGGAGAACTCCAGTTCCAGGGGAATCCGACACCCTCTTCTGACCTCCGCAGCATTGCACGACAGGGGCGCACAAACTTGCATGCAGACAGTACATTCATACACATACAGAAATAAATAAAATTTAAAAAAAAAGTACAGCTAAAAAAATAACTTCTGCACAGCAAAGGAGACAATTAGTATAGTAAGCGACAGCCTACAGAACAGGAGAAACTCTTTGCCAACTATGCATCAGGCAAGGGATTAGTGTCTAAGAAATGAAATGAACTACAAAAACTTAACACCAAAAAATCATCTAGTAAATTAATGGCCAATAATCTGAGCAGAGAGTTCTCAAAAAAAGAAATACAAATGATCAGTGAATATTCTTAAGTGTTCAACATCCTTAGCTATCTGAGCAATGCATATTAAATCTGCTTTGAGGTTGCATCTCACCCCAGTAAGAATAGATATTAGCCAAAAAAAATGATAGCTAATACTAGCAACTATTTTTGGTATTTTTGAGACAAGATCTCCCTGTAGTCCCAGCTGTCCTGGAACTCACTCTGTAGACCAGGATGTGCTTGAACTCACAGAGATCCACCTGCCTCTGCCTCCCAAGTGCTAGGATTAAAGGTGTGCACCACCATGCCCAGCTTTTTTTTTTTTAATACTAGCAACTTTATAGGGAAAAAGGAGCCCTTGTATACTGCCAGTGGGACTGTAAACAGTATAAGGGTGTGTGGAGATGTTTCAAAAAAACCCTAAAAAACAGAACTCCTAAGACATACATATGTATCTAGTGGCAGAACAGCAATGAGGTCTACCTGGAGATGGAGATTTGGGTGAGCAAAATGAAATGACATTGGCTGAATCAAAGTAGATAGGTCAGAGTTTTAGTGTAGACTCAAGCAAACAACACCATTTGTTTAAGGACACCTGAAAACTGAATTCAGGGATGGGAGACAGAAGGAAAAATGGGTTTGCAACTTCTCCCTTAACCATTACACGTCATGTGTCTAACATCTTTCTAGAAGCAAAATTCTTTATCTAATGGTTTTATGAGGAAGAAAAGGAATCTTAAACAACTTATGCAGGCAGTTCTTCCATTTTGATTTCCAAAATAATTCAGAAGACCAGTTTTTATAATTTCTCTTTTCTTTTAAAATATTTTGCTTTTCTTCTGTGTGTGTGTGTGTGTGTGTGTGTGTGTGTGTGCATGTGTGTGTATACACATTTGTGGTACTCAAAAGGGCCAGAGTGGGCATTAGATACCCTGGAACTGGAATTATGGGCAGTTGTGAGCTTCCAGATGTGGGTACTGGAAACCCAACTCAGGTCCTCTGAAAGAGCAGTCAGTACATGCTCTTAAATGCTGAGCTTTCTCTCATCCCTTTTACGACTTTTCTATGGGAATTTTAATCACTGTGAAACTAACAGAATATCTGAATTGGTCCGGGAATATTAAGAGTGTCAAATTCTCAAATTTTAATTCTTGGTGTCACATCAGAGTTTATCTCCTTATAGAAGCCCACAGTCTAGACTTCTAGTTTGTTTTTCTCCACAGAAACTATGCATTGAGAACTGTAGGCTACCAAAGTCCAAGAATCTACAAAGATTCTTTTCATTCATCTACTTCTTGGTAGATTGTAAATCTGGTAATACCTAACTCAAAAACTATTTTGAATGCGTTTTCAATGGAAGAATGAAGTGTCCCCAAGGAAGAAGTGTCAGGTACTTCTATTCCACAATCTGCCAAGGTGAAACACAAACATCATTTTAAATATAAAATGGCCTTGAACTCACAGAGATCTATCTGCCTCTGCCTCCCAAGTCCTAGAATTAAAGGCATGCACCACCACGCCTGGTTTAAAGACAGTTCTTAGTCACCAAGTGGGTGATGGGAATCGATCCCAGGTCCTCTGCAAGAGCAGTCAGTGCTCTTAACCACTGAGCCATCTCTCCAGCCCCGAGGATATTTCATTTTAAAAACTGACCTTTCAGCTTCTGACTTGAATTTCATTTTAAAAAATCATTCAATGAATTTTGACTTGGGATTATAGTAGAATTTCCAACAGTTTCTAAGATGGTCCTAAACATACTTCTGTCATTTTATACCTTGTATGTATGTGAAGAGATACTGTCAGCATCAATGCTTACAAAATTAGATTGTCAACCAACTCTGAATAGTACCTATGATGCTCTACATCCTTCAGTGTCAAATGTTCAGCCAAGATTTAATCCTTTATGTAAAAATAAACAAGCACTGCTGGATATGGAAGTGTATGCCTTTAATCCCAACACTTGGGAGGCAGAGACAGGAAGATCTATGTGAGATTGAAGCTGGTCTACATAGTGAATTTCAGGCCATCTGAGACTACAGGAAACCCTGTCTAAAAACATAAAATAAAATAAACAAGCACATTCATCTTATTTGCATGTAAATTTAATTTCACCTTTCATAAATGATAAAATTATAAATGTGTTGCTGGATATGGTGACCACACCTTTCATCCCAGCACTTGGGAGGCAGAGGCAGACAGATCTCTGTGAGTTCAAGGCGAGCCTGGTCTACAAAGTCAGTTCCAGGCCAGCTGGGGCTACAGGGAGACGCTGCCTCAAAACTGAAAAAAAAATATGTATCAATGAAACGCTTTTAAAATAAACTCCCTTATAATTTATTATTAGTAAATGTTTGATTTTTATACCTACTTTATATAGCCTATAAACCCAGGGTCACATAAAAATTTTGCAGGTGAAAATGGGTCAAGAGTGGAAAAAAATATAAGCCCTGATCTAGATCCCTCCAGACACTAATGCTTCCATCATGGTTATAAATGTAAGCCCTGATCTAGATACCTCCAGACACTAATGCTTACATCACAATTATAAATATAAGCCCTGACCAAGATCCCTCCAGACACTAATGCTTACATCATGGTTATAAATGTAAGCCCTGATCTAGATACCTCCAGACACTAATAGTGCTTACATCACAGTTATAAATATAAGTCCTGATCTAGATACCTCCAGACACTAATGCTTCCATCATGGTTATAAATATAAGCCCTGATCTAGATACCTCCAGACACTAATGCTTACATCATGGTTATAAAAGGTGGCCAGTGCCCTCTTCTAAAAATTAAAATCTATTTTCATTCATAATGGCAAAAGTCATGTGGATAAGATGATTAAATAAATGGGAGAAGGCAATTTCAAGAGGAAGACTGTCGAAGGGCCTTTAGATAGTATTCTGAAAGCCCCTCCCAAGAAGGTTTGTCTTGGGCCTGGTTTCCTTCTCTGTGGTTTCATGCAATGGCCCTGTCCATGGGCAGCATAGAAGAAAAAAAAATTAAAGTTCTAAGAGTGGTGGGAGAAAATGGAGGGGAGAAGCATCTTTATGCTCCTGCCGGGGAAGCTATTTGTTCTCAGGACTAGGAGTGTCGCAAGCCATTCTTACCATAGGGTGGTAACTCTTTGCCCAAGTCTGCAGCTGTCTGAAAATATATTTGCTCTTGATGTGTCATGGATCATGAGGAATTATCTGACAAATACTTTACACATGGGTATCTCTGAGTCCAGGCAATGGAGATATTTGCTGACCCACAAGGTGGGAATAGACAAACATGGGCCACAGTCCCAAGTCCAGTTTTTAAGGAATATATTAGGTCATTGGCCAGGCAGCAACATTTGAGCCAAAATTGTGCATCTGGCCTTTGCTCTAAATGGAAGAGGAATCATCTGTGATGGTGACACACACAGGCGCCTCCCCTCAAGAGCTCGCCATCTCATTCTGCATTCATATCTGTGTTTGCTTTACTTGTGCCTCATGATCTTGAATGACACATGGACACGCATAAAAGACACAGATCCAAAGACAGAGTATCATTCCTTGTTTATTCCCTGCAAGTAGGAGGCGCCTATGAAAGAGAATCCAAAGATACATCCATATTATATTGCAGGCATGGCACATCCTACAAATATCAGAAAAGACAAGTGTGCTTTATAGAAGCATCATAAATTTATAAAGCCTCATGAGTTTGTTCTCTCCCTTATTAATACAAATATAAATTGAGTATATTTATAAGTACTTAGTATGTGCCAACCCTTCAAAGAATCATCTCACTTGATTTTTAAAATAATCTTAGCGGTTAAGAGCACCGACCGCTCTTACAGAGGACCCGGGTTCGATCCCCAGCACCCACATGGTGGCCAAGAACCGTCTGAAACTCCAATTCCAGGAGAACTCCAGTTCCAGGGGAATCCGAGACCGTCTTCTGACCTCCGCGGCATTGCACGACACGGGTGCACAAACTTGCATGCAGACAGTACATTCATACACATACAGAAATAAATAAAAAATTAATAAAAAAATAAAATAAAAAAAGAGTGATGCATATAATGATATTTCCATTTTATACTCAACAAAATGTCAACCAAGAAAAACCAAGGATGTAAATCTAGGATCAACTGATTCAGAACTAGTGTTCCAGTGTCAACCCTAAGTAAGCTACACTAATAGAGGCTTCCTAGGTTCTGAAAGAAGTCCAATGTTGTTACTGCTATTACTAAAATTAAGATGTATACAGTATAGATCCTTAAGCCATATTAGACTGGACCATTATAAAAACTGTCCATATAAACCATTTTGATCCACTGAGTTAACTATTTTACTTGGTTCTATCTCATATCAAGAAACAAAATGGCAGACCAGGAATGGTGGCACACGCCTTTAATCCCAGCACTCAGGAGGCAGAGGCAGGCTGTTATCTGTGGGTTCAAGGCCAGCCTGGTCTACAGGCCAGCTGAGACTAAAGGGAGATCCTGTCTCAAAAAGACCAAAAAAGAAAAAGAAAGAAACAAAATGGCATGATCCTAGCCCCACTACTGCCTCTGACTACCACTGTTAAGACTATTTCTATCCCTTCGTTTAGTCTGTGCCATTAAATGGAAAGGTTGAGTGATTGTCTTTAAGTTTCCTTCCAGCTCTGTAATAACATGATTAGAGGGAGAAGAACCTCAAGTCATTTCTTCAACAAGGATTTATTAAAGCACATAAACCTGCCAAATGCTGGCCCTTCTCATCCATTCTGAGGCCATCTGCATTTCAGGAATGTTCCCAGGAGCTTCCTGTGCTAGAACCCTGGAGACAAAGAACAAGCTTGAAGATTCTCACCCCTCTTTTCAGTGACCTTGAGATGTACCCTCAGTCCTGCCAGCTCACAACCCCACAGCAGAAAAGAGGACCAAAGGGCCTAGAAATCACTTCAGAGTGAAGACACCTGCACGATAGGAAACAATCACGTGGACAAATGTGTGTCTTCCAAAGAAAGAATTCTCAGTAGATATTCTGTTTGCAGTCCCTTCCAGAAAAATCTTCTTTAATTATAGCTCTTCAGGAAGAAAACTATGTAGATTTGGAGACATTACCAGAAAGGAAGAGCCTTCAAACTATGCTGGGTGCAACAGTTCAATATCTAGCCTTCCTCCTTGTAATGATTAGGGAACTAGAGACCAGGAAGGAGAATTATAGGAAAACACCAAACTTGTCCTTCAATCTGACTCTACCTCAGTTTTCTCATCTGCAAAGCAGGGACTGGAAAAAGGTGACCTCTAGGTCCACTTCCTGATCTAAAGGGAGCCCAGTTCTCGATGGTCCAAGTTTTGCTGTTTAATCTGCCATCTGTTGTTCCCTTCTGCACCGTCCATTGTCCACAGCCGACAGCTGCTTTCCCACAATAGCTCTTCAGTTACATACTGGGAGTCTTCTGCATGCCTACTTCACTTCCCCTGCTCTAGCCTAATCCCACATGGAGTCAGGTGCTCAGCAAGATGTTAGAAGTAATTCGTGTGGCCTTTTATGTCTAAACCTTTTGCTCACAGGGAATACATGTAGTAAAGAGCCATTTGCTTTCTTGAATTCTTCTCTATGGGGTGGGGACGGGCTGGGGATCTAATCCTGGGTGGTGGACTAGGCAAGTCCTCTGCCACTAAGCCACACCCAAGCCTCTCGACTTCTTTTAGTTGGGAAAGACCCATGATCGTCAACCTCACTCTGTGGGCATTGTACCAGCTGCTCTGGGGCTACAAAAGCTGCAGGAGAAGAGGACTGATCGCTTTCATATGTAGACAATATGTTGAACAGATTAAACCTCAACAGAGTGGGTAATTGGTGAATTCTGTAAGACAGATAGATTATTCTTATGTGACAAGTTTGATGTACCCAGGCAGGATGAGTCTTAGGAAATCAGCTGAAAAGATGAGAAAAGAGGTATATTGAGTCCTGGGAAAGCCTGATGCTCTCTAGCTTTCGTTCTGAATCATTCAAGATAACGTAATTCACCAGAGAAGCCAGCACACCAACGGAGCGTCTAGTAGGGAGGGGGGTGATCACCAAATTAGGGGTGAGTCCTGACTCTAACAATAGAACTTCTCAAATTTACCCTTCTGGAAGGGTTCAGGACACACCACCTGATGGGGCAACAGAGACAATGAGAGGCAATCTCCTTCCTCCCTCTGTGCTCTAATCCACGCCAGCACTAGTCATTTGTCAACATGTAGCCTAGCTTTCTAGGCTGTTTAATGCAGAACATTTCTAAATGGGGCTCTATGAAATGTGTCCCAATAAAGGCCTTGCAATCTCCTGAAAGACTTTTTTATGTTCTTCAAACAAGCATCTTTTAGAAACAATAAGCCAAAAAGTACAAATAATTTCTTAAGGGAAATCACAGAAGTATATTGTCTGTCAATAATTTTCCTGCCCAGGCCTGGCAAGATGGTTCAGCAGTTAAGAATACTGTGAGTTCAAGGCCAGCCTGGTATACAGAGTGAACTCCAGGCCAGCTGGGACTTAAAGGGAGACCCTGTCTCGAAAAAAAAAAAAAAAAAAAAAGAATACTTGCTAGAATACTTGCTAGAATACTTGCTGTTCTTCCAGAGGAGCTGGGTTCAATTCCCAGAACCCACAAAGCAGCTAACAACTGTCCATAACTCCAGTTCCAGGGGCTCTGACACCCTCTTCTGGCCTCATCAGGCTTTGCATAACATAGATACACTTAGACATATGCAGGCAATAAATACGCTCATATACATAAAATAAAAATATTGAAAATGGGGGCTGGAGAGATAGCCTAGCAGTTAAGAGCACCGACTGCTCTTGCAGAGGACCTAGTTCTATCCCCAGCACCCACATGGCGGCTAAAAACCGTCTGTAACTCCAATTCCAGGAGAACTCCAGTTCCAGGGGAATCCAACACCCTCTTCTGACCTCCGCGGCATTGCACGACACGGGTGCACAAACCTACATGCAGACAGTACATTCATACACATAAAAAAATATTGAAAATAATTTTCCTGCCCAAAGATTCCTAGTTTTCATATCTTATAATGTCTCTTTCATTACAAAATACAAATAGCCACAAAAATTTGAGAACTCTTATGGACAATTTTTACATTATAAAATTGAACAGTTTTCTTTTTCTTCCTTGGGGACTTTGAGTCATAAAACTTTTTGAATACACAGAATTTTCAGACATCACAAATTTTTATAACATTCATGAAATTTTTGTATATCTCATACCCAATCTCTTATAAATCTGTCCTTAGAAATCAAGGCCATGGTCAATACTTTCTGTCATGGATATTACCAAATAAAAGTTTAGAGAATATGTGGCTGGAATTTGATGAGTATGTGCTTCTACATCACTAGTGTTAGTATCCTCCTCCCGTGCAAATAGGAACCCTGAGGAACATTTAATTAAAAATAATTATCAGAGACAGGCAGATCTCTATGAGTTGAAGGACAGCCTGGTCTACATAGAGAGTTCTAGGACAGCTGGGGCTGCAGGGAGACTCTGTCTCAAAATGAAAAAAATAATAATTTTTATTATGTGGTCTGAAGAATAAGTCCAACACAACTGCAAATATATCAAAATAAGAAGTTAATGCTTTCCATCATTAATTGATTTTGTAATTCATTCGAGAAAAGAACTCACAGTTCTTGCATCTTCATATCTCAAAGACAAAAGAAGGCAAGTGTGAACTGTAAAGGCCAAGGGAGGACTGGGGACATGACTCAGTGGATAGAGTGCTTACCATGAAAACATGAGTTTGAATCTCAGGAGCCGATGAACAGCCAGACACAAAGGAAGACACGCAGTCTCAGGACTCTGACTGAGAGATAGGCGGTGGAGCTGGAAGACAGGAGGATCCCCAGAGGCTGGGGTGAAGCTAGCATGGCGTCCGCAGCCAAAATAAAACAACAACAATAAAGAGACCCTGTCTCAAACAAAGTGGAAGGTGAGGACCAAGATCTGAGGATGTCCTCTGACCTCCACACACATGCATCTCCATCCACACGTATGAATGTGCACACACACACACACACACACACACACACGTGCATACACACATCATATCCAAACAAAAAATAAAGGACAAAAGAAATAGCAAAACATATTTCCTCAAGATCAGAGTATACCTCCATGACTGAGTAGCTCAATTCCAGGAATGGAAATACTCACAAGCACAGAGCATGTAATGTGCTCTTCATTAAGAACACCTCCTTCTCTGTAACTTCTAAGCTTAACTTCTTAACTTTTGAGCTTCAACTTCTCAATAGAAGAGCCTTAATGTTTACTGAGGACCAGGTGAGATTTAGCCACTTATAAAGCCAGGCATGGTGGCTTATATCTGTAACCTCAGTACTCAAGAAGCTAGGGTGGTGGCTGGGAAGAGGATGGGTAAAGTGCTTGAGGTACAAGCATTAGGATCTGAGTTCGGTTCCCCAGCACCTACATAAAACCAGGCATGATAGCACACATGGGTAACCCCAGTACTGGCAGGGTAGAGATAGAAGGATTCTCAGAGCTTGCTGGCCATTGAGTCTAGCCAAGAGAGTGAGACCCACAACCAGTAAGAGACTCTGTCTCAAAATCTAAGATGGGGAATAATAAAGAAAAACATGAAACACTGACCTCTGACCTACACACATGGGTGAGCACACCTACCTACACACACACACACACACACACACACACACGCACACACACATACACACATGCACTCACACACACACACACACACACAAAGGCTAAGGCAAGAAAACCAGGTTCTAGGCTATGTAACAGAGAGGTTGACTCAAGAACAAAAACAAAACAAATGACTTGTAAGTTGATCTGAAAGAGTGGTTTTGATTCTAAGACATCTCACTCCTGTTCTGAGGCAGCACAGCAAAGAGAAATCACTAACTCGGGTATGAGGCCTAGGCTTGAGTACCAGCGCTACCATTTATTAGCTGAGTGACTGTGGGCAAATATTTAATTTCTCAGATCCTCACTGTGCCTATCTCTTATTGTGAGGATTAAAGACATGTTTTATGTTAGACACACCATACAAACTCAACGTAATCCATGACTGTCCCCAAGAGGCTTACCTTAAATACACAGAAATAATGAGAGGGAAATGAAAGCACTTATTGGACTTCATTTGCCTAAGAACCTAATTCTGCTGATATGTTTAAAACTCTGAAAGTATCTGAGATGCTGTGAAAACTGTAACCAGACCTCCTCCACCAGATCCTTTCCACCCAGATCCTGTAGTGGGCCAAGGGCAAGGCTTCTATCTCGTCCTACAGAGCACTAGAAGCACCAGAATGGGATGCACATCGTCCCAGGTCCTCTGTCCCTTTCTTCCATCCATAGCACAAATGCAGCGACTGGAACAGAAAGACCACCTGCTTTCAACGCCCATGAAAGGCCACACAGCAAGAGTAGAGAATTTGCCTTAAACTTTTCATAGTCCTTCATTTAAAATCTAGATTTAAAAACTAGAAAAGTTCAATGGTTCCATCCCAAACTTATCAGGTGCAGTAAAGCTTCTCAGTTTTTCTGAATCATAGTTTGAACCTTTGAACTAATAATACCATCCACCTATTAGGGCTATTTTGGTATCAAATGATATACTTTGTGAAAGTGTTTTGAAAACTATAAATCTCTACACAAATATAATATAAAAAGGTGTTAATGTTTTATTATTTCTGCTTTGTTGACTAGAGCCTATGCAGTCCAATCAGATCTTAGGCCCCTGTGTTGATGCACAGCTCTTCCAACATGGCTGTTTCACCTGTCCCACCCCTCACTTCACACCATAGTATGATCTGTACCTGCTTATTCCAGTTCAGAGTTTGCTGGTGGTGGTCGTGTTTGTGAACTTTCAAACATGAAAATTATCACAGACTCTAATGCTTTCAAAGTTTTAGATTTCAAAGCTTGACATTTGTTTTCAGAGGATGGAATCTGATTTGGCTTATGAGATGGCAAAGCACCTCGAGGCCTTTGTAAGCACTGCTTCCCGTTGCCCACACATACGGGCTCCTCTCTCAAGAAAGGATCAGTAAACTCTCTGAGTCTTTCACATCCACCAACTCCCAGCTAAAAATAAAATAAAATAAATAACAATAGTAAAATTAGAAACAAATAAGTAGTTTGGCTCTACAATTCATAGCATTCCATTCTGTTTTGAAGGAATCCTCAAGACTCAGGTTTCAAAGAATTACATAAAGTCATGCTCTCTGCTATTAATTTATCAGTTAATTTGAGTCAGCAAAGGAAACAGGACTTAGGGTACAGTTAGGAGAAAGAACAGGCCTGTGCTTCCAAGGGTCCTTGCCTGTGGTCACACGGAGCACAAAGAAAACAGTGAAATGTCAGCAAGTAGGAGCTCCTTAGAAATTCAGCGCATTGGGGCTGGAGAGATGGCCTAGCGGTTAAGAGCTCCGACTGCTCTTGCAGAGGACCCAGGTTCAATCCCCAGCACCCACATGGCAGCTGAGAACCATCTTTAACTCCAGTTCCAGGGGAATCCGACGCCCTCTTCTGACCTTCTCGGCATTGCACGACATGGGTGCACAAAGCTACACGCAGACAGTACATTCATACACATAAAAAAATAAATAAAATTGGGGCTGGAGAGATGGCCTAGCGGTTAAGAGCGCCGACCGCTCTTGCAGAGGACCCGGGTTCGATCCCCAGCACCCACATGGCGGCTGAGAACCGTCTGAAACTCCAACTCCAGGAGAACTCCAGCTCCAGGGGAATCCGACGCCTACTTCTGACCTCCGCGGCATTGCACGACACGGGTGCACAAACTTGCATGCAGACAATACATTCGTACACATACAGAAATAAATAAAATTAATAAAAAAAATAAATAAATAAATAAATAAAATTAAAAAATAAAAGAAATTCAGCACATAGAGTTATTTGGGGAGGTGGCCAAATAAGCATCATTTACCAAAATTCAGGATTCCCAGAAGGAAAGCAGGTCTCAGCATAAACTACACCATGTGTACAGTCAAGGTACAGTAAGGTGCTCTTAACCATTCCCAGTAAGAGGACCTCTCCCCATATCCGGATGCCAACACTGCAAACAGGCCTCTGCACAGATGAGCAGTTCAGGCCTGTTAAATTAATTCCTTTCTGCTCATGTGGGAATAAAAACTCAAACTTCTAATTAAGGATCATTTATTGATGAGTAGAGAGATGGCTCGGTGGTTAAGAGCCTGTTCTGCTCTTACAGAGTTCCTGAGTGCTGGATCTGAATTTAGTTCCCAGCACCCATGTTGGCCAGTTCCCACCTGTAACTCCAGCTTCAGGAGATCCTAAGCCTCTGGCTTCAAGGGTACCCATACACATGTACATACACCCTCCCACACACATACACAGACACATACATGTACATAATTTAAAACAAACATTAAATAAAAAAAAGAATTGTTCATTGAACACTAGACTTTTTTTTTCAAGACAGGGTCTCCCTGTAGCCCCAGCTGTCCTGGAATTCACTGTGTAGACCAGGCTGGCCTTGAACTCACAAAGGTCTGCCTGCCTCTGCCTCCCAAGTGCTAGGATTAAAGGTGTGTCCACCACGCCTGGCCTGAATCTAAATTCTTATAACAAGCATGACTCGGTGCTTCAAAATAACCATTCTGGGGCTAGAGAGATAGCCTAGCAGTTAAGAACACTGACTGCTCTTGCAGAGGACCCGGGTTCGATCCCCAGCACCCACATGGCGGCTAAGAACCATCTGTAACTCAAATTCCAGAACTCCAGTTCCAGGGGAATCCGAGACCCTCTTCTGACCTCCACGGCATTGCACGACATGGGTGCACAAACCTGCACGCAGACAGTACATTCATACACATACAAAAATAAATAAAAAACAGTTTAAAAAAATAAATAAATAAACAAAACAAAATAACCATTCTACCCACTACAGAGCATTTTTTGTGTTTTTCTTCTCCACAAGGAACATGAAAACCACTACTGATCTGTGTTCAACCACAGGAAGAACCCTAAGGTAGGTGACGGTCAAGAAGTAGTTCACAAAAAGGAGTAAAAATCCTTTAAAACAAATACCCAGTCTCAGTGTTACAAATCTCATCACAGGGAGCTGCAGAGATGACTCAGCAGTTAAGAGCACTGGCTGCTCTTGCAGAGGATCCAGGTTCAGTTCCCAGCACCCACAAGGCGGCTAAAACTCTAGTTCCGGGGGATCCGACACCATCTTCTGACCTCTGCAGCTACTGCACAACATGGATACACTCACATATACACAGGCAGTACACTCATACACAAAAACCAAAAATATAAATAATCTTTTTAAAGCTCTTCAGGGTCCTTCAGTACACTCCAACCTCTAGCCTCATACTCTGCCAGGCCCACTTTGACTATAATCCTGTGTCTACCACATTATTCCTCACCCTTCTCCATTTTCTGATTCTCATTCATCTCCTCCTGTATGAAGCCCTACCACATCGCCCTTTCTTCTTCCCATCTGGCTACCCACCCTTTGCTCATTTCTGACTATCACTATCATACAGCATGGTACTGATAGGCATCTGTCTTCCCACTGAACTCTGAGCCTCAAACAATTTCTGGCATGTTGTAAACATTTAGATTGCTGGGCGTGGTGGTGCATGCCTTTAATCCTAGCACTTGGGGAGGCAGAGGCAGGTGGCTATCTGTGAGTTCAAGGCCAGCCTGGTCTACATAGTGAGTTCCAGGACAGCTGGAGCTGCAGGGAGACCCTGTCTCAAAAAGAAAAAGAAAAAAAAAAAAAAAAAAAGAATTTGTTGAATGAATTAATTCATCTCTAAATCTGATGTCCATCCCACAGAGCATGCTGCCCCTTTAATCAATAAGTATTCATTGTTTAATAACAGTTTTCAAAGAACTACAAAAACATTTCAGTAAAATCCAATCAATTATACCACACTTATACCACACTTGCATATTAAACTAGAATTTTACAGTTGCACGTTACACCTACAGATGGTGATGAAATCTAAAACTGCAGCCTCAGAAGCTGACCACTCCCATTCACGTGTCATCAGCTTTGGTACTTTGGTCTCAAAGGAGAGAGACAAATTCAGCATCTATCACAGGACTAATCCTACACTTGTTTAACACCATGAGGAGGTCATGGCACAGGCAAGAGGTCAGCTCAAAGGTTGAGTGCTCTAACCTCTAGAAGTTTAAGTGTCTTTTACTCTGTGCACTGAACATCAATCAGCCCCAAGACTTGAGTTTAGTTCCTGACTGCTAAAAGAGAGTGATCTTGGAGAAAGTCTGAAAGAGAAAGGTAAAAACAAACACAACCACCCAGGCCTGACTTCCTCACACCCAAGCAAACACCTGTGCTCATTTCATGCCAGGGTAACATCTGTCCCTGGCAGGATCTGACAGGCGGAGTTATATTTCCTCCACACCCTTGGCTTCAGGCCAAACTTTGGTTCCTACAGGGAAGTAAGTGATTGTCTTTATATTTGGGCTCAAGTAACCAAGGTTAACTCCCCAGTGGCTTTCCCTAAGGGATTCCAGGTAGAGGTCAGGTTTTCCCAATGGTCTGATTAGAGCAATCCACACTCTGGAAACCATAAACACAGTCCTAGAAACACACAAATATAGACCAATGTGTTCTTTTGTCTTGTCCTAACTGCTTGTGGACACGAGCCACCCAGATTCTCTAAATTTCCCATAGAGGTAGTTTCATAACCCAAGACTCTTTGCTCCCGCCCCCCCCCCCGAAAATTCAGAAGCTGCTAACCACAAAAGTACATACAATGCACAAGAAATTCTACACTGTAATGACCAAATTCATCATGCAGTGAGTACTTATTCCCAGAATCTTAAACTCAGTTCTGGAGCTATGAAAAGGGGCTTCAGATACTTCAGATACTCTCTCTGGGTTTAAGCCTCCATCATTTTGCCAAAAGCACACTCGTGCTCTTTATTTGAAATGGCAAATAAGGATGGGGATGTAGGTCAATGGTAGAGTACTTCCCTATCTTATTAGCCACCCTGAGTTCAATCTCTACAGCAAGCAAATAAATAGTTTTCATACATATGCATATGTCATATACATACATAATCAATCAAATAAATAAATAAAGTACCAAATACACTTTAGCTCCAAAGCAGGACATATTTATCTTTTCGGAATATTTGGTTTCATTGTGATCCATATAAATTGGTACATGGGGGGAGGGGTCATCATTTTCCAATACATTATGTACCACATGCTATTAACTTTTATCAAAAAATAAATAAATAAATAAATAAAAAGCGCAGAGCGGGCTAGCGCGCGGACTGGCGGTCCGCTCGGAGGGAACGGTCTGCGGTCTGCGGTCTGCGGCCGCAGCGGCGGGAGTGGGTGGCGGGGCTGAGTGCCAGGCCAAGCCCAGACCCGGGGTGGACTGCGACCACGGGCGCTCAGCATGGCGCCCCAGGTTAGTGCGCACATGGTGGGGGGAGCGGGTGGTGACGGCACGGCGGCCCTGGTCCTGTGAAACGCATTATGTGGCTGCTCAATTACTGTGCCAACCATGGATGGAAGAAACATACATATGACAATCAATGATATTATAAAGCCTGGGATGAGGAGAATTATTGGATATGGGCTGCCATTTCCCCAAAACCCTGACCAACGTGGTGACCTTCTAATAGAATTTGACGTCTCCTTCCTGGATGCTATCTTTTCATCATCTAAAGAAATTCTTAGGAAACATCTTCCTGCCTCATAGAATAAAAAGAACTCTGTTGCCTATATTTTGATAAGACACTGAAAATGCAAAAGGACTAGTGGTTTACTGATGTGAATTCTGTATAAAGATGTTTAAATTCTTCAGAGGGTTCATTAAATTGCATGGATAGAGATGGGTCAAATAAGTGGATTTTTACAGTAGAGATAAAGAGAAAACCACTTATTATTGTATTTCATTTCTCCCAAATCAGAAATTTTTAGTAATTTTTTTTATAAGTAAAAGCTGGTTTTGTGGAGTCAGTAGATATGTTTCTAGTAAAGTACTAGATGATCCAAGTACTTTATTGTGTATTAACTTCAGATGATCAGTATTATATACTCCCTAATATAAATTAAAATTCATAACTGTACTAAAATGTAATATGTGGAAGAAGATAAAAACCAAAGTCACATGGAAATGTGGTTTAAGTCACCTTCAAAATTCATTTGGGGTTGGTTCCAGGAAAAGAGTATACTGATGCATATGTTTCACCGTTGTGACTCTTAAAAGTATGTTCCGCCATTTCTTAATAACATGGCTTTATAAAGCAGACACCCTTTCTTCATAAAAAGTAAATGAATGGCAGGTTATCTCCTGTGTAAATTCCAATAGCCTGAGTTATTTATTTATTTTTTTAGAAGTAGACCATTTTTAAATGACTATCTGTAATTTTATGCAAGTTGACTATATATCTTGGACTTAATAAAGTAATAAGCAAAAAAATAAATAAATAAATAAAGTAATAAGCTCATTTTTTTGTTCCTTAGTTTAAGATAATTTGTTTAATAGCAAATATTTTTAGAGAAAATACTGTTGCTTGGAATTAATTTTCCAATCACACTGTCTTCTATAACTTAAAATATGCTATATGTACCTTATATAATTTTCTAAGAACAATGAACTACCACAATGGGGTTAAACCAAAATAAGGAGAAAATAAACACTGCTGGTTATGGTTAATAGTGCTACTACTAGTTATGCACATATTTTACTTATATATATATATATATATATATATATAGAGAGAGAGAGAGAGAGAGAGAGAGAGAGAGGGCATTTCTTAGGTATCTTAATTTTTAAATATATTTACATTTAAAGATTATTTTGTCTTCTGTTTTATAACTATTGGAAATGTTATAAAATATTTTTGTAAAAATTTTTAGAATGATTATGTAAATATTTATACCTATGGTATACTGAGCCCTATAATCTTTTTAGTAGAATATTAAGTGTTTTCAAAATTCAATATAAGTAGGTTATAATAGGCATATACTATACAGCTTTATTGAGATAGATTTCTCATAAGATAGAATTCATACTAAGCTGTTCCCTCAGCCTTTGGTGCTGCTGAATTAGTTCAGGGCCTAATGCATGCTAAGCACTGCTTCTACCATAGAAGTACACAGTTAATGGCAGTAGTATAGTCAGCAAATTGTGCAGTACCACCACTATCTAATTCCAGTGTAGTTTTATACACACCCAGCACCATGGAAAGGACTATGTCCATGAGCAGTCACTCCCCATCATTCCCTTTTAGGCCCCTGAAACACTAAACATTTTATTGACTAGATTTTTCTGTCCTGGACATACTATATAGAGTCAAGAACATATCCTTTTTGCGACAGATAGTCTTACCACATTGTGTTGACCTGTTCCTTTGGGTTATATCCAGGTCATGGGTTCTGTGACTAGTGCTGTTGTGAGCATTTGTAAGTGTATTCCCTGTGCATATAGAACTAAGTTTACATTCTTTGGGATATATACTTTAGAGTGGAATTGTTGGAAATAGCCATATATGTTAGTTCCAAATGAAAAAATCTTCAATGCCAGAAAACTGAGGTAATCACATTAATATTTTTACCAATTTATAAACGATTTCTTCATAGCTTTGTTTCTCTGAAGAAGTTAAAATACCTCCGGGGTCTGATCACAGCCTGATGGGAAGAGGGATATTCACGGAGATTTTCTTAAAAATTTAAAGAGCTAGAGCCTTCGAGTAGTTGTTTTTATTTGAAACCCACAATTTAACTTTTGAGTTCTAGGGGGTTTCTTTGTTGCTATTTTCTGAGACAAGATCTTACTATGTAGCCCTGGCTGTTCTGGTACTATGTAGTCCAGATGTCAGTCTTCTTGTCTCGGCCTCTTTTTTAAAATTTTAAAGTATTTTATTTTATGAGTGTATTGCCTGTATGTATATAAGTATTCCCATGTCATAAAGTGCCTGCAGAGGTCAGGATCCCCTGGAACTGGACTTATGGATGATTGTTAGCTGCCATGAAGGTGCTGGGAACCAAACCCAGGTCCTCTGCAAGAGCAGCCAGTTCTCTTAACTGCTGAGCCATCCCTCCAGCCCCATTGTCTCAGCTTCTTAAGTTCTGGAATTAAAGGCATGTATCCCCACACCTGCCTTCAACTAAATTACTGCAGATCCAGGAAAGCTAATTATTAAAGATGTTTATTTTCTTCAAAAAAAAAAAGAAAAGAAAAGAAAAGAAAAAGCTTTAAAACACGTGTCTCATCTGTATCCACAATTCCAAACAAGTTCAGTGATGAACCTCAAATGGTTCTTCCATCCTTTGGGAATTGTTACTGTTCTAAAAAGAAATGTGGTTATTTAAAAAAAAAACTTTTTATTTATTATTTTTTATTTTATGTGTATGAATAGACTGCCTGCATGTACATAGGTGCACTGTGTTGTGTAATGCCTGAAGAGTCCAGAAGAAGGCATTGGAGTGCCCTGGAACTAGGTTTATGGACAGTTGTTAGCTGACATGTGGGTGCTGGGAATCGAAACTGGGTCCTCTGCAAGAGCCATCTCTCCAGCCCCAAAAGTTAGCTATTTCATTTGCCATACTGAGAAAGTTCCCTGCAATTTCCAAATAAAGGATACGTTTTTATTCCTATTTCATCCAGCCATAACTTAACTGCTTATGTGTGAACTCAGCGGTCTCTCCCTGCTTCCGTGCTTTTGAAGGTAGCATGTCTTTCCAACAGTCCTGTGAACGTTACCCTAACAGAATGCTATTCAGCCACAGATCTAGTTTTATCTGTAATGAATCTAACTCACCTGTTATCTTCCAACATTCCTAGGCAATCACTCTCTCTCTGCAATCGGATGACAAGCTGTATGTGTTTCTACTAGAACATCCACCACATGTACCACTAGCTTTACTGTACTGTAATCACCTCCAAGAGCCAAAAGAAGAAGCCACAAGAAAGAGAAGGGGGAGAAAAGAAAGGAAAGAAAGGGGGCTAAGGAGATAATTGTCAGTAAAGTGCTTGACACACAAACATGAGGGCTCAGTTTGGATCCAAATAAAAAGCTGTGTGTGGCAGTACATAATCCCAGCACTGGGGATATAGAGGCAGGAGGTCAGGGACTTGCTGGCCAGCCAGTCTCACCAGTTTGTGAACTCCAGGTTCACTGACAAAAAAAAAAACTCTCAAAAAATAAGTTGCAGACTTGATTAAGGAAGACATCTGGTATTGACTTCTGGCTTCAGACATGTACACACATGTGCATGTGAATCCATGCACACACAAATAAACAGATACACACAAAAGAATAGAAGAGAACTGAAAAGTACAAGGCACAATGTTGCTTTAATATATTTAGTGTGTTCTTTATCATGTTTCTTGCATTATGAGATCATGAAGCTACTGCTCAAAGAAACAACTAGGAAGTGGACTCAAGGTTCCTGACTCCAAAGATAATTTTATTCTACTACCAATAGGTTTTTTTGTGGAATATCAGCTTCCAGCCTCACATTTGACCACAAATACTAATCAGAAATGCCTTCTTTCTGTAGTCTTCTCCTATTGCTTTGCTGGACATCGTGATCATAATTCCAGCCTCTGGCCTTCTGCCTATGACTGCATCTCAGAACTGCCTGTTATTAACCATCAGATGACAAAATGCCTCCTAGGATTTGATCAAGGCCGCAATGATTAGATTTTTGTGGAAACATAGTGTGTGTTCTTTCAAAAAGACTAACATTTTACACACTGAGCCTTCCTAATCTGAAAATCCAAAATGCTTCAAAATCTAATCCCTTTTGAGTACCAATATGATGTAGTAGAAAAGTCCACTCCTGTCCCACAGTAATTGGTGGTGGTCAAAACATAACACACTAAAAGTTATCTTTGATCCATATATGGACAGCGCATAGGAAACACAAATGAATTCCCTGTTTAAGACTTGAGAGCTTCATCCTGAGATGTTTCATCATACATATGCAAACATTCCAAAATATATAAGCTGAAACACTTCTGGTCACAAGCATTTCAGACAAGCAACAGCCAGCTGCATAAAGCAGTGTGAAAAGCTGTCGTATCTAAGACATAGGAGTAGGGGAACTGCTATAAAGAAATCTTTTTTTTTGTCTTTTTGAGACAAGGTCTCCCTGTAGCCCAGCTGCCCTGGACTTTCTATGTAGACCAGGCTGAACTTGATCTCATAGAGATCTGTCTGCCTCCACCTCCTGAGTGCTGGGATTAAAGGCATCAGTCACCAAGCCCAGCTAAATAAATCTTTAATTAAAAAATCCTTACCAGTGTGGTGTGGTAGCACATGCCTTTAATCCCAGCACTTGGGAGTCAGAGGCAGATGGATCTCTGTGAGTTCAAGGCCAGCCTGGTCTATGTAATGAGCTCCAGGCCAGCTGGGATTAAAAGGAAATCCTGTCACACACACACACACACACACACACACACACGCAAAAAAAAACCCTTACAGTATGAAGACAGTATGAAGATCAATTTTACTCAAGTACTCAGTGTATTCCCTCTCATCCATCAAACTGTGAAGATTCTAACCAATCAAAGCTGGTTAGAAGTCTTCCAGAAATCAAACATGAGGAAAAGATAACTTACCAGCTCTCCAGAGTCACAAGCTAAGTACTTCAGCTGCAGAGGTGCCACTGCTCAGAGAGCAGCTGGCCTGTGCTGGAAGAACCTGATCCTTCTGGTAAGATTATGTCTAGGCCATCATTATAGCTCTATGATGACAGAAATATATTCAAGTTTTCTGGAGCAGTCTCAGTTTCAAATACAATCTATAATGAGACCTTTTCAGTCAATGTCCCAACCCAGAATTCAGTAAGCATAAATATGACATATTTCTTCTAAAGACCCACCCCACCTACAATAAAAGACAGGATTGGATGGTAGAGTCTAAGTAGATGACCTGAGTTCAAATATTTGTTTTGTCTGGTAATAACTCTGTAACCCTGAGTAAGATAGTGAACTTCTTCAGTTTACTTCCTCTCAGTAAAGGGGTAATTACCATCCACTTCAGAGAGTGTTCCTAGCAATTAGATAAGCAGGAGACTGAACAGCGTTTGTCCTCAGCAAAGAGTAGACCTTACTGCCACATCCACTTACTGTTTGTAGCAAGAGGAATGGAAAAGAAAGAAACCATTTTTTCCTCTTCTAAGTTAATGACCATAAATGATGTAATTTATCTAATACTTAACATATTAGTTAAGTATATCTAAGCATAACATATCAGTTACCATATTCTATAGCAGTATTGCTTCTTTTAAAACATTTATCTAGCCAGGCATGGTGGCACACACCTTTAATCCTAGCACTTGGGAGATGGAGGCAGGCAGATCTCTGTGAGTTCAAGGCCAGCCTGGTCTACAGAGTGAGTTCCAGGACAGCTGGAGCTAGAGGGAGACCCTGTCTCAAAAAGACCAAAAAAATTTTTCCCAATCAAATCAAGACCCATTTCCCCTTCCTTGCCCCCCCACCCCACCAGAGCTCATGCATTCTGCCAAACATGTTTTTCATCTTTTTCTCAGTCTCTTTTAAAATTTTCTATGCAGAAGTTAACTATTTTGGGCAGAAGTTCACTGTTGCAGTCAGTTATTTGACCCAGTCTTTTTGTTGTTGTTGTTGTTCCTTCCAATTTGCATCACTCCAAAATATGCATATATGCATGCCACATATATATCAAGATTATGACATCATAGGTTTTAGCATCTTCAGCTGATGATTTCTTTTTTAAAATTATTATTGTTTTTTTATTAAGCTGAAAGATGTCATTTTTCCTCAAGGAATTGTCTGAAGTCTCCTCCCTGGCAAGCCCAAACAACCATCAGTNCCTGGTCTACAGAGTGAGTTCCAGGACAGCTGGAGCTAGAGGGAGACCCTGTCTCAAAAAGACCAAAAAAAAAAAACCCACCAAAAACATTTATCTATTTTTTTATGTGAGAGAGGATGGGGGAGTGTCACAGGACGTGGATGGGAGTCAGAGGATAACTATCAAGAGTAGGTTCTCTCCCACCTAGGCTTGAACTCAGGTCATCAGGCCTGACAGCAAGCACCTTTCCTTACAGAGCCATTTCACCAGCCCCAGTATTGAACTTTAAGTCACCACACTGCTGATTCATTCCTTTAGAGTCTATTGACACCTTTAAATATTTCCTGAATTACTTAAACTTCATTAATTATTATCTCTGTAGCTACTTTTCCTAAATTTTTGCAAAAAAAAAAAAAAGAAAAACTATTCCCAAGTATTCTTTTGTATGGTCTAAACATTGGCCAAGCTATTCATCTTCTAACTGCATCTATGACTGTAACTTCCTGTATTCATGAATAAGAGGACAGGATACAAGTAGGATATAGTAGGGTTTAGGCACATTCAATTGCCTTTTGATGATCCAAAACACAGGCTCTGGAATCAGAATTCCTGGGTTCAAATCTCTTTCCTTCTTTTACTATGTTACCATGGACAACTTATCTCTGCCCTAATTTCCAATGAATGGGACCAAAAAGAGTATCAGTAATGAATTGTTTTATAATTAAACAAATTAATATAGGCACAGGGTTTGGAGCAATATGCTATACATCCTAAGATATGACCATCACCATTCACTTGCATCATAGGATTGAAAAAACTCAGTCTAAAGCAATCAGATATAATGCAATATGTTGCATTAGTAACCAGATACACCCCACACTGGGTGTAATGCTTTTAAAGTAACTGAAGAAGATGAATCCTATATAACCAATGATGACTCCTAGACATTATAATGACAGAGTCCTATTGCATTCACAGAGTGAGTATCTGTGGGTTTAACTACTCAGAAATTACCTTGAACATGTCACAGAGAAACTAGTTAATCAGAAATGCCCCCAGATAGGCATGAAGCAGTGAGTCTTGAATGACTCTGCCCCACTAGCTACTCAGCAACAGCATCTGTTTTTGCTGATTTTCATTCAATATATGACCTCATCCAAGTCTCTTTATAATCTTGTGAAGCACATAGGATCATTGCCATTTTTATGGACACATGGAGATTATGGGATATAATGATAGGTTAGGATTTGGGGACAGCAAGATTCTCAAGATGCAGTCCTTGAGCATACACTTTGAAAAGCGCCAAACTGAAAATATGGTCCTTTGACTTCCCAAACTCAAATGACTAGTCTAAAACCATAAGCAGAATCTGCCCTAAGGAATCTCAGGGGACGCCGGGCTGGGTGCTGCCACCAGGTCTATCTGTTCCCCTCACCTGCCTCCTTTCAAACTTACGTACTGGTTGGATGGTCTCATGTGGGACGGTGACTCCAGTTCTTCCCACAGCTCTCCCTCTCTCCCTTCCTTTCCTCCCTGTCCCTGCCCCCAGTTCACCCACCTCAGCTCTACTCAGAATTAAGGCCTTCAGGGAGCAACATGGCAGGACAGTGGTGGGCCAAATCATTGTGGATATGATGTATGGTGACATGAAAGGACTTGTATAGGAAACATCAGTTCTTGTTCCTGATGAGGGCATCTGATTCTGAGGCTATAGTATCCCTAAATGCCTGAAAATGCTGCCCAAGGGTTAGGGTGGGGAAGAACCGCTGCCTGAGAGTTCATTTTGGCTGCTGGTAACTGGACAGATCCCAACCGAGGAACAGGTAACCTGGCTGTCTCAATGGACAAAACGGGCAGCTCTGCCTTCTCACATAGTCACTATGCTGGACAACTTTCCTGCCTATCTATACCCCATGTCTCAGCTCAGTCCAGCTATCACAGCTCTTGATAGCTTGTGCCTACATAGAAGGAATCAACCAACCTAAGTACTGGGAGTTGGTTTATAAATACTGATCGCTACATATCTTCCATCCATATATGGTAATTACCATGTGTGAATATAAGTGGTAGGACAATTCTAGAGCCCATTTAGAGATTCACATTGGAATAGCTCAATTGCTTTCAGATACAATGAAATATAATAATAAAGTTGCTCAGTTTGGCTGCCAACTGGGGATTTGGTGTTAGCATCCACAAATGAGGGAAGCCTTTTTTTTTTCTGGGACCGTGTTACTTCACTTAGTATAATTGCTTCGACTGCATGCAAATTTACTGTTAAAATGTGAATCTCTAAGCCAGGCATGGTGGCGCACGCCTTTAATCCTAGCAGTTGGGGGGCAGAGGCAGGTGGATCTCTGTGAGTTCAAGGCCAGCCTGGTCTACAGAGCAAGTTCCAGGCCAGCTAGGGCTACAGGGAGACCCTGTCTCCAAAAGACAAAAAAAAAAAAAAAGAGTGAATCAACCTATAATTTATTTTCAGAATTTGTAATTTTGACTTATGTGTGGAGTATATATATGCATATTTTGGAATATAAAATAAAAACATTTTAATTTAAAATAAAAAATAAATACTGATCACAAAGCTACCATGTGTTGCAGCAGAGATCTACCAGAATCTTTATCAGGAGGGCAGCAGCACTGAAGCCATTGATCCTAGACTGCCCCAACAATTTCACCAACATGTTGGGCTATAGTGATGCTCAGTTTACCAAGCTCATGGGTTTGTACTCACCATCCACAGTGACCATGAGAGTGCTAACGTAAGTTCCCACACTAGCCACTTGCTGGGAAGTGCTCCTTCAGACCCTTATCTATCCTTTGCAGCAGCCGTGAATGGGTTGGCAGGGCTTCTACATGGTGTAGCAAATCAGAAAGTGCTTGTCTGGCTAACACAGCCACAGAAGGAAGTTGGCAAAGATGTCAGATGAGTAGTAATGAGACTACATCTGGAATACCCTCAATTCAGGATGAGTGGTCCCAGGATATGGTCATACAGTACTAAGACTGATCCATGATATTCCTGTCAGTGAAAGTTTGCTCAGATACACCAGCCTAATGATCCCATGTGTAAGCTGGTTGCTCAGTTGTACAAGATTATGCCCTATATCCTCTTAGAGGAGAGGAAGGCCAAGAATCCCCGTGAGGAGCTGCTTTAGTACCATGACATGGTGGAGATGAATTATTACAGTCCTGTTTGGGGTGTCACGGCCCTGGGTGTGCTGACACAGCTCATCCGGAGCTGAGCCTGAGGCTTCCCTCTAGAAAGGCCCAAATTCATGAATACAAATGGCCTGATGAAATTCGTGGACTCTAAGTCAGGGTAAAATGGGAGATTGTGGGACAGCGAGGGACTAACTACAAGAAAATGGAGGAAGCTTAAAAAATAAAGTATAATTTTGTTTTGTTCCAAGGCCTTTAAAGATTAGGATGTGAGTCTGATCTGGCTGCGACATCTGTCACTGATCTTCGGTTAACGGTATACGAACCTTCAAACAAGCTCTCAACGTCCATGTGTATGAGAACCAAGGCCTTTAAAGATTAAATTGTATTTCAGTCACTGAAAATAAGCTTTAAGTTAAAATATAAATTAAGACATTAAAAGATGAAGTGACCCCTTCTTCCCTAACCGGCTCCCCTCCCCTGTCTGGTATGAGCTGCCCTTTATTAGCTGTAGGATGACTGGGACTAATGCCTGTGGTAGGGGCTAGGGGGATGGCTACTACCATCTCTAGTGTGAGAGTCTGTCTCCTCCTTCCTTAGGTCAGAGCACGTGCATCCACTCTACCCAGCCCTCTTGACCAGCAGGTCGGAGCTGTGCTCCTTTTGTTTCCATGGGAACTCTGTTGGATCATCAGCTGGGTCAAACCCATGGCCCCTCTCCAATATACATAAGCACCTCCTACTGAGACCTACTGGTTAGCTGGACGTGTTTTGGAGACTTTTTTTCTATGTTATCATTGAATACATTGAATTTATTGTGACTGGCAAAAAGAAAAACTCACTTGCACATCTATCTTCTTCCCAGTGCAGATGACTAAGCAAAGAGAGCCAGAGTGGTCACAGCAGAGATCTGACTGAGCAACTTCATCTGGCCTGGGCTTGAGCCCGTGCCCTCAGCCTCACAGCCCTGTGTTTTAACCAAGTGACTCAGCCAGTGGCAAGAAAGCTCAGGCGCCTGTGGCCATGACTAATGGTAGCAGAAAACACTGATCAGAAGCTGATGGTGTTGGTTCAGTTCTATCAAAACCTCACAGTAAAATAATGTTTCTGCAGGGGGAAAAAAGGAATGTCTGTTCACCCAGAAGTCAAATGATGCCTTCCTTTCTTCCTCTAGCTCAGAGTGAAATATATGTTCTACTATTTCTTAGGTCTTTCAGTGTGTGAGTGTGGACCCACAATCTTGGGCTTATGCACATGCTGGGGTCTGCCCTGGGGTCTTATGTATGCTAAGCAATCACTTAAACCCCTGAGCTATGTCCCCAGCCCTGTAAATATTCCTTGATGAATTTATAGAAAGCCTGGGAAATAATAAACCAAATCTATTTTTATCCATAGCTACAAAGTATCTTAGTGATGTTAGGGCCTGGGGAGATGGCTCAGTGATTAAGTACTTCCTGATTACCAGAGGTTGGATCCCCAAAACCTACATAAAGGCCACATGGATGCCAGCCTCAGCAGACAAAGATGGGACATACCCAAGCAAGCTGGCTAGTGAGACTAGCCACACTGGAGAACTTTAGAGACCCTGCCTCATGGAATAAGATGGAAGAACAATCTAGGATGATTCCTGACATCAACCCCAGGCCTCCACATTCATATACACCCATATGCACATGCAAACATGTATATACACACACATACACAACACGTGCACACACACACACACACAAAAATGGAAAAGAACTATGTTAGGAAATGCTTTTATTTTGACCATCTTTTTTCCATCATGAATATGAGGGATAATACCTGGGAAAGTGTTTTGTAAGTTTATGTACAAGAAGAAGTCACTGTAACCATCACAGGGGCATTGTACCATGCTGCAGCAGACTTCATTTCAGTAGAGTGATTTATTCGCTTTCGATTGTTCTATTGGTTAATTTAAAATACTTTACTAAGCTCCTTATTGACTGCCAGACTCTGGATGCAACACTAGAAAATACAGTCTAAGCTCTCGGGGGTACAACCATTTCCTACACTGGTCTTTTTATCACATTCCTATTCTAACCACAGCTGTGTCCTCTCTCCGGTCTTCTGTGTCCTCCCACCCCCTCCAGTGGCTCGTAGGATCCTGTGCCTCTCCCACATTCTGCAAAAGTTCTAGCACAGGGCCATGTGCCCAAGGAGTGCTAAGGAAAAGTACTGCACTTAGTAACCTAAGAATGAAACATGTTTTCATTAGAGTTCTGGATACCTGCTTTTCCAAAAATTGCTCCCAGTTTTCTCCTCCCAACATTCTAGGAGGTTCTAGATCAATAATAGCAATCAAATGAGTAGAAACAACTCCACTCTGAGGAACTCATGAAAGACAATCTGAAGAGGAACAATGTGAAGGGGTCACCAAAAGCTCAAAGCAACAGAATGCAGGAACGCTTTCTGATCACCTGAGTCACTTGAGACTTGAGTGAAAAATAACCCCGAATCAGATTTTTAACACTGGAAAGAACCTCACCTGGCCCAGCTCCCAACTGCGGAAGTCAAAAACCCAAGTACAGGCAGGAGGAGAGACCAGACCCAATTTGTACAACTTGTCTTTGGCAGATGCAGGGGTAATAGCCAAGCCACCCTGCTCCCAATGCAGGGCCCATTTGTCTGACTCCCCAGGGCTCCTCCCAGGAGCAGGGTACATGCTTGAGAACTACCCCTTGGGCCTTGGCTGTTGGTCCTCACCTTTGTTCCAGAGACAGCTCTGAGGAACTCTGTGCAAGTGAATAGCTCCCTTGAATGACAAGCCTGCCTTTCCACTGTACAATAGAAGTGTCTACTTGCCTCTTCTATTCAGGATTGTGATTAACGTTAAGAAATTATTAGCTGCCAAATACTCTTGGATTCTTAATTTTAAAAAACCTTGGGGTCAAGTTCCATAGAACATTCATATTATAAGTAAGTCCTATTTAGAGTTGGATCCTGGGCCTAGAGAGATGGCTCAGTGGTTGGGAGCACTGACTGCTCTTGCAGAGGACCTGGGTTCGATTCCCAGCACCCACATGGTGGCTAAGAACCGTCTTTAACTCCGGTTCCAGGGGAATCTGACGCCCTCTTCTGACCTCTGCAGCATTGCACGACACGGGTGCACTTACCTACATGCAGGCAGTACACTCATACACACAAGAAGTTAAAAAAACAGCCAGGCGTGGTGGTGCACGCCTTTAATCCTAGCACTTGGGAGGCAGAGACAGGCAGATCTTTGTGAGTTCAAGGCCAGCCTAGTATACAAGGTGAGTTCCAGGACAGCTGGGGCTACAGGGAGACCCTGTCTCGAAAAAACCAAAAAAAAAAAAAAAAAAAACCCGAGTTGGATCCTCCTGGGGGTGGTGGTGCATGCCTTTAATCCTAGCACTTGGGAGGCAGAGGCAGGCAAATCTCTGTGAGTTCAAAGCCAGCCTGGTCTACAGAACAAGCTCCAGGACAGCCGGGACTAAAAAGGAAACCCTGTCTCAAAAAGGTAAATAATAAAGAAACTTAAGAGCTGGAGTTCATGCACTCGCAAAGGACAGCAGGCCTGCAGCCTGCATCTCCTGGTTGTGATGAGGTGAGAAGTTTCCATAGTCCACCAATGTACAGCCTTACCACTGGCCTAAAAGCAGCAAAGCCAACTGAGCATGGGCTAAACCACAAGTCAAAACAAACCTTTCCCTTCTAGAAAGTTGATGATGTCAAGTATTTTGTCAGAGTGATGAGAATAGGACCAACTAAAGCACACGGACTGTCTCCAATTTACAGACCAGAAACCAGCTCACGGGAGCTCTCTGTGCTGCCTGAGGTCGCACAGGCGGTAAAGAGCAGAGCTCTAGGCATGAC
The DNA here is from genome assembly GCA_009823505.1 of Rhizomys pruinosus. Lineage (NCBI taxonomy): Eukaryota > Metazoa > Chordata > Mammalia > Rodentia > Spalacidae > Rhizomys > Rhizomys pruinosus. The sequence goes on from VZQC01004170.1 coordinate 608,506, forward strand.
TTGTGGGGTCTGAGGTGGCACAGGGGGTAAAGGGCAGAGCTCTAGGCATGACTTGTAGGGCCTGAGGTCGCACAGGGGGTAAAGAGCAGGGCTCTAGCCATGACTTGTGGGGTCTGAGGTGGCACAGGGGCTAAAGGGCAGAGTTCTAGGCATGAAAAAAACAGAACTATTTGGCTGGCCTTGAACTCACATTGCCTCTTGAGTGCACATCAGCCTGGTTTTTGTTTTTTTTTTTTTTGTCTTCGCTTGCCACAAGGGTCCCCACCGCTCAGCCACGCTCTCCTGGAACTGTGGCTCTGTAGACCAGGCTGGCTTGAACTCACAAAGATCTGGCCTGCTCTGCCTCCCAAGTGCTAGGATTAATGGCATTGTGCCACCTCCTCCCACTTGCCCGTTGGTTCTTCTGTTTTTTTTTTTTTTTTTGTTTTTTGGTCTTTGTCTGCCTCTTTCGTCAGGGTGCTCTCCCTATAGCCCCAGCTGACCTGGAACTCACGGAACTCACTCTGTAGACCAGGGTGCCTTGAACTCACAAAGATTCCGCCTGCCTCTGTCTCCTGAGTGCAGGATTAAGGCGTGTGCCACCACGCCCGACTTTCAACTGCTCTGCAGAGGACCCAGTTGTCCCCAGAGCCCGCATGGCGGCTGGAACCGCTGAAACTCAATCCAGGAGAACTCCAGTTCCAGGGGAATCCAACCCCTCTTCGACCTCTGCGGCATTTGCACGACACAGGTGCACAACCTACATGCAGACAGTACATTCATACACATACAAAATTAAAAAAATTTAGATAAGGTCTCACTAATAGTCGCTGGTCTAGAACTCACATGTAAGAAGTCAGGCTGGCCAGGAGTGGTGGCGCACGCCTTTAATCCTAGCACTGCAAGAGCAGAGGCAGGTGGATCTTTGTGAGTTCAAGGCCAGCCTGGTCTACAGAGTGAGTTCCAGGACAGCTGGGGCTACAGGGAGACCCTGTCTCAAAATGACCAAAAAAAAAAAAAAAAAAGTGACGAGACCCAGGACTCTTATTGGTAAAAAAAAGAACTAACTCCAAGTTGTCTCTGGCTTCCATGCACATACCATGCAAACATTTTACACACACACACACACATACACACACACACACACACCACACACACCACATCACGTAATTTTTTGTTTTATGTTTTCTGAACTTGGAATGGGAAAGCTGGTGCATTGATACCCAGTTTCTGCTAACCTTCTTCTTTAGCCATCCTGCCTCATTGGCCTCTCCATCAGGAATTCTTGACCTGACACCTGTAGCTAGGTTCTCAGGCCCCCCCGCCCCCCTCGTTGAGTCCAGCCCACTTGTGACATCTGTGTTCACTAGAAGTAGAGTCGAGAGTCTGGGGGATGGCCTGGCGGATGAGGCCAAAACCACCTTGCAGAGGACCCCGGGTTTAAATGCCTAGCACCCACATGGCGGCCGAGAGCCTCTGAAACTCCAATTCCAGGGGGAAACTCTACAGTTCCAGGGGAATCTGACCCTCTTCTGACCTCTGTGCATTGCACGACACGGTGCACACGCCTGCATGCAGACAGTACTCATACACATACGAAAAAATAAAATTAAAAAAAAAGAAAAAAAATAGTTTAACAAAGAAGGAGTCCAAACGATACCTTTCCAGCCTAATTTGCCAGAGAAGCATGTGGGTTCACAGCCTTAGCCACCTTGGAAGACCAACTTCCCTTCAGAGAAATCATATGGGGAGGCTCAGGGCCAAAAGGTCCACTGGAACCAGCCTCGGCTGCCCAGGCAAAGGTGTCCACTGGAACCAGGCCACGGCTGCCCAGGCACAGGGTCCACTGGAGCCAGCCTCGGATGCCAGGCACAGGGGTTCACTGGAGCCAGCCTCGGCTGCCCAGGCACAGGGGTCCACCTGGAGCCAGCCTCGGCTGCCCAGGCACAGGGGTCCACTGGAGCCAGCCTCGGCTGCCCGGCAAAGGGGTCCACTGGCAGCCTGCTCGGCTGCCCAGGCACAGGGTCCACTGGAGCCAGCCTCTGCTGCCCAGGCCACAGGGGTCCACTGGAGCCAGCTCGGCTGCGCCCAGGCTCCGGGGGTCCACTGGAGCCAGCTGGCTGCCAGGACCAGGGGTCCATTGGAGCCAGCTTCCTGCCGAGGGCTGATCCACCAGCAGTGCAGCATCTGGAGCTCTCTTCAACATACCAAGCTATTTGAGGATTGTTTTGTTTTTTTTTGTCTTTTTGAGACAGGGTCTCCCGGAAGCCCCAGTTGGTCGGAAGAACGTACCTGTAGACCAGGCTGGTTTGAACGCCAAAGATTCCACCGCGCCTCTGCATCCCAATGTGAAGGATTAAAAGCGAGTGCCAANACTGTAGGGCCTGAGGTCGCACAGGGGGTAAAGGGCAGAGCTCTAGGCATGACTTGTAGGCCCTGAGGCCGCACAGGGGGTAAAGGCAGAGCTCTAGGCATGACTTGTGGGGTCTGAGGTGGCACAGGGGGTAAAGGGCAGAGCTCTAGGCATGACTGTAGGGCCTGAGGTCGCACAGGGGGTAAAGGGCAGAGCTCTAGCCATGACTTGTAGGGCCCTGAGGTCGCACAGGCGGTAAAGGGCAGAGCTCTAGGCATGACTTGTAGGGCCCTGAGGTCGCACAGGGGGTAAAGGGCAGAGCTCTAGGCATGACTTGTAGGGCCCTGAGGTCGCACAGGCGGTAAAGAGCAGAGCTCTAGGCATGACTTGTAGAGCCCTGAGGTCGCACAGGGGGTAAAGAGCAGAGCTCTAGCCATGACTTGTAGGCCCTGAGGCCGCACAGGCGGTAAAGAGCAGAGCTCTAGGCATGACTTGTAGGGCCCTGAGGTCGCACAGGCGGTAAAGAGCAGAGCTCTAGCATGACTTGTAGGGCCCTGAGGCCGCACAGGCGGTAAAGAGCAGAGCTCTAGGCATGACTTGTAGAGCCCTGAGGCCGCACAGGGGGTAAAGGGCAGAGCTCTAGGCATGACTTGTAGGGCCCTGAGGTCGCACAGGCGGTAAAGAGCAGAGCTCTAGGCATGACTTGTAGGGCCCTGAGGTCGCACAGGGGGTAAAGAGCAGAGCTCTAGGCATGACTTGTAGGGCCCTGAGGTCGCACAGGGGGTAAAGGGCAGAGCTCTAGGCATGACTTGTAGGCCCTGAGGTCGCACAGGGGGTAAAGGGCAGAGCTCTAGGCATGACTTGTAGAGCCTGCTCTTCTCACTTTGCAAATGAGCTTTTGAATTTTCTGTTCAAATTTTGCACAGAAAAGCATCCTTTTCTGTTGTTTTTAGACATTTAGCAAGAAGTACAGGTAGAACCTGTAACTTCATTAGCAGCCCCACAGCCTGACAGTTCTCTCTGCTGGAAACTAAATGTCATAGGGGAATTATGGGCTGGGCTGATAAACATTGGGGCTCACAACAAGATTAACCTTTACAATGCTTTTAAGTACTTTTAACTTATTCTCTGCATTCTTTTAGAAACAGTGAGATGATTCTTTTTTTTTTTTTTTTTTTTTTTTGGTCTTTTTTCGAGACAGGGTCTCCCTATAGCCCCACTGTCCTGGAACTCACTCTGTAGATCAGGCTGACCTTGAACTCAAAGATCCGCCTGCCTCTTCTCCTGAGTGCTAGGATTAAAGCATGTGCTACCACGCCCAGGTGAGATGATTCTTAACTCTGATAGGAATTTCAACCAAAACTAAAGGTCATTTTTACGTATTTGTGAGTTTTTTTTGAGACATGGTCTCCCTATAACCCCAGCTGACCTAGAACTTGCTATGTAGAACAAGCTAGCCTCGCTCTCTCACCCAAGATCTGCCTGCCTCTAGCCTCTGAAGTGCTATGATTAAAGGTGAGGGCTTTAAAAAAAAATCTTTTCATAGACTGTTTGATAAAAGATTTGGAAAAATATATTACTGTTTTCCATTAGTTACAAGCATAGATATATTGATTTTATTATTACTAATGGTAATTTGTATTTATCTTTTTTACCAATTAATGGGTATGGTTTTTCGCAAGTAAGAAAGCAACAATAAGTGAATCTTTTTATTTTCAAATTCATATTCTTCATTCTTCAAATGGTAAAAGGTTGCTGCTCTCCCAGGGAGTTTAAGAAGCTCAATTATTATAAACCAGGTATTGGGCAATACAAATTGTTCTCTAAGCCACCAGACCAGAACCTTTGCCCTAGTTCTCCCTCTGGGTACCCCCAGCTGCCACTCTACCAGGATACTAATTCTACTCAAATATTTTTAGAACAAAAAACTTTATTTTTTTGTTTTTGTTTAGATTTTATTTGTATGTGCATGTGGTCAGAGAGACAGCTTGCAGGAGGTAATTTTCTCCTTCTGCTCTGTGGGTTCTGCAATTCGGCTCAGGGGAGTCAGACTTGATAGCATGTGCCCTTTTTTCAGACTGAGCCATCTTTCATCAGCCCAGAAAGGCTTTTTAAAATACTCTTTATTTATTATTTATATTTTATGTGTGTGCAGTGTATTGGCTGCACGTATGTAAGTGCACCCGTACGTGCAATGCCCGTAGAGGTGAGATAAGACAATGGATCGCGGCTGCGAACGTGGAGTTATGTGGACAGTTTTCTAGCCCCAGTGTGGGATTGCTGGGAATTGAACCTGGGTCCTCGGCAAGAGCAGCCGATTCTCTTAACCACTGAGCCATCTGCCCAGTCCCAGTTCCCAAGAGCACTTTTCCTTCTTTCCCATTAGGGGCTATACTGTGGAGAAATTGGGAAGGCTTAAAGCAGACAGCACATCCTAGTGGGCTCACTTTTTGAAAGAGTGAAACCTCATTCATACCTAATCACTTTTCAGGTAACTTGGGAGCAGAATCCTGTTTCTCTTTGTGTACAGTTTCTTCAAATTTTCTTTGTAAGGCATGTGCCTGCATACTTTTTAGCCAAGACAGCTCACCCTACCACCCTTGCTAAGGAGGAGCACCCTGTGACTGGTATCATGGGTATAAAGGACAGGGCCCAGGCCTCCCTGTGCACTGCCTCACTTTCTATAGTGCAACAGATCACTGTGCACAAGGTTCTAATTCATTCATTCCACAACTGCTTGCTGAGGGAAACCTGGAAAAGGCCTCTTAGGGAACAGTGGGATCATTCACAAGCCAGCGGTCAGGTCTAACGGATCAGATGTGGACAATCCATCTTTCATTAGACCCCGAACAACTTCTAGGATATAGCACACAGGGCTTCTGCCCTACCCAGACAGCAGTGACTTGCAAGGATCAGCCAGGCCTCTGCAACAGGACTCCTGTTAAGAGTGGCAGAGGCAGTCACTGTTCTTCCGGAATGATGGATGGATGCCCGACCATTAATGCCAATAGTACCTCCAAGGAGCTTTCACAGCATCTAGCACGCAGCAAGAACTCAGCAACACGCCCGGCTGCTATTTGGGTTTTTTGTGTTGTTTGTTTGAGACAGTGTCTTTCCATGTAACCCTAGCGGAGCCATCTCTTCAGCACCAAATTTAATTAATTAATTAATTAATTAATTAATTAATTAATTTGGTCTTTTTGAGACAGGGTCTCCCTGTAGCCCCAGCTGTCCTGGAACTCACTCTGTGGAGCAGGCTGGACTTGAACTCACAAAGATCCACCTGCCTCTGCCTCCCAAGTGCTAATTTTATTTATTTTTATGTGTATGAGTGTACTGTCTGCATGTCAGTTTGTGCACCTGTGTCATGCGTTGCCGAGAAGGTCAGAAGAGGGCATCGGACTCCCCTGGAACTGGAGTTAAAGATGGTTTTCAGCCACCATGTGGGTGCTGGGCATCGAACCTGGGTCCTCTGCAAGAGCAGTCGGCGCTCTTAACCACTAGGCCATCTCTCCAGCCCCAAATTTAATTTTGTTAATTAAAGTAAAATAAAATGTTGGGGGCTGGAGAAATGGCTCAGAGGTTAAGAGCACCGACTTTGTTTTTTTTTTTGGTCTTTTCGAGACAGGGTCTCCCTATAGCCCCAGCTGTCCTGGAACTCACTCTGTAGATCAGGCTGACCTTGAACTAGCAAAGATCCGCCTGCCTCTTCCTCCTGAGTGCTAGGATTAAAGGCATGTGCTACCACGCCCAGGTGAGATGATTCTTAACTCTGATAGGAATTTCAACCAAAACTAAAGGTCATTTTTACGTATTTGTGAGGTCTTTTTGAGACATGGTCTCCCTATAACCCCAGCTGACCTAGAACTTGCTATGTAGAACAAGCTAGCCTCGCTCTCACCAAGATCTGCCTGCCTCTGCCTCTGAAGTGCTATGATTAAAGGTGAGCTTTAAAAAAAAAATCTTATTCATAGATGTTGATAAAAGATTTGGAAAAATATATACTGTTTTCCATTAGTTACAAGCATAGATATATTGATTTTATTATTACTAATGGTAATTTGTATTTATCTTTTTTCACCAATTAATGGGTATGGTTTTGGCAATAAGAAAGCAAACAATAAGTGATCTTTTTATTTTCAAATCATATTCTTCATTCTTCAAATGGGATAAAAGGTTGCCTCTCCCAGGGAGTTAAGAAGCTCAATTATTATAAACCAGGTATTGGGCAATACAAATTGTTCTCTAAGCCACCAGACCAGAACCTTTGCCCTAGTTCTCCCTCTGGGTACCCCCAGCTGCCACTCTACCAGGATACTAATTCTACTCAAATATTTTTAGAACAAAAAACTTTAATTTTTTTGTTTTGTTAGATTTATTTGTATGTGCATGTGGTCAGAAGACAGCTTGCAGGAGTAAATTTTCTCCTTCTGCTCTGTGGGTTCTGGCAATTCGGCTCAGGGAGTCAGACTTGATAGCATGTGCCTTTTTTCACTGAGCCATCTCATCAGCCCAGAAAGGCTTTTTAAAATACTTTTATTTATTATTTATATTTTATGTGTGTGAGTGTATTGGCTGCACGTATGTAAGTGCACCCGTACCGTGCAATGCCCGTAGAGGTGAGATAAGGACAATGGATCGCCTGGAACTGGAGTTATGGACAGTTTCTAGCCCCAGTGTGGATGCTGGGAATTGAACCTGGGTCCTCGGCAAGAGCAGCCAGTTCTCTTAACCACTGAGCCATCTGCCCAGTCCCAGTTCCCAAGAGCACTTTTCCTTCTTTCCCATTAGGGGCTATACTGTGGAGAAATTGGGAAGGCTTAAAGCAGACAGCACATCCTAGTGGGCTCACTTTTTGAAAGAGTGAAACCTCATTCATACCTAATCACTTTTCAGGTAACTTGGGAGCAGAATCCTGTTTCTCTTTGTGTACAGTTTCTTCAAATTTTCTTTGTAAGGCATGTGCCTGCATACTTTTTAGCCAAGACAGCTCACCCTACCACCCTTGCTAAGGAGGAGCACCCTGTGACTGGTATCATGGGTATAAAGGACAGGGCCCAGGCCTCCCTGTGCACTGCCTCACTTTCTATAGTGCAACAGATCACTGTGCACAAGGTTCTAATTCATTCATTCCACAACTGCTTGCTGAGGGAAACCTGGAAAAGGCCTCTTAGGGAACAGTGGGATCATTCACAAGCCAGCGGTCAGGTCTAACGGATCAGATGTGGACAATCCATCTTTCATTAGACCCCGAACAACTTCTAGGATATAGCACACAGGGCTTCTGCCCTACCCAGACAGCAGTGACTTGCAAGGATCAGCCAGGCCTCTGCAACAGGACTCCTGTTAAGAGTGGCAGAGGCAGTCACTGTTCTTCCGGAATGATGGATGGATGCCCGACCATTAATGCCAATAGTACCTCCAAGGAGCTTTCACAGCATCTAGCACGCAGCAAGAACTCAGCAATAGCTGTTGGTTGGCTGGCTGATTGGTTTGTTGGTTGGTTTTTACTAACTCGGCTCATCTTCTACTAAGGGAACACGAAGTGGAAATGTTTTAGAACTAGAAACTAGATTCGAATCCCAACTGAGCTACTCATTAGCTATGATAATGAGATGCAATAAGAGACACAACCTTTGTGAGCCTCAGTTTCTCGTTTGTAAATAGGAACCTACCGCCCTCAAAATCTTTGTAAGAATTAAGGACCCATATGCAGAACAGTGTCTGGTCCATAATAAATGTTCAAAAAGAAGCAGTTGGCAGTAGCCTGCCCTCTTCTCCACCTTCTCTTCTTCCTGGACACTCTTAGTGGGTGCCAGAATCCAGTTACATGTGGGTATCACACCAAGAGTGAGGCGGGGCAGAACTGTGGAGCTGAAGGTAGTTGGTTGCAGAAGGGAGGTGTGCGCTGCCAGAGAGCCACAGAAACTGACTAAGGACCTCAACTACTATCAGCCACCCTGCTTGGCCCTGGCAGACAGCAGGGACACAAGCTAACCAGGGATGGCTGTCAAGAAGAGGACGGGAAGCTAGAAAGCAGTTAAAACCCATAGGACCCCTACCTAGTGTCTGTCTGAACCCCGCAGGGCCTCCTGTCCACAGAATTCAAAGTCTTACTTAGGCTTGCTTCGATCTCAACACACCAGCCCTCAGAGAAAGTAAGAACTTTTCATTGACACGGGGAGTGGAGTCCCCCACAGCCAAAGGGGAGGAGGAAAGGAAAGGGAAGAGGGAGGAGGCGCGTGAGGGCTAGAGACCCACTTCCTGCTCGCTAGCAGAGCCCTGAGTCTCAAAAGCTCTTCGAAGCAGTAGGTTTTGCACTTTGAAAGATGGTAACTCCCACCAGTGTGATTTATAGCTCCATACGAGAAGTCTGGCTGGGTGGAGGGGAAACGTTCCCAAAACAAATCTGGTTTTCAAACTAGAGTTCCACCCGCCCCTTAGGCGCCCCTCCCTCTCTCCACCTGTGACAAGGTCTCTACTCTGCGGTTCCTCACCTGAGTCCTCTGGGGCGGTTCTGCGCCTGAGTCCTCTGTGGGCAGCGAGCGCCAGGCATGTGCCTAGTCCTTGAAAGTGCCCCCAGATCGCGACCCACCCCCAGCCAGGTCTCTTCTCATAAGGCGTTAGAATGACATACGTGGAGCCCCGGCGGCGTGGGGAGCCCAAGGACCTCTTGGATAAGCGAGATGCAGGATGCCCCTAGTCGGATACCAACACTGTTCAATTCAGAGTTCACATAGTCACCGAGAAAACATCACTACACATCAACTCCCTCCTCCTGCACCAACACCCGGAGCCTGGACCTCGCAAGTTGCCCAAGTAACACGAACTGGTGGGCAGAGAAGTCAGAACCCTAGACCCGAGCTGCGCTCCCGGCCCGCGCTCGACCTCCCCGGCCGTTGCCCCCCACCCCGCGCCCTGCGCCGCCGCACTCTACCTTGCTCGGAGCGGGGCACCGCGAGCCTCGGCTCCCGGGACAGCGCGCAGGCAACCGGCTGCGTCGCCCAGGTGTTGCCGGCCGTAGTCGGCGCCGGGCGGGTGGAGCCGAGGGAGGTGCCGGGCCTCCCGGAGCTCCGGGCCGCCCCGCCTTCCGCTCAGGCCCGCCTGCAGCCGCCTCCTGCGCTTCTCTAGCGCTCCCTTCCTGCCCCTTCTCTGCTGACCCACCAAAAAAAAATGAGTTTTTGTCCAAATAAGCAGTGCCTTTAGAAAAAAGAATCAGTCCATTAAGGGGCGCATAGCGACTACATTTTGAAAAGTTGGGGTGCCAGGGAAAATGGTGGTATGGTAGGTAACCTCCCCATCAGCTTCCCTACTTGGAGAGTTAAGATTTAACGGTATGGTATTTTCAAAGTAATAACATGCCCAGCAATTTGGAAGGCCTGAGGTTGGAGCACCATGAATTCAAGACCAGCCTCTGCTAGAGACTGAGACCTGTCTTAAAAAAGAAAAGATGTCCGGGCGTGGTGGTGCATGCCTTTAATCCCAGCACTCGGGAGGCAGAGGCAAATGGATCTCTGAGTTCAAGGCCAACCTGGTCTACATAGTGAGTTCCAGGACAACTGGGGCTACAGGGAGACCCTGTCTCAAAAAGACATAAATAAATAAATAAATAAATAAATAAATAAATAAATAAATAGTATATAGAAGTATCTAGAACAGTTGCAGTGAGATGGCCCAGTGAGAAGCACTTGAGGTACAGTCCAGAGTTCCAGGACAACTGGGGCTACAGGGAGACCCTGTCTCAAAAAGACATAAATAAATAAATAAATAAATAAATAAATAAATAGTATATAGAAGTATCTAGAACAGCTGCAGTGAGATGGCCCAGTGAGAAGCACTTGAGGTACAGTCCAGAGTATCTGAGCCTCTGCTAGAGAATGAGACCCTGTCTTAAAAAAAAAGAAAAGTTGGGGCTGGAGAGATGGCCTAGCAGTTAAGAGCGCCAACTGCTCTTGCAGAGGACCCAGGTTCGATCCCCAGCACCCACATGGCGGCTGAGAACCATCTGTAACTCCAATTCTAGGGGAATTCCAGTTCCAGGGGAATCCATCGCCCTCTTCTAAACCTACATGCATACAATACATTCATACACATAAATTAATTGATTAATTAATTAAATATATACATATATATATAAAAGAAGAGTTGTGGGCTGGAGAGATGGCTCAGCTTTTAAGAGTGCCAACTGCTCTTGCAGATGACTGTAGTTGGATTCCCAGCACCCACATGGCAGCTAAGAACAGTCCTTAAACCGGGCTTGGTAGCCCATGCATTTAATCCTAGCACTAGAGAGGCGGAGGCAGGCATATCTCTGTGAGTTCAAGGCCAGCCTGGTCTATATAGCCAGTCCAGGCCAGTTGGGAATACAGGGAGACCCTGTTTCAAAAAGACCAAACAAACAAGCAAAAAAGGTCTATAGAAGTATCCAGCCATGCCGGGCGTGGTGGCGCATGCCTTTAATCCTAGCACTTGGGAGGCAGAGGCAGGCGGATCTTTGTGAGTTCAAAGCCAGCCTGGTCTACACAGTGAGTTCCAGGACAGCTGGGGCGACAGGGAGACCCTGTCTCGAAAAAAGACGCAAAAAAAAAAAAAAAAAAAAAAAGAAGTATTCCAGCCAGGTGTAGTGGCCCAGCACTCAGGAGGCAGAGGCAGATGGATTTCTTTGAGTTCAAGGCCAGCCTGATCTACAGAGTAAGAAGCTCTAGGCCAGCTAGGACTAAAGGGAGACCCTGTCTCAAAAAGACCCACACACACACAAAAAAGTATCTAATACAGGAACGGGGAGATGGCTCACTGAGAAGCCTTGAGGCACCATCTGGACAATGAGCTCGACCCTCCATTTCTCCATGGAAGGAAAGAACAGATGCCCTGAGAGTTGCTCTCTGACTCCCCCCACCCTCACACACACACACACACACACACACACACACACACACAATAATAACTTAAAATTTTTTAAGTATCTAATACAGTAATGTCTGGATAGGTGATGATCATGATGGAATGCCCAGACCACCCACTGAATGTGCAAAGAACACTGGTGTGCTCCCAAAGGCTCTGGCTGAATGGTGGCAGGTGCAGCTATGAAGGCAAAATTGTATCACAGCAGTTTTCTTAAGTTCCTGAGACCCGGAGCCAGCCCACGCAAACTTATGAGCCCTAAGTCCTTCTCTTTCTTCTCCGTCTTCGGATTACTGCTGTCCCTCCTGCGGAGGGCTAACCTGGTCTGCATTTGGTTCTTCTAACATTCTTCTCCCAGATTTACAAATGCTGGTCCCCAAGGGCCTCTTCTGTCTGCAAGGCATGGCTCCAGGCTGTCACTGGCAGCAGCCTACAGAGTTCCCTGAATCGGTTAGAGACTGACTTTGGCTTCCATACAGGAAAGAATTTTGGGATAAGCCAGGATGAAACAGGGCTGGAGTTTATCAAAAAATAAAAATAAATAACATGGAAAAGTACACGGGAAAGCAATCAAGCACAGCTGAAAGACTTTCTGTGGGCCTCTCCAGAAGAACAAGTGTCTGTGGTGACTGCATCTAGGATTAGGGAAGCTTTGGGAATTTCATTGACTAACAGGATGCCAAGGGACCCTCCCCTGCCCTATCTCTATTCTCCTTTTCCATAACTGACGTTTATAGTGCACTACAGATGTGCTTGGATAAGATTACGATCTGATAAAATAAGATCAGAAGCCACTAAGGATTGCGCAAGGGGTTCCTGGACACAGTCCTAGAAAATTTCAGGCTGACAGTTAGGAAAGAAGAAAGGTCTAAAGCAAGTGCTGTGTTTGAATTCCTGATTCTCATCTGGAGAGATCAGGCTGTAGGGTGAGGGGGGCCCTCCTTCACCATTGTTGCCACAATCTCCCATGCTGCCTCAAGTCCATCTGGACTGCAAACCAGGCCTGGAAGTCCTTTAAGGCGCATACTGTGGCTTTATCCCAACTTTGAAGAGTTTCTCGAGTCTTTCGAGAAAGCACTCAAATTGTAAAAGAGGACTAAGCCACTCACTATGGCTTTAAAGAGGCAAATTTGTAAATTTAGCCCAAGTGCTATACTGGGTCCACAAAAATGTTCACCCACATTCATAGAGGATGGGCATAATAAAAGATTAAGGACAAATGTGACCAAGGCCTTTGTTAAAAGGAGGGGCCCAAGTGAAGCTGGAGAGATCAGAGAAAACACTGGACAGAGCCACAGGTGAAGGCATTGCCACATGCCACAGCTATTACCACGGTGGAGAGCAGTCGTGCCCGCCCTGCTGAGAGCTCCTGCTGAGTGAGTCTCCGTGAGGGTGTGGCAGGGTGTTTCCAGGACCTCTACCTCGGTTTTCTGTTGCTGATGACATCTGCGTGATTAGCTTCTTCCTGCCCCTCTCCAGTCCTGGAGGGCAGGCTCTGGGTCTGCTCACCTGAGGATTCCTGGCTTCCTCTGGCACAGGGCACTGAAGGAACCCAACCCCTGCTATTCCCAGTGTGATTACTATCCTGGAAAGAAACGGGATATCAAACCACCAGAGAAAGAGACAGAATCAGAATCTGGATCAGGCAGATGGGGGAGAAATTGTGAGACAGTGTCTTCTTGGGACTCAGAAATTAGAGGCTAGAGCTCTGAAGTCTAAATGCTCATTGCCATCAGTATCCAATAAAACCTTGCTCCAGCTGGGCATGGTGGCACATGCTTTTAATCCCAGCCATCAAGAGGTAGAGGCATGCAGATCCCTGTGAGTTCAAGGCCAGCCTGCCCTACAGATCAAGTTCCAGGCAAGCTGGGGCTACAGGGAGACCCTGTCTCAAACACACACACACACACACACACACACACACACACACAAAATGCTCCAATTACTCCTCCTCTCTGGGCCTCAATTTAAATTTATTTCTTAAAATGACAATAAACCAGGCCTGGCAGTGCAGGCCTGTAATCCTATCTACTTGGGAAGGCTGAAGCAGGAGGATCACAAATTCAAGGATTCCCTGAGCTACAGAATGAATTCAAGCATCGTATAGGCAAACTTAGCAAGACTGTTTCAAAATAAAAAGTAGAAAGAGGGCCAGGCATGGTGGTGCACGACTTTAATCCCAGCACTCAGGAGGCAGAGGCAGAGGCAGGCGGATCTCTGTGAGTTCAAAGCCAGCCTGGTCTACAGAGCAAGCTCCAGGCCAGCTAGGACTAAAGGGAGACCCTGTCTCAAAAAGACCAAAAAAAAAAAAAGAAAGAAAGAAAGAAAGAAAGAAAGAAAGAAAGAAAGAAAGAAAGAAAGAAAGAAAAAGAAAGAGAAAAAGAGAAGAAAGCGGTAGAATGGTAGAGTGGTAGAGCACTCACCTAGCATTAATGATACCCTAGGTTCAATCCCCAGTGTCCAAACAAATGAAGAAATAACAGTTATGATCTTTTCTCAGGTAAAATAAGAAAATGCATGTGCCTTGCATATAGAAAGTGCAGAATAAGCCTTAGTTAGCATGATCCTATCATAATTATATAGCAATGGCACTTAAACTACAGCATAGGGCCACACTTCAAAGTGGTTTGCATGTGTCTGACACAAATTTCATAGAATTAAATGCAGATATTGGAGAGAAAGATCACGGGCTAGGGATGGTGTGGTGCAGGACTAAATGTGTAGATTCAGGTCCAGGTTCCTCTCTGGAACTAGCTGGAATAAGTCATTCAACCCCCATAAGGCCTTCTAGTCTATAAAATAAAAATATCTTGGCCTGCAGTTTGCAAAGGAAACGGTGCTGTGACAGTCTTAGCACTGCCTGGCCCAAGGTAAGAGCTCGGTCAATGCTACTTAACAGCATGCTAGTTGAAAGCAAGTTCTTACAATTTGTGGAAAGGGAAGTCTAATTTAGCAGTTATATATATAGGAAGAGGGATGTGTAATCCCAGAAGAAACCTAAAATTTAGGGTGAAAGTTGGTTCTGGTTGTCTGAAAACTGAGGGGGACAGGAAGAGAAGCCAGCTTAGAAACTGCAGTTGAAGCATAGGCTCAGAGAATTTCTCTATTTGAGTGTGGGTTACTGATCAAGGATAAAATATTGGCATCACTATTGAACTGAAGTAAAATGAAGCGTTGTTTGCAAGATCTTGTATGGTGCTCTGAATTGACCCTTCTAGAGAGGTGAAATGTCACAAGGCTGAGGCTTTCCACAACGATCTGGAATTTGGTCCCTAACCTCCCTCAACTGTGACTTTGTGGAGCCATAGGTACACCGATAAACTGTTGAGTGTTATCACCTAATCCGCAGGTAAATGCTTATCGGTGGGATGGGGTAAGAATGATTCCTTCAGACTTGAAATTGTCTCTGTTCTATTTCTGATACAAGAAACCTTCCCCATGCATCAAGGCCTGGGAGAAACATCATCAGATTTTGTCTTCCTACAATGAATGAAGTTAGTTCTTGCAACCTCTCCCACTCCCAAGGCATAGTCCTTAGCTATTGCTTTGCTATTGATTTCCTTCTGTCTTTACAGTTGGTTGCTGTGCTATGAGAAATGGCTCCAAGTGTTTGAATACTTGGTCTCTATTGGTGGCGCTGTTCATGGACATGTAGGAGATACAGCCCTGCTAAGGAAACATTTCTCGGGGTGAGCTTTGAGACTTCATAGCCATGCCCCACTTCCAGCTTGGTTTCTCTCTGCTTCCTGTGTGTGCTTGGTGATGTGAGCACTCAGCTTTCTGCTTCAGCCACCTCTGCTTCCATATCTCCCCGCCATGATAGACTCTTATCCTTCTGGAACCATAAACCAAATAAACTTCCTCTATAAGTTGCCTTGGTCATGGTGTTTGATCACAGCAACAGAGAATTAACTAATACAGTTGCCAGGGGATCTGCCAATTCCTGATAGTTTTAAAGCTCAGTCACTTCTGACCTGGGGAGATGGCTTAGTGTGTAAAACACTTCTACACAAGAGAACCTGAGTTCAAATCCCAAGAAACTACATAAAACCAGACATTGTAGCCGGCATGTCTGTAATCCCAGTGATCATACAGGAAGATGAGAGGCAGAGATAGAGGATCCCCAGGCTCTTGGCCCAGTAGCCTGGCATACGCAACAGTAAAACAAGGGACCCTGTCTCAAACAAGGCAGAAGGAAGGGACCAAGACCTGAATTGTCCTCTGACTTCCATACACATGCTTTGGCACCAGCATCCTTGCACACACGTACACAAAGTTGTCGAGATATATATATTCACATTGTACACATACACACAAAGATCATTTTTTTCAAGCTCTTTCACTGCAGGGACCCTTTCTTTTGCTTGTATTTCTTCTCACCACTTTTGGCCTTTCCCCTACACCAGCTCTATAAAACATAACTTGTGCACCACAGACACTCAACAAATAAATAAAGAATGTTGCCTTTGCAGGCAGAGTTCTCATAGAAGTTATGTTAAAGAGGGCAGTACTTTTGCTGCTACAGGAAAGCAAGAGAGCCTTCCTTTGAAAGACATGACTTTGTCTTTTAATTTTTTTATTATTTTTATTTTATGTGTGAGTGTATTGCCAGTATGTGTGTAAGTGCATCCATGTTATGCAATGCCATGGAGGTCAGAAGAGGGTATCAGATCCCCAAGAACTGGAGTTACAAATAGCTGTTATCTGCCTCGTGGGTGCTGGGAATCAAACCCTGGTCCTCTGCAAGAGCAGCCAGTGCTCTTAACTACTGCCGTTAACCACTGAGCCATCTCTCCAGCCCTACGACTTTGTCTTTATGCTGTGTTGATTCACAACTTCTTACCCACTAAAAATTGTAGAAATGCTGTATAATTACATCTGCTATGGGAATGTGATATGATTACGTATACAGTAGAGATCAAATTTACAGCATTTAGAACAGAATTTAGGCATGGTTCTGAGTTACCAAAGCATCTGGGTTTTCTAAATAATTTATAAAAAACACATCTTTTTTAGTTTTTTGGAAATAAAAAAACTTTGTCCTTGAATCACATTATGCTAGCAATCTCTCTGCAGCCTTTAATAACGCCTGGCATTGCTACAGGCCTTTGTATTTTTCAAAGTCCTTTCACTTGATTATCTCCTTTGATCTTCACATCAATCCTACGATGTGCTTGAGGCAGCTATTACTATCTGCATTTCACAGATGAAGATAGGAGCTTTGAAAGGATCCGGCCTTTAGCCTAGCCAAATGAAAAGAAGGCTCCAGGGATCTACTCTACAAGATATGCTTCTGATATCTGGGAAGATTATGACATTATGTTTGTGAGCAATAAGCATGTATAGATGTATATCAATTTATAATCATGTATATATAGCATACATATATATTCATAGTTATCTCTCTCAGGCATGAATGCACAATAACCATTATTTACTACAGTGACTTTCATTTAGGTACATGCATTAGAGCATTAGTTCAATATTTTTAAATCTTTGGATTTACTCTATCAGTATTTTTATTTGTTTCTGTGTTTTTATTTATGTGTGTTCACATGCCCCAGGAGACCAGAAGAGGGTATCAGATCCCCTGGAACTGGAGTTACAGGCAGTTGTAAACTGCCAGACATGGGTACTTAGAACCAAACTCTGGTCCTCTGCAAAAGCGGCAAGTGCTCTTAACTGTCGAGCCATCACTCCAGTGTTTTCTTATTTTGTGGGTAAAAAAAAAAAAGTTGCTTTGAAAAAAAAAATAGGAAACCTCTGCTTAGGAGGTTGCTTGAATGATCAAATACAGAAAAAAAAAATAGTGGTTATGGTAGATTATGGGGCATAATAGGAAGTTGTATTTAATAGGTACAGATTAGAGTTATTACTAAAAAATTTTTGGAATTAGCTGGTGAGGATGGTTGTAGAACAATATAAATGTAATTACCACAGAATGGTACATTTAAAAAAATAGTTAAAATGTAGATGTGCCACATTTTTATTATCTAGTCATCAGTTTAGGGGCATTTGTGTTGGTTCCAGCTCTTTGCTCTTGTGAAGAGAGCTGCAATAAACATAGCTGTGCATGTATCTTTGTGGTAGGATGCATCTTGTGGGTATATACCCAGGAGTGGTATGGCTGGGTCAGGTGGTAGGCTCATTTTGAGTCTTTTAAGGATTCTCCACACTGCTTTCCACAGTGGTTGTACCAGTTTGCATTCCCACCAGCAGTGGATGAGTGCTGTGGCACCAGAGTCCTTGCACACACGTACACAAAGATGTGGAGATATATATGTACATTGTACACATACACACAAGGATCATTTTTTTCAAGCTCTTTCACTTCAGGGACCCTTTCCCCACAACCTTTCCAGCATTTGGTGTCTTGGCTAGTCTTATTGGAATGAGATGATACCCTGTGGTTTCAGGGGGTTTTTTTGTTGTTGTTGTTGTTGTTGTTGTTTTTGGTCTTTTTGAGACAGGATCTCCCTGTACCCCCAGCTGTCCTGGAACTCACTCTGTAGACCAGGCTGGCCTTGAACTCACAAAGATCCACTTGCCTCTGCCTCCCAAGTGCTAGGATTAAAGGCGTGCACCACCACACCCGGCTCTTATTGTGGTTTTAATTTGCATTTCCTTAATTATCGATGATGTCGAACACTTTTTAAGATTTTTTCAGCCATCTTTACTTACTTACTGATGAAGTCTCTGTTCATCTCTTTACTCCATCTTTTGAGTAGGTCATTTATTTTCTTAATTCTTTGTTTTTTAAGTAGCTTATATATTCTAGATGTTAATGCTCTGTCAGATGTATCA
Source organism: Rhizomys pruinosus (assembly GCA_009823505.1). Lineage (NCBI taxonomy): Eukaryota > Metazoa > Chordata > Mammalia > Rodentia > Spalacidae > Rhizomys > Rhizomys pruinosus. The sequence goes on from VZQC01004170.1 coordinate 626,543, forward strand.
CTGGTGAAGGTTTCCTCCCACTCTGTGGGTTTTCTCTTCACTTCCTTGATTGTTTCTTTAGCTGTACAAAAGCTTTTGAGTTTGATGAGGTCCCACTTGTCAGCTGTTATCCTTATTTCCTGTGCAGCTGCTGTTTGATTTAGAAAGTCTTTTCCTATGCCTATGTCTTGTAGGTTGCTGCCAACTTTTTCTTCTATCACCTTCAGGGTTTCAGGTTTCAGGTTGAGATCTTTGATCCAATTGGAGTTCATTTTTGTACAGGGTGAGAGGTAGGGGGTTAATTTTGTTCTTCTACAAATGGTGATCCAGTTTTGCCAACACCATTTGTTGAAGATGCTACCTTTCCTCCATTGAGTTTTTTTGGCACCTTTGTCAAATATGAAGTAGATGAAGTTATATAAGCTCAAGTTTAGATCTTCAATTTTCTTCCATTGGTCAATGTATCTGGTTTTTTGACAGTACCAAGCTGTCTTTATGATTATAGCCCTGTAATAAAGCTTGAAGTCTGGCAGCGGTAAAGAAAGATGACATCATGAACTTTGCAGGTAAATGGATGGAACTCGAAGCCATTATGCTAAGTGAAGTAACACAGTCTCAGAAAAAAAAAAAAAAAAAGACAAATGGTTTCCCTCATTTGTGGATGCTAACACCAAAATCCCCAGTTGGCAGGCAAACTGAGCAATTTTTATTATTATATTTCATTGTATCTGACAGCAACTGTGCTATTATAATGTGAATCTCTTAATGGGCTCTAGAATTGACCTACCACTTGTATTCACACATTGTAATTACCATATATGGGTGAAAGATATGTATTCATATTCTAAAAAAAAAAAGAATGTAAAGTTGTAATTCTTTTTATCTGCATGCAACCTTACTGTTAAAATGTGAATCTTTGCAAGAGCAGTCGGTGCTCTTAACCGCTGAGCCATTAAAATTAACCTATAGTTTATTTTCAGGTTTTGTAATTTTGAATTATGTGTGGAGTGTATATATGTGTATTTTGGAATAATATAAAATCAAAGGGAACAAAAAAAAAATAGAGAGAGAAACCTAGTCAAAGAACTGACCAAAACGGTAAACTTGTACATCAAAAATATTATAAAGGGAACTGGAGAGATAGCCTAGTGGTTGGGAGCACCAACTGCTCTTGCAGAGGACCCAGGTTCTATCCCCAGCACCCACATGGTGGCTGATGACCATCTTTGATTCCAGTTCCAGGGGAATATAACGCCCTCTTCTGACCTCCATGGCATTGCACGACACGAGTGCACAAACCCACATGCAGACAGTACATTCATACACATAAAAAAATAAAAATTTTAAAAATACATTTAAAAAAACCAAAAAGATTATAAAGACTGAGAAAAAGATGCAAGACAGGACTTAACATGTATGACAGAATCCATGAGCTCTGGTTAGGGGCAAGGGGCATGAGGGGTGGGCATGGATGGGGGAATGAGTCTAAATTTGATTAAGAAATGTTGTATGAAATGTGCTCAATAAAAATTTTAAAAAATAGTTAAAATGGGAAATTTTATGTTCTGTATATTTTACCATAATAAAAAATTGAAGACCATCTTCTTTCAATATGAGTTTCTCTAATACATTTATATCACAACTCATGACTCTGTATTTATTTTTGAAATTCATCTTCAGAGCCCCTCCGCACTTAGAATGGAAGCCTGTGAACTGCATAGAACTCTACTAATTTCTGTGAGTAATAAAATAGGGTTGAGATAGACAAGATCCCAGCAGATTATCATTGCTGTACCTCACTAACCGCTTCCTCCCTGTCAGGTGCTTGACTAAATGTTTTTATGTCTATTATTCTATATAATTAGTTCAAAGAGGTTACAAACAAGAAACCGAGCTATATGAAGAATGGGTTACTGGCCCAAGGCTATAGATTCTGCACTGTCCAAAGTAGTAGTCACTAGCCACACATGGCCATTGTACATAGAAATGTGGTCAGCCTGGACTGTGATGTACCATAAGTGTAAAATATACAATATCTCATTAATAACACTTGTAATAAATCCACAAAAAATATTTGGAATATACTGAATTAAATAAAATGTATTCTCAAAATAAATTTTGTCTGTTTACGTCCTAGTATAACCACTGGAGCATTTTAAATCAAACATGTGTCTGTGGTGGTTTGAATGAGAAATTTCTCCCATAGGCTCAAGTATTTGAATACTTGGTCCTCAAAGGCGGCTCGGCTTTGGAGGCCATGGCATCTTTAGGAAGCAGAGCCTTGCTGGAGGAAGTGTGTCTTCGGGGAAGGCATCAGAACACGTAGCCTCACCCCAGTTCCAATGCACTCTTTCTGCTTGTGTTGGTAGGTGTGATCTCTCGACTTCCTGCTCCAAATCTGCTGCCATGCCTCGCCTGCCATCATGGACTCCCCTCCAGAACTGCAAGCCCAAAGAAACTCTTCCAAGAGTTGGTCTGAGGACAGCATTCTATCACAGCAGCCGAAAAGTAATCCAGTAGCTTACGTTGTACTCGATTGGACAGAGTGCTAAGGCTGTACCAAGCTCTCTACCTTAATTTTCCAATGTGGCATTAACATCTGCTTCCCATTGTCTCAGAGGCAAATTCTCCACTTACCTACTTCCCAGCATTGTGCCATGTGCAGAGCAGGCTTTGTGAGACAGCACGCATAGAACGGAGCAGACGCACTGAAAGAGCCAGTGTCTGTTACTGGTCTAGAATTCAGAGCACGGTAATCAGAAAATTCGTCACAGACACTGATTAGGGATGTCTTCCTCTGATCTTTTTCAAGTATGAAACAATCTTTTTATTTTTAAACTTTCTGGTTAGCATACAAAAATGGGTCTCATCGTGAAATTTGCATATGTATGTATAAATAGACATACAGAGAGTGCTATACTTGGTTCTTTTGCCCACACCACTGCCCACCTCTCCCCTGCCACTTCATGCTGGTCTGCTTCCTCCCCTCAAGTACTTTAACAATGTACATATTCCAGGACCTTCTCATCATGGACTTCGGCAGCCCTTTTTGGCCACCAGATAATACAGGGGGAAATGGTGCCCCCTCTCAGGGTTGTTAGTCTCATTAATAAAAGAACTGAGGAATGAAGTCAAATGGAAGCTTTAGGACAAATTTGTTAGAGCTTAGAAGAATAACCCTCAAGGCTGCCATGCTGTAAATCTCAGCAGCTCCCTGGAGGAGGAAAATGGAAGGGAGAAGAAAAAAGCCATGTCCTACTTAAAGTCAGCATGGACGTCAGTCATGTGGAGAACTAACAGCCACAGGACAGGGAGGAGACCTTTACAGAAAGTGTAAAGAGACCAAGCTTGGTGGCACACACCTTTGATCTCTGCATTTGGGAGGCAGAGACAGGCAGTTCAAGGCCAGTCTGGCCTACATAGGAAGTTCCAGGCCAGCCATGGATACATAATGAAACCCTGTCTCAAAAAGCAGAAGGAGGAGGAGGAGGAGGAAGAGGAGGAAGAGGAAGGGGGAAGAAGCCAAAATGTTATAGTAGCCCACAGTGTTAGGAAAGCATGGTTAGGCATGAGATAGAAAGAAGAGGAGATGCACTTTTCTGAAGATTTCAGTAAAGCAGACAGATTTTGGTAGCTTTGTCTATGGAAGAATGATAAGCTACTGCCTTAGAGGGTGGGAATTCAGGGCAGGAAAAGTTCATCATTTCAATAATTCACTAGTTATCCCACCTATCTCCTTACATGAAGGCCAACCACCAAGACCCTCAAAGGGCCCTTCTTGCTACTGTAACTCTCTCGTTTACCCTCCCTGACTCCTTTAGCTTTCTTTGTTCCTTCTTACAGTCCCCATTCTAGCTTCATGTCACATATATAAAGACACACACACACAAACACATACACACAAACACACATTTAAATCTAGACTGTGCATATGAGTGAAAATGAGCAATATTTGTCTTCTAGAGTTCTGCCTACTTTATTAACATAATGATCTATCATTCCATCTATTTTCTTTCAAACTTCCTAATTTCATTCTTCTTTACAACTGAATAAAATTCCATTGCATACAGGTACCTCGCACGTTTTGACATCCATCCATCTGTTGTGAATGGTGCAGCAATAAAAATGGATGTGCAAGCATCTCTGTGGTATGCTGCTTAGAATCCTTTAGGTACCCACCCAGGAACGATATAGCTAGATCACATGGTATTCTGTTTTTACGTTTAGTGGAACCTCCACACTGACTTTCAGACTGGCTGTGCATCCATCACTCTGTAGCCCTGGCTAGCCTTGAATGCACAGAGATCCACCTACTTCTGCCTCTGAAGTGCTGAGATCAAAGGCACATATCACCACACCTGGCTCTCTGTCGCACGCCTTTAATCCCAGCACTCAGGAGGCAGAGGCAGGCCAATCTCTGTGAGTTCAAGGTCATCCTGATCTATAGAGAGAGCTCCAGGCCAGCTGGGACTAAAGTGAAACACTGTCTCAAGAAGATAAATAAATAAATAAATAAATAAATAATAAATAAATAAATCCAAATTAGATAAATGTATGGCAGGAATTTTTTTAACATAAAAGTTGTTCATTGGCTGGAGATATGGCTCAGTGGTTAAGAGCACATACTACTCTTGCAGAAGAGTGAAGTTCAATTTCCAACACCCACATTGGAACTCACAACCATCTGTAATTCCAGATCCAGAGAGATCTGACACCTTTGGTCTCCAAGGACACTTTCATTCATGTGTACATACCCCCACACAGATACACACGTATAATTTAAAATAAAAAACAAAGGACTAGAGAGATGACTTACTGATTGCTCTTGCAGTGTCCCTAACTCCAGTTTCAGGGGATCTTCTGCCCTCTTCTGGCCTCAATGCGTATTGCACACACTTTGTGCACTTACACCTAAAATAAAACACTGATACATATAAAATAAAAGTAATAAACATTTTGCTGGGCATGGTGGCCCACTCCTTCCCAGAACTCAGGAGGCAGAGGCAGGCGGATCTCTGTGAGTTCAAGGCCAGCCTGGTCTACACAGTGTGTTCCAGGCCAGCTGGGACTAAAAGGAGACCCTGTCTCAAAGAGACCAAAAAAAGGGCTGAAGAGATGGCTCAGCGGTTAAAAGCACCAACTGCTCTTGCAGAGGACCCGGGTGTGATTCCCAGCACTCATATGGCAGCTAAGAATTGTCTTTAACTCCAGTTCCAGGGGAATCCGACGCCCTCTTCTGACCTCCAAGGCATTGAACGACACGGATGCACAAACCTACATGTAGACAGTACACTCATACACATAAAAAATTAATAAATAGCATATCATCCACTACATCATTACATAGGTATAAAGTGGTCATGCCTAGACCTCACCAGTACTTGAATAATTCAAAGCTTGTTCTTCCAGGGGCAGACATAATGATCTTAGTTTCTGGGAGAATTTTTGTAGAACCGGTATTATCTGTCTTTTTTTTTTTTTTTTTGGTCTTTTCGAGATAGGGTCTCCCTGTAGCCCCAGCCAGCCTGGAACTCTCTCTGTGGACCAGGCTGGCCTTGAACTCACAAGGATCCGCCTGCCTCTGCCTCCCAAGTGCTAGGATTAAAGGCGTGCACCACCACTCCCGGCTTGGTATTATTTCTTAAACGTGGGTTAGAATTCACCTTTGAGGCAACCTGGGTATGCAGTGCTCTTTCTGAAAATATGTTGAACTGATTTTACTTTCTTTTCCACAATAAATCTGTTCAAGTTAAAATAATAATAATAAATCAATAAATAACATTTTTAAAAGACATGAATTTTGGAAAGTGTCGAAGAACCCAGTAGGAGATAAAGGAAAAAAAAAAGACCAAAATAATAATAATAATAATAATAATAATAATAAACATTTTAAGAGAAAATAAAAGCAATAAAAAGGTTTATGTACAATGAAATAAAAATACTATTAAAATATAATACAAAAGAAAAAAAAACAGGAAACATGGGGCAAAAACAGGAAAAAAATAGATGATGTATTGAAGCAACTTCTTCGGCTCCTTGAAACTTAGAGACTGCCAGGTACATGTGGGGTGGTGTCAGTTGAACTTACAGACTCATCGTTTACATGATTGATGCTGCTGCTCAGCCTGCATTGGGCAAATACCTGCTGTCTGACAGGGATGTTTTCACTAATACAGCTCCTCTCATTTGCTTACTAAGAGGTCTCTATTGACCACACTTAGTTTTGCAGGCTGGGGGGCTGGGCTGCTTCTCCTAGAGACTCCCCAGTGATTAATGTTCTAGCTCTAGGATCGGCTCCCAAGAGAGCTGGGAAAGTGAGAAGGAACCAAAGCACTCTGTCCACACAAATTGTCATCAGACTTTTATTTATTTATTTATTTGTTGTTGTTGTTGTTGTTGTTGTTGTTGTGACAGGGTCTCCCTGTAGCCCCAGCTGGCCTGGAACTAGCCCTATAGACCAGGCTGGACTTGAATTTATAGAGATCTGCCTGCCTCTGCCTCCCAAATGCTGGGATTAAAGGTGTGTGCCACCACACCCGGGACTTAAAGACCATTCTTAGCCGCCATGTGGGTACTGGGAATTGAACCTGGGTCCTCTGCAAGAGCAGACGGTTCTCTTAACTGCTGAGCCATCTCTCCAGCCCTCAAATGTTTTTGGTTTTTGTTTGGTTTTGTTTTTGTTTTTTGTGGGTTTTTTGGTCTTTTCCACACAGGGTCTCCCTGTAGCCCCAGCTGGCCTGGAACTCACTCTGCAGAACAGGCTGGCCTTGAATTCACAGAGACCCTCCTGCTTGTGCCTCCAGAGTGCTAGGATTAAAGGCGTGCACCACCACGCCCTGCTTCTTCATCATACTTTTAAAGTAAGGCTTAAGCACCCCGATGGGAGGATTCGACTATAGATATCAAATAATCTGCTGGAACTTCAGAGATTTTGGACTTTGCAGTAAGGAACCTTATGGAAGATGGGAGAATCCAGAGACTGGTCTGCTGATCTACTTGCTGACCTCAGGCTCAAGGCTATCAAACTCCAGAGTTATTTTCAGTTGTGACGTCTGCTCCTAGCCACCACGGATGAGATACCATTCTCTACACACTCTACTGCCAGGACCAAGCTTCCTGCCCCTGTTGTGTTCACTGTGGCAGCATCCGGCCCTACCAGTCTCTGCAACCATCTCCGAGCCTTCCACTGTCACAGACTGAATTCTGACTCCCAGACTTGTGAATGTATCCTGTTCTAAGGCCCCCAGGATGGTTTAGTTTTAAACAACTAATTCCTTCTAAAGGTAGCACCTGGTCATAGCCCCCTGAGCACAGGGAACACCTCTCCAATGTTGACCCATCTCACTAGAGAAGTCACTGCCTTGGTAAGAACACAACTAGACTGGAGACTTGTAAGCCTTGTGTTTGTCCTGTGGGTAGGACGACCATTCTCTTCACCACAGCTGCCCGGATTACCTTTCCGGTGAGCCTCTGCTTCCTTCCCTCTACCAGTAAACCACACAGCTACATCTGTTCTCTCTCTCTCTCTACGTGAGGAGAGGTATGTTTGCCCATGTCCACCCATACAGAGGTCAAGCCCAACATCAGGTGTCTTCCCCTATTGCTCTCTATCTTGTTTTTTAATATTTATTCTATGTTAAATTATGGGGGGGGTGCACGCATGCGCTGGTGCCCACAGAGACAGAGTCGTCAGACTCCCTGCAGCTGAAGTCCCCAGAGCTGTCTGATGTGGATACTGAGAACTAAATCCTGGTCCTCTGCAAGAGATGTACACACTCTTAACTGCTGAGACGTCTCTCCAGCCCCTCTTCACCTTATTTTTGAGGCAGGCTCTCTTGCTGAACCTGGAACTCGTCTTTGGAGCTAGACTGGCTGATTGATGTTCCCTGGGATCTATCTGTCTCCACCCCTGCGGTTTCACACATGCACCATGGCCAGCTTTTACATGGGTGCTGAAGGTCCAGACTCAGGTCTTCCTGCTTGGGCATTGGCTCTTTCCCGGCTGGGCTGTCCAGCTCTCTGACTTTCCTCTTATGACTGTTTCACCCTCTGTTCCTGCCTACTTTTCAGCTGTCCCGCTACTCATTTTGTAAATTTCCACTGTTCTTCCTTTCTTTCTCTTTGGAACAGAGTCTGTTTCTTTTCTTACCCTGACTCTTCTTCACCAAGACACACAGAAGTAGTTTTTAATCTTCCTTCCTCCCAGAAGTAATTAACCACACACTTCAAGAATGGGTTGCCTGGGAATGAAGACATTCTGTTTATTCGGTTCTCATTGGTTCCCTCAGACATCCATTTCATATTACAAACATCTATTGAGCAAATACACACACACACACACACACACACATATAATATATATAATATCACTATGAAGAATTCAGCTACAAATCAGAGTGGTATCTGCTGTTGACATATTACATTTTTTTCACTGCTTTATACTACCATAGGCAACATGAAAAAGCCCTGGACTAGGTATCAAAAGGCCAAGGATCTAGTCCTGATTTTCTGTGAAATGAAAAGTGTTTCTTCTGTATAACTCAGATTTTCATTAAAAAATTAGAAAGGATAAAAATGTCTAGTTTTCCTATTGTGAAAATAGAATAAAATAGTGAGCCAGGCATGGTGGCGCATGCCTTTAATCCTAGCACTCAGGAGGCAGAGGCAGGCGAATCTTTGTGAGTTCAAGGCCAGGCTGGTCTACAGAGTGGGCTACAGGGAGACTCTGTCTTGGAAAGACCAAAAAAAAAAAAAAAAGGCTAATTGGGTGTCAGGATATTTGTCTTCTCCTCTGGACTTTGCTATTAATATACTGGGTAACGCATTTAACCTCTCAGGGGTCCATATAGGTATTTCAAAAATTAAGGAGTAAGACCTTACGCTGGGTAGCTTCAGCTGTCCACTTGACCTATCTGGAAAGAAGGAACCTTAACTGGGGGATTTCCTATGGGATTGGCCTGTAGACATGTCTGTCTGTGAGGCATTTTCTCAATTGTTGAGTGATGTGGGAGTGCCTACCCCGCTGTGGGCAATGCCACCCTTGGGAAGGGGGTCCTGGCTTGCATAAGGCAGGCTAAGCATAGACCAGACCACTAAGCAGGGTTCCTGCATGGCCTGTGCTTCATTCAGTTCCTGCCTCCAGGTTCCTGCCCCGCTTCTCTCAGTGCCTGTCATGAAATAAACTCTTTTCTCTCCAAGTTGGTTGTGGTCAGGGTTTTATCACAGCAATGGGGAAGCATGGGCCTCATATATATACTGCAGACCTCTTATAGCTCAAAATTGCAGGTTTTAAGAGTTTGTGATTTGAGGGAGCTGGAGAGATGGCTCAGTGGTTAAGAGTACTTACTGCTTTTGTAGAGGACCCAAGTTCAGGTCCCAGCACCCATATCAAACAGCTCCCAACAGAATATAACTCTAGCTCCAGAGTATCCAATGCCTCTGGCCACTCTGGACACTCCACTCAGATCCACACACCCAGACACAGACACACAATTTAATTTTTTAACAATATTTTTAAGGTAATCATTCTTGGAAGTTCCGTATTTAAGTTCACTAAAGTCATCATATCAATTCTTTCATCATTTAAATACTTTAAAGTATTTAAATGTATGAAACACCCAAAACTTTGTAAAAATTGTTCTTACTTGTTTGCAGAAAAATCAGTTGCACTGTTTTACCCCTCTGCTACTCGAAGTGAAAGAAGAGAAACATTTCTTCTTTCATTCTGTATATTCATTGTACATGGTGCTGTGTTTCATAAGGACTTTTTTTGGGGGGTGTATTTTTTTTAAGACTTTTTTTTTTAATTGATGCTTTGTGAATTTCATACATCATTTTCCAATTCAGTTCAGGCATATTTCCCTTTCCCTTCCCCCCCCACCCCACCCCAACCGAGATCATGCATTCTGCCATAACTGTCCTGCATATCTCTCTCAGTTTTTTTTTTCCATTTTTTAGCTATAAGTGATAATCCATGAGTACAAGCATCCTTCATGTAAAACCAATTTGCAGGCTGTTGTGCCGAAACCCCCACAGCCCCACCTTCCAGCGGGGAGTGAGGGGTTGTATGTTCAATCAGGTTAATCAAATGAGGGTCCAGACTACATCGCTGTAGTTTACTGACTGCATTTCCCACCAAGTTCCTCCTGCTTACCTACGTGGTCCAGGACCTTCCTTGAGTCTGACTGCATTTCCCACCAAAGTTGCTCTGCTGTTCCTACGGGTCAGGGTCTTGAGTCCCCTTGAGTACTGACTGCATTCCCACCAAGTTCCTGCTGTTCCTTCGTGGCCAGGGCCTTCCCTTAGTACTGACTGCATTTCCCACAAGTTCCTGCTGTTCCTACGTGGGCCAGGGGCCTTCCCTTGAGTACTGACTGCATTTCCCACCAAGTTCCTGCTGCTGTTCCTACTGGTGCGTGGCATGCCTTCCCTTGAGTACTGACTGCATTTCCCACCAAGTTCTGCTGTTCCTGCGTGGTCAGGCCCTTCCCTTGAGTACTGACTCATTTCCCACCAATTTCCTGCTGTTCCTATCGTGCGTGTCAGGGCATTCCCTTGAGTACTGACTGCATTTCCCACCAAAGTTCCTGCTGTTCTCTATGCGTGGGCAGGGCCTTCCCTTGAGTACTGACTGCATTTCTCCCACCAAGTTCCTGCTGCTTGTTCCTATCGTGGCCAGGGCCTTCCCTTGAGTACTGATGCATTTCCCACCAAGTTCCTACTGTTCCTACTGGCCAGGGCCTTCCCTTGATTACTGACTGCATTTCCCACCAAGGTTCCTGCTGTTCCTACTGTGGCCAGGGTCCTTCCTTTGAGTACTGACTCATTTCCCCCCAAGTTCCTGCTGTTCCTACATGGCCAGGCCTTCCCTTGAGTACTGACTGCAGCATTTCCACCAAGTTCCTGCTGTTCCTCGTGGTCAGGGCCTTCCCTTTAGTACTGACTGCATTTCCCACAAGTTCCTGCTGTTTCCTGCTGCGTGGTCAGGCCTTCCCTTGAGTACTGACTTCATTTCCCACCAATGTTCCTGCTGTTCTCGTGGCTCAGGGCCTTCCTTTGAGTACTGACTGCATTTCCCCACCAAGTTCCTGCTGTCCTCGTGGCCAGGCCTTCCCTTGAGTACTTGACTGCCATTTCCCACCAAGTTTCCGCCCTGGTTCCTGCGTGGTCAGGGACCTTCCATTGAAGTCTGACTGCATTTCCCACCGTTTTCTGCTGTTCCTACGTGGCAGGGCCTTCCCTTGATATGAATGCATTTCCCACCAAGTTCCTGCTGTTTCCCCTGCGTGGGTCAGGGCTTCCCCCTTGAGTACTGACTGCATTTTCCCACCAAGTTCCTGCTTCGTTCCTACGTGGCCAGGGCCTCCCTTGAGTACTGACTGCATTTCCCACCAGTTCCTGCTGTTCCTCGGTGGTCAGGGCTTTCCCTTTGAGTACTGACTGCATTTCCCACCAGTTCCTGCTGTTCCTCGTGCAGGCCTTCCCTTGAGTACTGACTCCATTTCCCACCAAGTTCCTGCTGCTGTTCCTACTTGGCCAGGGCTTCCCTTGAGTACTGACTGCATTTCCCACCAAGTTCCTGCTGTTCCTAGCGTAGGTCAGGCCTTCCCTTTGAGTACTGACTGCATTTCCCCACCAAGTTCCTGCTGTTCCTGCGTGTCAGGGCTTCCCTTGAGTACTGACTGCATTTCCCACAAAGTTCCTGCTGCTTCCTACGTGGCAGGGACCTTCCCTTGAGTACTGACTGCATTTCCCACCAAGTTCCTGCTGTTCCTGCGTAGCGGCCTTCCCTTGAGTACTGATGCATTTCCCACCAAGTTCCTGCTGTTCCTACGTGGTCAGGGCCTTCCCTTGAGTACTGACTGCATTTCCCACCAAGTTCCTGCTGCTTCTCGTGGCCAGGGCCTTCCCTTGAGTACTGACTGCATTTCCCACCAAGTTCCTGCTGTTTCCTGCGTGGCCAGGACCTTCCCTTGAGTACTGACTGCATTTCCCACCAAGTTCCTGCTGTTCCTGCGTGGTCAGGCCTTCCCTTAGTACTGACTGCATTTCCCCATTCCCGTTAAGTTCCTTGACTGCTCCCTACGTGGCCAGGACCTTCCCTTGAGTACTGACTGGATTTCCCACCAAGTTCTGCTGCTGCTGTTCCTATGTGGTCAGGGCCTTCCCTTGTAGTACTGACTGCATTTCCCACACATAGTTCCTGCTGTTCCTGCATGTCAGGGCCTTCCCTTGAGTACGTGACTGCATTTCCCACCAAGTTCCTCTGTTCCTACTGGCCAGGGCCTTCCCTTGAGTACTGAACTGCATTTCCCACCAAGTTCCTGACTGTTCCTACTGGCCAGGGCCTTCCCTTGATTACTGACTGCATTTCCCACCAAGTTCCTGCTGTTCCTGCGTGGTCCAGGGCCTTCCCTTTGAGTACTGAGCTGCATTTCCCACCAAGTTCCTTGCTGTTTCCTGACGTGGTCAGGAGCCTTCCTTGAGTACTGACTGCTTTCCACACCAAGTTCCTGCTGTCCTACGTGGTCTAGGCAGGGCCTTCCCTTGAGTACTGACTGTATTTCCCACCAAGTTCCTGCTCTTCCTAGCGTGGCTCAGGGCCTTCCCCTTGAGTACTGACTGCATTCCCACCAAGTTCCTGCTGCTGTTCCTACGATCGTCCAGGGCCTTCCCTTGAGTACTGACTGCATTCCCACCAAGTTCCTGCTGCTGTTCCTGCTGGTCAGGGCTTCCCTTGAGTACTGGCCTGCATTTCCCACCAAGTTCCTCGCTGTTCCTACGTGGTCAGGGCCTTCCCTTGAGTACTACTGCATTTCCCACCAAGTTGCTGNAAGAGGAAGGGGGAAGAAGCCCCAAAATGTTATAGTAGCCCACAGTGTTAGGAAAGCATGGTTAGGCATGAGATAGAAAGAAGAGGAGATGCACTTTTCTGAAGATTTCAGTAAAGCAGACAGATTTTGGTAGCTTTGTCTATGGAAGAATGATAAGCTACTGCCTTAGAGGGTGGGAATTCAGGGCAGGAAAAGTTCAATCATTTCAATAATTCACTAGTTATCCCACCTATCTCCTTACATGAAGGCCAACCACCAAGACCCTCAAAGGGCCCTTCTTGCTACTGTAACTCTCTCTTTAACCCCCTCCTTGACTCCTTTGCTTTCTTTGTTTCCTTCTTACAGGTCCCCATTCTAGCTTCATGGTCACATCTATAAGACACACACACACAAACAACACATACACACAAACAACATTTAAATCTAGACTGTGCATATGAGTGAAAATGAGCAATATATTGTCTTCTAGAGTTCTGCCTACTTTATTAACATAATGATCTATCATTCCATCTATTTTCTTTCAAACTTCCTAATTTCATTCTTCTTTACACTACCTATAAAATTCCATTGCATACAGGTACCTCGGCAAACGGTTTTGACATCCATCCATCTGTTGTTGGAATGTGCAGCAATAAAAATGATGTACATAGCATCTCTGTGTAGTCTGCTTAGCGTCCTTTATGGTACCCACCAGGAACGATATAGCTAGATCACTGTGTATTCTTTTTTTACGTTCTAGTGGATCACCTCCACACTGACTTTCAGACTGGCTGTGCATCCATCACTCTGTAAGCCCCTGGCTAGTTTGAATGCACAGAGTCCATCCCTACTTCTGGCCTCCTAAGTGCTGAATCAAAGGCACATTCACCACACCTTGTCTGCTTGTCCGCACGCCTTTAATGAATCCCAGCACTCAGGAGGGGCAGAGGCAGGCCAATCGTGTGAGGTTCAAGGCATCCTATCAGCAACAGGCTCACATTGGACCATGCTAGATTAAAAAAACTAAAGATAATAATTAAGAAGATAAATAAATAAATAAATATACATTTTTTTATTTTATTTTATTGTTTTAAAAAATAATGTTTTGAAGATTTTTTTTTTTAACATAAAAGTTGTTCATTGGCTGGAGGAGATGCTAAGTGGTTTAAGAGCACATACATACTCTTGCAGAAGAGTGAAAGTTCCAAATCTTCCACACCCCACATGGAACGCACAACCATCTGTTAATTCCAGGATCAGAGAGATCTGACACCTTTGGTCTCCAAGGACACTTTCATTCATGTGTACATAACCCCCACACAGATACACACGTATAATTTAAAAGAAAAAACAAAGGACTAGAGAGATGACTACGAGTGCTTTGCGTGTCCTCTAATCCAGTTTCAGGGGATCTTCTTGCCCTCTTCTGGCCTCAATGCGTATGCACACACTTTGTGCACTTTACACCTTATTAACTAAAACACTGATACATATAACAATAAAAAGAAATAACACATTTAATAGCTGGGCATGGTGGCCCACTCCTTCCCAGAACTCAGGAGGCCAGAGCAGGCGGATCTCTGTGAGTCAAGGCCAGCCTTCGTACAACAGTGTGTTCCAGGCCAGTGACTAAAAGGAGACCCTGTCCTCAAAGAGACCAAAAAAAAAGGGCTGAAGAGATGGCTTCAGCGATTAAAAGCAACCAACTGCTCTTGCAGAGGCCACGGGTGTGATTCCCCAGTCACTCATATAGGCAGCTAGAATTGTCATTTAACTCCAGTTGTCACAGGGAATCTCGGACCCCTCTTCTGCCTCCAAGGCATTGAACTGACACGTGATGCACAAACCTTACATGTAGACAGTACATCATAACATAAAAATTCATATGCCTATTCATCCACTACATCATTACATAGGTATAAAGGGTCTGCCTAGACCTCACCAGTACTTGAATAATTCAAAGCTTGTTCTTCCAGGGGCAGACATAATGATCTTAGTTTCTGGGAGATTTTTGTAAGAACCGGTATTATCTGTCTTTTTTTTTTTTTTTTTGGTCTTTTCGAGATAGGGTCTCCCCTGTAGCCCAGAGCCAGCCTGGAACTCTCTCTGTGGACAGGCTGGCCTTGAAACTCACGAAGGATCTCCGCTGCCTCTGCCTCCCAAGTGCTAGTTATTAAAGGCGTTCACACACCACTCACCAGGCTTGGTATAAATTCTTAAACGTGGGTTAGAATTCACCTTTGAGGCAACCTGGGTATGCAGTGCTCTTTCTGAAATTACATTGAACTGATTTTACTTTCTTTTCCACAAAAATCTGTTGCAAGTTAAAATAAAATAATAAATCAATAAAAAGACCATTTTTAAAAGACTAGGACTTTGTGGAAAGCTGTGAAGAAACCCAGTAGGAGAAAAGGAAAAAGAAAATAAAAAGACCCAAAAATAATCAATAATAATAATCAATATAAAACATGTTTAGAGAAAATAAAAGCAAGAAATAAGGTGATGCTAACAATGAAATATAAAGACTAGTAAAATTAAAATAATAAAAAAAAAAAAAAAAAAAAACAAAAAAAAAAACAGAAAAAAAATGAGATGATGTATTGAATGAACTGTCGTTCGAGCCCTTTAAAACTTAGAGACTGCCAGGTACATGTGGGGTGGTGTCAGTTGAACTTACAGACTCATCGTTTACATGATTGATGCTGCTGCTCAGCCTGCATTGGGCAAATACCTGCTGTCTGACAGGGATGTTTTCACTAATACAGCTCCTCTCATTTGCTTACTAAGAGGTCTCTATTGACCACACTTAGTTTTGCAGGCTGGGGGGCTGGGCTGCTTCTCCTAGAGACTCCCCAGTGATTAATGTTCTAGCTCTAGGATCGGCTCCCAAGAGAGCTGGGAAAGTGAGAAGGAACCAAAGCACTCTGTCCACACAAATTGTCAATCAGACCTTTTTATTTATTTATTATTTGTTCGTTGGTTGTTGTGTTTTGTTTGTTGTGTGACAGGGTCTCCTGTAGCCCCAGCTGGCCTGAACTCGCCCTATAGGACCAGGCTGGGACTTGAATTATAGAGATCTGCTGCCTACTGCTCCCAAATGCCTGGGATTAAAGGTGTGTGCCACCAAACCAATCGTGACTTTTAAAGACGCATTCTTAGCCGCCATGTGGGTACTGTGAGGAATTGAACCCTGGGTCCTCGCAGAGCAAGACGGTTCTCCGTTAAACTGCTGAGCCATCTCTCCAGCCCTCAAATGTTTTGGTTTTGTTGTGGGTTTTGTTTTTGTTTTTTGTGGTTTTTTTGGTCGTTTTCCCACAGGGTCTCCCTGGTAGACCCCAGCTGGCCTGGAACCACATCGGCAGAAAGGCTGGCCTTGAATTCAAAGAGACCCCTGCTTTGTGCCTCCAGAGTGCGAGGCGTAGATAAGGCTGTGCACCAACCCGCCCTGCTTCGCATCATACTTTTAAAGTAAGGCTTAAGCACCCCGATGGGAGGATTCGACTATAGATATCAAATAATCTGCTGGAACTTCAGAGATTTTGGACTTTGCAGTAAGGAACCTTATGGAAGATGGGAGAATCCAGAGACTGGTCTGCTGATCTACTTGCTGACCTCAGGCTCAAGGCTATCAAACTCCAGAGTTATTTCAGTTGTGACGTCTGCTCCTAGCCACCACGGATGAGATACCATTCTCTACACACTCTACTGCCAGGACCAAGCTTCCTGCCCCTGTTGTGTTCACTGTGGCAGCATCCGGCCCTACCAGTCTCTGCAACCATCTCCGAGCCTTCCACTGTCACAGACTGAATTCTGACTCCCAGACTTGTGAATGTATCCTGTTCTAAGGCCCCCAGGATGGTTTAGTTTTAAACAACTAATTCCTTCTAAAGGTAGCACCTGGTCATAGCCCCCTGAGCACAGGGAACACCTCTCCAATGTTGACCCATCTCACTAGAGAAGTCACTGCCTTGGTAAGAACACAACTAGACTGGAGACTTGTAAGCCTTGTGTTTGTCCTGTGGGTAGGACGACCATTCTCTTCACCACAGCTGCCCGGATTACCTTTCGGTGAGCCTCTGCTTCCCTCCCTCTACCAGTGAAACCCCACAGCTACATCTGTCTCTCTCTCTCTCCACGTGGAGAGAGGTATGTTTGCCCGTTTCCACCATACAGAGGGTCAAGCCCAACCTCAGGTTGTCTTCCCCTATTCTCTATCTATGTTTTTTTTATATTTATTTATTGTAAATTATGGACACGGGGTGCATCGCATGCCTGAGTGCCACAGAGACAGAGTGAAGCTCCCTGAAGCTTGATTAGCAGAGGCTGTAACTTGATGTGGGCTGAGAACGTAAATCTTGTTCCTCTGGCAAGAGATGTACACAACTCTTAGCTGCTGAGACGTCTCCAGCCCCTCTTCTCACCTTAATTTTTAGAGGCAGGCCCTCTCTGCTGAGAACCTGGAACTCGTCTTTGAGCTAGACTGGCTGATTGATGTTCGCATGGGAATCTAATCTGTCTCCACAACTGCGGTTTCACACAATGCACCCATGCCAGGCTTTTTCATGGGTGCTGAAGTGTCCAGGAATCAGGTCTTCCATGCTGGGCTATTGGCTCTTCCCGGCGGGCTGTCCACTCTCTGACTTTCCTCTTATGACGTTTCACCCTCGTGTTCCTGCACTACTTTCAGGCTTGTCCGCGCTATCTTTTGAAATTTCCACGGTTCTTCTTCTGTTTTTCTCTTTGGAATACCAGAGTCTGTTTCTTTTCTTACCCTGACTCTTCTTCACCAAGACACACAGAAGTAGTTTTTAATCTTCCTTCCTCCCAGAAGTAATTAACCACACACTTCAAGAATGGGTTGCCTGGGAATGAAGACATTCTGTTTATTCGGTTCTCATTGGTTCCCTCAGACATCCATTTCATATTACAAACCTCCTATTGAGCAACTACACACAACACACACACACACACACATATAAATATAAACTGAATCCACTATGAAGAATTCAGCTACAAATCAGAGTGGTATCTGCTGTTGACATATTACATTTTTTTCACTGCTTTATACTACCATAGGCAACATGAAAAAGCCCTGGACTAGGTATCAAAAGGCCAAGGATCTAGTCCTGATTTTCTGTGAAATGAAAAGTGTTTCTTCTGTATAACTCAGATTTTCATTAAAAAATTAGAAGTGATAAAAGTCTAGTTTTTCCATTGTGGAACATAGAATTAAAATACGTGGCAGGCTGCGGTGGTTCGCATGCCTTTAATCCTAGCAACTACATGGGGCAGAGGGCTGCACAGGCGAATCTTTGTGAGTTCAAGCGCATGCTGGGTCTACAGAGTGGGCTACCAGGAGACTTTGTCTTGAAAAGACCAAAAAAAAAAAAAAAAAAAAATGGTGAAAATTGGCATCTGCAAAAGGTCAACTCTTTGTTTATTCTTTAAAAAGTCTAATTTGTTGCCAAGAAATGGTAGCACACTCCTTTATCCTAGCGCACTTGGGAGGCCAGGAGGCAGGCGCCCGATCTTTGTGAGTTCAAGGCCAGCCTGGTCTCAAAGTGATTCCAGGACAGGCTGGGGCTCAGAGAAGACCCCTGGTGGAAAAGACCAAAAAAAAAAAAAAAAGGCTAATTGGGTTGTCAGGATATTTGTCCCTTCTCCTGGAACTTGCTATTAATTCTACTGGGTAACGCATTTAATACCTCTCAGGTGGGTCCATATAGGTATTTCAAAAAATAAGGAGTAGACCTTACGCGGGTAGCTTCAGCTGTCCACTTGACCTATCTGGAAAGAAGGAACCTTAACTGTAGAAATTTTCCTATGGGATTTGCGGCTGTAGACTGTCTGTCTGTGAGGCAGTTTTCTCAATTGTTGAGTATGTGGGAGTCCTACCCCGCTGTGGCAATGCCACCCTTGGGAAGGGGGTCCTGGCTTGCATAAGGCAGGCTAAGCATAGACCAGACCACTAAGCAGGCTTCCTGTCATGGCCGTGCTTCATTCATTCCTGCCTCCATGGTTTCCTGCCCCGCTTCTCTCAGTGCCTTCATGAAATAAAACTCTTTTCTCTCCAAGTTGGTTTGGTCAGGGTTTTTTACAGCAATGGGGAAGCATGTGCGCCTCATATATATATGCAGACCTCTTATAGCTCAACAATTGCATGGTTTTAATGAGTTTGGTGATTTGAGGGAGTGCGAGATGGCTCAGTGGTTTAGAGTACTTACTGCTTTTGTAGAGGACACAAGTCCAGGGTCCCAGCACCCTATCAAACAGCTCCCAACAGATATAACTCTAGCTCCAGAGTATCCCATGCATCCTGCCTCTGGCACTCCACTCAGATGCACACACCACAGCACACAGAACCAAATTAAAAAAAAAAAAAAAATTTTTTTAACAATATTTTTTAAGGTAATCATTCTTGGAAGTTCCGTATTTAAGTTCACTAAAGTCATCATATCAATTCTTTCATCATTTAAATATTTAAAGTATTTACAATGTATGAAACACCAAAACTTTGTAAAAATGTTCTTTACTTGTTGCTAGAAAAAATATCAGTTGCACTGTTTTACCACCCCCTCTGTACTCGAAGACAAGAAGAGAAAAACATTGTCTTCTTTCATTCTGGTATATCATTGTACATGGTGCTTTGTTTCATAAGGACTTTTTTGTGGGGGGCTGGATTTTTTTTAAGACTTTTTTTTTTTTTTTTAATTGAGCTTTGTTAATTTCATACAATCATTTTCCAATTCATTTCAGATCGCTATTTCCCTTTCCCTTCCCCCCCCCCCCACCCCCAACACGAGATCATGCATTCTGCCATAATGTTCCTGCATCTCGTCTCAGTTTTTTTTTTCCATTTTTTAGCGTATAAGTGTAATCCATGAGTACAAGCATCCTTCATGGAAAACCTAATTGCAGGCTGTTTGTGCCAAAACCCACACAGCCCCTACCTTCCAGCGGGAGTGAGGGTTGTATGTTCAATCAGTTAATCAAATGAGGGTCCAGAACTCACATGTGCTGTAGTGTTCACACAGTTCACCCCAAGCGCAGCCCTCTACATGTCTAACCCACGCCCCCTCTTCTGCAAATTGTTCCCTAGGCTTAGAAAAGGGTCCAGGTGGATGAGAAGCAGATCAGTCCAACTCTCTCTGGGAGCTGTGTCTTGGCTCTGGTCAATCTTGCTGTTTCCTTTCATGGGCTATTGTTTGTCCAGAATAACCTTTCGATCCTACTAATGAAGCACAGGCAATTAGATATATAGGTATTGAAACAGCATTAATAGTTAGTAGGTTACTTTGGTAAAGACACATTTTTTAGATGATTTATGTTGATCCATGAGTTCATCATTTTTTTCCTGTTAAATATGGAAGGGTCTTACTGTGCGTTATGACATCTCCTAACTGTAGAGGAATGTAAGCTTTGTGGCATCAAGCCATGGGTTATTCCTCCAAGGAGAGAGCCAATAGCCAATTGAGATTTGGGATATACAGCAATATGGCTGCCTCTGCTGCCACAGATTTCCAGGCACAGGGTGGGAGTGTAGCTGGTTGTGTGATGGTGGAGTCTTGCTTGACCAAGGAGACCCATATGTGCTTTGATTTTTTGGTTTAGTGGCCCTTTGGTAACATCTCTCGTGTTCCAGAGGCCACTGTACCTTGGGGGGTGTATGTTTGGAGACAGGGTGTTTCCCTTTAGTCCCTAGGCTGCCTGGAGCTGCGCTATGTAGACCAGCTTGAGTTTTGAACTCAAAGAGATCCACCGCCTCTGCCTCTATTGCTGGGATTAAAGGAATGCACCACCAACCCCTGGCACATAAGGACATTTTTTTTTTACCAGTGTATAATGACATTGATATATTTCCTTGTATTTCCCTCCCTCTCCTTTCCCTTTTTTACTCCTTCCCTTGTCTCCTTTGTCCCCTGGACAGTTGCGTTACTTTCCAGGAAACACGCAAATAGATTTGATGTATAGGCAAGATGAGCAAATAACGAGGACAGAAGAGGAAGGAGAGGAAGGAGGCAGGAACAAGGGGAATGGAAGAAAGGACGAGAGAGTAAGAAAAGAAAAAAGTTCCAACCAACTGCCGCAGACTCCGTGGCAAAGGTAAAGAATCTCTGCTTCATTGATCATTTGGGCTTGTTGGGTGGGGGTGGGAAATGCAGTCAGGGGTAGCTCAAGGGAAGGCCCTGATCACGAGGACAGCAGGAACTGGGGATGCAGCAGTACCAACCGGCAGTAGGACAACAGCAACTTGGTGGAAACGTAGTCTCAAGAGGCCCTCCAAGTAGCAGGGACTTGTGAATCAGTGTCAGAAGGCCCTGGCAAGGAACCACAGGACTGGGATGACTGATCAGGGCCTGCAGTAACAGCAGGAACTTGGTGGGAAATGCGTAGTCAGGGGTCACTACCGAACGCAGAATGGAAATCAGTAGTTCAAGGAAGGCCCTGGCCATTAGGACGGCTGGGAATGCAGAGACACAGGAACTACGCAGGAACGCATTGGTGGGAATGCACCATAAGGAAGCAGCGAGGAATTGGGGACATGCGTCAGTCTCAAGGGAGCCTCACAGGGAACCGCGGACTTGGTGAAGCGCAGTACTAGAGCTGGCAGGAACAACAGGAACTGGGAAACGTCAGTCAGGGGCTGGAGAGAATAGAACTTGTGGGAAATGTTCAGTACTCAAGGAGGCCACAGTAGACGACTGGAACGTACAAGGGGCCACATGTAGGAACAGCAGGAACTTGGTGGGAAATGCAGTCAGTACTCAAGGGAAGGCCCTGACTACGCAGGAACAGCAGGAACTTGGTGGGAAATGCAGTCAGTACTCAAGGGAAGGCCCTGGCCACGTAGGAACAGCAGCAGGAACTTGGTGGGGAAATGCAGTCAGTACTCAAGGGAAGGCCTGACACGCAGGAACAGCAGGAACTTGGTGGGAAATGCAGTCAGTACTCAAGGGAAGGTCCTGGCCACGTAGGAACAGCAGCAGGAACTTGGTGGGAAATGCAGTCAGTACTCAAGGGAAGGCCCTGACCACGTAGGAACAGCAGGAACGTGGTGGGAAATGCAGTCAGTACTCAAGGGAAGGCCCTGGCCACGTAGGAACAGCAGGAACTTGGTGGGAAATGCAGTCAGTACTCAAGGGAAGGCCCTGGCCAAGTAGGAACAGCAGGAACTTGGTGGGAAATGCAGTCAGTACTCAAGGGAAGGCCCTGACCACGTAGGAACAGAGGAACTGGTGGGAAATGCAGCAGTACCAAGGAAGGCCCTGACCAGCAGGAACAGGAGGAAACTTGGTGGGAAATGCAGTCATACTCAAGGGAAGGCCCTGCCACTAGGAACAGAGGAACTTGGTGGGAAATGAGTCAGTACTCAAGGGAAGGCCCTGACCACGCAGGAACAGCAGGAACTTGGTGGGAAATGCAGTCAGTACTCAAGGGAAGGCCCTGGCCACATAGGAACAGCAGGAACTTGGTGGGAAATGCCAGTCAGTACTCAAGGGAAGACCTGACACGACAGGAACAGCAGGAACTTGGTGGGAAATCAGTCAGTACTCAAGGGAAGGTCCTGGCCAGAGGAACAGCAGGAACTTGGTGGAAATGCAGTCAGTCTCAAGGGAAGTGTTCCTGACTACGCAGGTAGATAACAGCAGGAACTGGTGGGAAAATCAGTCAGTATCAAGGGAAGGTCCTGGCCACGTAGGACAGCAGGAACTTGGTGGGAAAAGCATCAGTACTCAAGGGAAGGCCCTGGCCACGTCAGGAACAGCAGGACTTGGTGGGAAATGCAGTCAGTATCACAGGGAAGGCCCTGGCCACACAGGAACAGCAGGAACTCTGGTGGGAAATGCAGTCATACTCAAGGGGAGGCCCTGGCCACGTAGGAAGAGCAGGAACTTGGTGTGCAGTAATCAGGTGCGACCAGAGAAACACTGACGTGACTCGAGTACTAAGGAGCACCCGCCAAGGCGCAGAGGGCCTTGGTGTCAGCAGCGTCCCAAGGGAAGCCCTGACAGGAACAGGAAAATGGGTTGGGAATATACAATGAGGCATGCACGAGAACTATGGCGGAGTACATCAGCTCAGGAAGGCCCTGACCCAGACCGAAGTGTGAGAAATGCTCCATAAACGCCTCACGCAAAGTAAACAGCAGGAATTTGGTGGGAAATGCAGTCAGTAATCAAGGGAAGGCCCTGGCCATGTAGGAACAGCTAGGAACTTGGTGGGAAATGCGTAGTACTCAAGGGAAGGCTCCTGGCTACGCAGGAACAGCAGGAACTTGGTGGGAAATGAGTCAGTACTCAAGGGAAGGCCTGACACGCAGGAACAGCAGGAAATGGTGGGAAATGCAGTCAGTACTCAAGGGAAGGCCTGCTACGAGGAACAGCAGGAACTTGGTGGGAAATGCGTCAGTACTCAAGGGAAGGTCCTGGCCACGTAGGAACAGCAGGAATTGGTGGGAAATGCAGTCAGTAATCAAGGGAAGGCCCTGGCCACGGATAGGAAAAGAAAGCAGGAGCGAACTTGGGAAAGCCAGTCAGTACTCACAGGAAGGGACCCTGCCACCAGGACGCAGGAACTGGTGGGAATTCAGTCAGTACTCAAGGGAAGTCCCTGCACCACGTAGGAAAGCAGGAACTGTGTGGGAAATGCAGTCAGTAATCAAGGGAAGGCCCTGACCACGCAGGAACAGCAGCGGAACTTGGTGGGGAAATGCGTCAGTACTCAAGGAAGGCCTGAGCCACGCAGGAACAGCAGGAACATTGGTGGGAAAAGCAGTCAGTACTCAAGGGAAGCCCTGGCCACGAAGGAACAGCAGCAGGAACTTGGTGGGAAATGCGGTCAGTACTCAAGGGAAGGTCATGGCCACGTAGGAACAGCAGGAATTTGGTGGGAAATGCAGTCAGTAATCAAGGGAAGGCCCTGACAGGAACACAGACTGGAAAGCGCAGACTAAGGGAGCCAACGTAGAACAGCCACTTGGTGGGAAATGCAGTCAGTATAAGGGAGGCCCTGGCACACGCAGGAAACAACGCAGGAACTTGGTGGGAAATGGTCAGTACTCAAGGGAAGGCCCTGACGTGGACAGAATCGTGAAAGCAGTCAGTATGGAAGGCCGCCAGTACGAGACGATACTTGGTGGGCAATGCAGTCAGTCAATCAAGGGGAAGGCCCTGGCCAGTAAGGAACCGCAGGAACTTGGTGGGTGGAAATCTAGTCAGTACTCAAGGGAAGGACTGCCTGCTAGAGAACAGCAGAGAACTGGTGGTAAATGCAGTCAGGTACTCAAGGGAAGGCCTCTGACACGCAGGAAGGAGGAGGAAACAGCAGTAACTTGGGAAATGCGTCAGTACTCAAGGGAAGGTCCCTGGCCACGTAGGAACAGCAGCAGGAAATCTGGGGGAAATGTCGTCAGTCAGATAATCAAGGAAGGCCCTGACCAAGTAGGAACGAGCAGTGACTTGGTGAGAATGCAGTCAGTACTAAAGGAAGGCCCTGACCACGCAGGAAAAGCAGGAACTTGGTGGGAAATGACAGTCAGTACTCAAGGGAAGGTCCTGGCCTGGACGCAGAGTGGTGGAAAGAGCAACAAGATCAGGTATGCGACGTATAGGTAGGAACGAGAAAATTGGTGGAATGCATCAGTACTCAAGGGAAGGTAACCCTCCTCTGACCACATAGGAAAGCAGCAGGAACTGGTGGAAATGCAGTCAGTCAAGGGAAGGCCCTGAGCCACGTAGGAACAGCAGGAAACTTGGTGGGAAATGAAGTCATGTACTCAAGGGAAGGCCTGACACGCAGGAACAACTAGGAAAAGCAGCAGGAACTTGGTGGGAAATGCAGTCAGTACTCAAGGGAAGGCCCTGACCACGCAGGAACAGCAGGAACTTGGTGGGAAATGCAGTCAGTACTCAAGGGAGGTCCCTGGCCACGCTGGAACAGCAGGAACTTGGTGTGAAAATGCAGTCAGTACTCAAGGGAAGGCCCCTGACCACGCAGGAACACCAGGGGCCTTCCCTTGAGTACTGACTGCATTTCCCACCAAGTTCCTGCTGTTCCTGCGTAGTCAGGACCTTCCCTTGAGTACTGACTGCATTTCCCACCAAGTTCCTGCTGTTCCTGCGTAGTCAGGCCTTCCCTTGAGTACTGACTGCATTTCCCACCAAGTTCCTGCTGTTCCTACGTGGTCAGGGCCTTCCCTTGAGTACTGACTGCATTTCCCACCAAGTTCCTGCTGTTCCTGCGTAGTCAGGACCTTCCCTTGAGTACTGACTGCATTTCCCACCAAGTTCCTGCTGTTCCTACGTGGCCAGGGCCTTCCCTTGAGTACTGACTGCATTTCCCACCACGTTCCTGCTGTTCCTACTTGGCCAGGGCCTTCCCTTGAGTACTGACTGCATTCCCCACCAAGTTCCTGCTGCTGTTCCTATGTGGCCAGGGCCTTCCCTTGAGTACTGACTGCATTTCCCACCAAGTTCCTGCTGCTGTTCCTACGTGGTCAGGGCCTTCCCTTGAGTACTGACTGCATTTCCCACCAAGTTCCTGCTGTTCCTGCGTGGTCAGGGCCTTCCCTTGAGTACTGACTGCATTTCCCACTCCCCACCCCAACAAGCAAATGATCAATGAAGCAGAGATCTTTACCTTGCGCACGGAGGCTGCGGCAGGGGGGGGGGAACTTTTTCTACTCTCTCTCCTTTCTTCCTTCCCTCTGTTCCTGCCTCCTTCCATCTCTTCCTCTCTTATTTGTCTTATTTGCCATATACACATAAAATTATATTTGAGTGTATTACTTGAAAGTAGAAGCAAAACTGTCCAGGGGACAAAGGAGACAAAGGGAAGGATAAAAGGGAAAGAGGAGGGAGGGAAAATATAAGAAATATATCAATGTATATTATACACTGGTAAAAAAAAAATGTCCTTATGTGCCAGGGGTGGTGGTGCATTCCTTTAATCCCAGCACCTAGGAGGCAGAGGCAGGTGGATCTCTTTGAGTTCAAAACCAGCTTGGTCTACATAGCGAGCTCCAGGCCAGCTGGGACTAAAGGGAAACCCTGTCTCAAAAATACACCCCCCAAGTGTACAGATGGCCTCTGGACACCCAGAGATGTACCAAGGCCACTAAACCAAAACCAATAAAGCACAATATGGGTCTCCTTGAGTCAAGCAAAGACTCCATCCATCACACAAGCTACACCTCACCTGCTTGGAAATACGTGCAGCAGAGGCAGCCATATGGCCCGTATATCCCAAATCTAATTGGCTATTGGCTCTCTCTTGGAGGAATAACCCATGGCTGATGCCACAAGCTTACATCCTCTACAGGTTAGGAGATGATAAGCCACAGTAAGACCCCGTCATATTTAACAGAAAAAAATGTAATCATGCACAATATCATCTAAAACATATGTGTCTTTACCAAAGAACCTACCATACTATTAATGCTGTTTAAATACCTATATATCTTAATTGCTTGTGTCTTCATTAGTAGGATCGAAAGGTTATCTTGAAAAACTATCAGCCCATGAAAGGAAAAAAACAGAATTGACAGAGCCAAAACAACAGAGCAGTTCTGGTTTATGAGTTACATCCACCTGTGCCCCTTTTCTAAGCCTAGGGAACTATCTGTGGAAGAGGGGCGCTGGTAGAATGTAAGGGCTGCGATTGGGGTGAATGGTGAAACTGCATCATACTCAAGGGAAGGCCCTGGCCATGTAGGAACAGTAGGAACTTGGTGGGAAATGCAGTCAGTACTCAAGGGAAGGCCCTGACCACGTAGGAACAGCAGGAACTTGGTGGGAAATGCAGTCAGTACTCAAGGGAAGGCCCTGGCCATGTAGGAACAGCAGCAGGAACTTGGTGGGAAATGCAGTCAGTACTCAAGGGAAGGCCCTGGCCACGTAGGAACAGCAGGAACTTGGTGGGAAATGCAGTCAGTACTCAAGGGAAGGCCCTGGCCACGCAGGAACAGCAGGAACTTGGTGGAACAGCAGCCAAGGGCTCTACCTACCACGGGCGTTCGGAAGCCTTACTCAAAGATGAAACTATGCAGTCTCAGTTTCTACGGCCTTCCAGGTGACTCTTGCACACACTAGAGTTTGAAAAACATTGAACTGTGGAAAATGGTAGTAAATTGAAACTGAGGACTATAGGGATTGCTGAAGATTTGTTTACTAAGTATTTATAAATATTGACATTTCCCATTTCCCCGGAACTGGTTAAAGTAGACCCAGCTATTATTGACATTAGACCAATTATGTCAGGGTTAGGCTATAGGTCACTCTCCCAGTATCAGTTGGGAACCCTGGGGAAGATCTAGATATTCAAGTTCTTGTTTATCTGCCTTGTGTGAAAAGGTCTTACAGTCATATCAAATTCTTCAGCTCTTTGAAAGGCAGGTGATACACTTTTGATACACTCCCCATCCATTTACAGATGAGGAGACAAGGATAAGAGAGGTCACAGCTCTGGAAAGTAACAGAACTGGGATTTACACCTTAACCTTTTCCACTCAAAGTCTGTATTTTTCCTTTGGTACTAGAGAATCAAAGTGAAGGTCTCACACATGCTGGGCAAGCGCTCCACCACTGAGTCACATCCCTAGCCACAGTTTCTACTTCCAAGTAGTCTCTTCTGTGAGTCTCAGTCCTAAGCAGTCAGCCAGATCAATGATTTCAGATACCCAGTTATGGGGTCTGAAATGAGTATTTCTAACAAAGCCTGGGTTTGGAGTCCACCCATCAAATTACAGTCTTTCCTTAAACCCCTGAATTGCTTACACTTCTGTAATACAGGACTTTACCTAAACCTTTTGTTTTAGACTTTATTTACTCAAGGCAAAGAGCCTACCCTGAAACTCTGAACCCCTCGCCTTCCCCTGCCAGCCTCCTTCCCACTGTGGTCCTGCTCCAAGCTAGATGAACCTCAGCCTTTTGACTCCCTGGATCTGAGCGTCCAGAAGGTGCTGCCTCCCTCCTGCTGGATTTCCCCACGAAGACGCCAAACCAGAAACTGGAGGTGGCTCGGCTGAGACAGAGCTGGTCAATACCTGAGAGAGACAGAGAGCAGGAAGAAGGGATCCTGGGAGAGTGTCTAGGAATGAAGGAAAGAAGACCAAAGAAGCATCCACTCCCAAGCTATCTGACAGAGAGAAGGGAGCAGCCAAGAGAGAAAAGTCTGTAACCTGAGCCCACGTTAAAGAACAAGTGAGTGCGGAAGGGAGATGGGGGAAGAAAAACAATGATTTCCCAAGTCCCTGCTCCTAGGGCTTATGAGTGCAGAGGATAGATAGGGTGCTGGACTGGGTCAGACACCTGGGTGTGGCCTGCTTGTGGCTTTAAGAAAGCCTTCGGGCACGACTGTGGTATTTCAGTTGCTCTTCCACCATCTAACCAAACCCAGCTGCCTCTCTCTGGACACCTTCACTCAATTTGCAAACATTTGAGCCTCCCCTAAAATATAAACCCCAGACAGGCAAAAGCATTGTCTTCTCTGTAATTTTAAAGCTTTCAACTCATAAAAATTTCTGGCATGTAGCAGGCACTATATATGTGTGTGTGTATCTAGTAATTCTGCTAATCATATATATAATGGCATGTACTATGATATATTATGTATACTAATTACATATATAATTAGTAGAATGAAGGAATAAGTAATGAATGTTTGGGAAGTACATTGAATCCTAGAGTTATCTTCTGGGTTGTGCAGACCTTAGGTAGAGTATCAAACACATAACCCACTGATATTCACCAGCAATAAAATTAGAGAAATTAGAGTTATGAATAACTACCAGCTGCCAGATCCAGTCTTTAACACTCCTACGTTAAGATCATTTATATGTTCCAAGACAAGAAATAGTATGTAGACTCAAGGCAAGATAAGAGTACATTTTAATCTTTAGAACAACAAACGATACCACTTTTTACTTTTTCTTGTTTTAATTTCCTGATTGTTTCACTTGTGCATGCTTTAGTTTTTCTTTTCTTTTCTTTTTTTTGGGGGGGGGGTCTTTTTGAGACAGGGTCTCCCTGCAGCCCCAGCTGTCCTGGAACTCACTATGTAGACCAGGCTGGCCTTGAACTCACAGATATCCTCCTGCCCCTGCCTCCCAAGTGCTGGGATTAAAGGTGTGCGCCACCACACCTGGCCAATTTTTCTACTTTTTAAAACTTATGGCCAATATTATCAGTATTCCTAAATATTTGCCACTGGAATCAAAATAATTTGCAACAAAAAAATGTCTGGAAGTTGCTAAAATTGTAGAGTCGTTTCTTAGATTCAAATTATAGAACATAACAATTTTCTTAGACTTGAGTGGCGTCCCCAAAAGAAGATATTGATGCAAATATACTTTGGGTTGCTTCTTAAGGCAGTGACTCAAATAACACTTAGACGTTTTCAAGATGCATATAAACTCTACAAAAGCCCCCAAACCACCTACTTGTTGACTACAGGATGCTGTGGTTACCCAGGTTGAAGCTCCTTGGGCCACGTCATGTTCTGAGTAAACAAACAATTCTGGAACTCGCAAAGAAACCATGGGAAACCCTGAAGGGGCCTCTAACTTTGAATTAAAGGAAACCACATATTACCACACTGCTAACCAAGAACACATTTATAGTTTGTCTGAGTGAGGGTGAGTGCAAAAGGAGTCTCGGTGACTGAAGGGCTGTCACTCATCATATAGCTAGGACACTATGCTGGGACCACACAAACACAGATGGAGGTGGGGAAGGGAGCTGGAGAGAGTGAGATCAGAGGATCCAGATGACACTCAGCCCGAGGCTCTACAGGTACACGGCCTTGAGCTGAGGCTGGGAGAGATGACTACCATTTGGTATATTAGAGGAGAGAAGAGACGTACCGAAAGGAGCAGGAGTTGTTGAAAGTGCTACACGGTCAACAAAAGACTGCCTAAAGTCTGGTCTATGACCACCTTCCTTTAGAGGTCAGACTAGGAAACTGTCACCCTGAGGGTGGGGAATGGTCACAGACCTTGGCTGACGATGTCCACTCTAAGTCATTACTGTCTTGGCATGCAAAGTTTGCATTGAGTAACAAACAGAAAATATCGCAATAGTTGGCGAGACCTGTCAATGGCATATTTTAACTATCTCTAAGTTTTGCTACTTGAGTGAAATAAAGCAGCAAATCTCCCTGGGGACTCAGTAGAGCGACGGAGTCCATCTGAGGTGAGCTGTGCTCACTTGAGAAGCAGGCCCTGCTTAGAGGAGCAAGGGGCAAGCTGGAGAGCAGCAACTGCAGACTCTGCCTATTCTCTGATACACACTCATTAAAAGTCTTCCCAATCTGCTTAGCCCAAAGGGACACCCAACCCATAGCCCATGGGTCACATGCAGCTAAGGAGAGCTACAAATGTGGTTCAACACAAAATCATAAAGTTGCCCAAAACACTGGGTCTTTGTGATTATTTTATTTTATTATTTTATTTTGTTACTCAGTTGGTCAGTTCTCAAGTATGAAGTGTGGGTAGATGGCAACATGACGCCACAGTGCTGAAAGGTTGGGCACCCCCACCCCAGACCTTGGTAGTCTCCAATAATTTTTAATCATAAATCCCCTCCTTCCAATACTATCTTACTTCTGTCCCCAATATTTAGAATACATACAAGCAGAGCTGTTATTATTAGGGTAGAAGTTGGAGCCCAGAATTTTTCCCTTCTACCCCGCAACTGTCCAAAGCCTTGTACAATCACTGGACTGACACCCCAACCCTCGACTCTATGAAACTGTTTGGAAAGCATGGCTCTCATGAGTCCGATCTTACTACGAATGAGGGAAAGAAGTCCCACGCTGACGAGGACTTCCAAGTCCTGGCATCCACTTCTCTCACTGTTCAGTGGGATGCTTCTACTACAGCTACTTTTCCAGTCTTCAGAGCAGGCCATACTTTCTTTTATGGGCCATTCTATGTGTTAGTCTCTCAGCTTGAAAGATGCTCTACTACTCTTCATGCCTCTTTTTTAGCCCATACCCAGGCCTGCCTGCTTGACTCCTCTACATAGAGGCCTGGTCTGTTCACAGTACTCTACACAGTGATAGGTAAACATTAAGTTCAAAAACAAAAGCTTTGTTTTGTATGAGTAAATAGGCATGCTTACAGAAGCTTGCTCCAAGGCTGCCTAGCCAGCCCCAAGGTTCAGGAATGTTGACAGCCCTGCCTCTCAAACATGAGTCAGAAGTAAATCCTTGCAGAGTCTCTGTTGGTTGTTCCCCAGCGAGTTCTGATGGAACCATACATAGCAGTGTTGGGCCAAAGAACTACGTAACAGAAGGATGTACTTGGGAAAGTGTTGGAGAGTCCAGGTGCCAGCTGCCTTCAAAGTGAGCACTGAGAGTTATCTGGAGGTGTCTCTTTCTTAGGATGACAGCTTTCAGACCTCATCTGGGGGTCTGGAAATCAGTAAGTCTTCAATATGAGTCCTTTCTAACTCTAATAACAATATTTGAGGAGCTGGAGAGATGGCCTAGCGGTTAAGAGCACCAACTGCTTGCAGAGGACCCGGGTTTGATCCCCAGTACCCACATGGCGGCTAAGAACCGTCTTTAATTCCAGATCCAGGGGAATCTGACACCCTCTTCTGACCTTCGCAGCATTGCATGACATGGGTGCACAGACCTGCATGCAGACAGTACACTCATACACATTTAAAAAAAGAAAAAAAAAAGAAAACAATATTTGACATTCCTAGTAGATAGTGTTTCAACATTTCCACAATGAGTTATTCGCCACTTCCTTGCTAATAAAATACAGCCATAGAACATACTGTCGGAAACTTCTCTAGTAACTTTGTGGTACATGAATCTCTCCCAGAAGCCTCATCTGAGAAGAAAAAAAAGTCACATAAACATGAGTTAATGCGATGCTACAAATTTCTGGATATGTAACCAGTTAAAAATGCTAAATCCACATATTTCAAAATTGTCTCTCCTTATTAATATGTAAGCAGAAAATTGTTAAGGAAAAACTATCTCTTAGATAGTATTACTCTATAGAGCTTCTTTTACAAGCTTTCTAAAATGACTCAAGCAGTTAACTCACCTCTGCTTGAACATCATTTTATTTAGAGTGATTCATCTTGGTAAACAGGTTTTTAATTAAAAAGGAAAACTATGTTTGCATCCCTAAGAGAAGGGTGAAACTACAAAACCTTTATCTACATTCTCTGTCTATCTCTACCTATCTTTGGCACCACTTACAAAGGAAAACTACCTGGAAGGACAATTTCTCACACAATAATCCCTTTCAACTAAGTAGGACTTAGCAATTTATAAAGTATGTTTACATAGATACTTTCATTCCCTCCTCTCAAAAGCCTTAAGGATGGGTATCACAAGCATTAGAGTCAATATCCCTTTATGAATGAGGATGCAAAGGCCACTGCATGGTTCTCACCTAGTTGCCTGGCTAGTAAAGCTACAAATGAGGTTTGTGATTTCAAGCCATCATCATCATCATCATCAAGTCATGGTGAAGACTGCCTGGTATCTCAGATCATACTACAGAGGGATCTTGGTTCCCTAACATGGTAGTTCCCAAACTACACACCTTAGACTCTGAAGATCCGTAATGATATGTTAAAAGCCACTGTAGGCGAGGTAAGAAGAGAGTAACCAAGACAAGGTTACTTGGTTACTACCCCCATCTAAGAACTCTGTGTTTCAGTATACTGGATATGTGTTTGTTCATAGACTGTATGTATCTTTTAATGTACTTGGTATGGAGTTTACAGTAGACTTTTTCTGAAAGAAGTACCCCAGTGCTTTTATTTTGGAAAAAAACTGGAGCATATTGTTAGTCCAAACATCCCATTTTATACATTGAAGATCAAGTAATTTTTCCACATTCATAGAATAAAAACAGAATTCTGTCCATTTGGAGTCTATTTCTCCCTGGTTGGCATAACAGTTAAGTGTCTCAGTGCTATAATTTGTTTACATACACAGTTTTTGAAACTTCATGTGTTCCAGGGTCATCTGGAGAGCTTGTCACAGATTCCTGAGTCTACCTTCCTATATCAGGAGGGAAGCAAAGAATTTTCTTTCCTGACAGGCGGTGCCAATTATGCTGAGAACTGTACTCTGAACATCAGCTGCTTATGGACTATCAAAACTGAACTGAACTGAATTGAATTGCTAATTGTGCATTTCATTTGTTTATTTCATTCATGGGTAATAATGAAGGGACATCTGTCCATAAGAAATTTTAAGTCCAGTGCTGGAGAGATGGCTCAGCAGTTTAGAGTACCGATTGCTCTTGCAGAGGACCTGGGTTCAATTCCCAGCACCCACATGGTGGCTAAGAACAGTCTTTAAGCTGAGCGTGGTGGTGCATGCCTTTAATCCTAGCACTCAGGAGGCAGAGGCAACCCTAAGATTTGTTCAAATGATCCCCAGAGCATCAGTAATGAAATAGAACTCAAGTTTTCCACAGCAGTAACTCACTCATGAGCACACGTTTCCTGTTCACCTTCTCGTTTGTGCTTCCTGGGATCATGCCCTGGATAAGCTACCTTTATACCAATTCTTGTCTAGGCCAGTTGAAATAACACTAACATCCTCTGTCTCTAATTTCTTCCCCAAACTCAGGGATGTATCCCTTCCCTGCTCAAATGTCTATTCTGTGCCCTGGGATCTCCCTCACAGCTCTTAGATTGGCAAACCCAAGTTAGGTACATTTGACTGTTTCTAAATCAGTAATTCAGATTGTTGGTCCTTCAGCAGTAGCAGAATTACTGGCTCTTGGATCATGCATGGATACACGATTCATTCACTGTGTATTTAGGCAGTGACTCTTTAGGATGATACCTAAGCTCACCAACGTGAGATCTATGAGAGATGTCAGCTTAAAAACAAAACCTTCCATTATGTACATTTTTCAGGGGCACCACTATAAAAAGTATCTGTCAGTCTTGAAATGAGATAAGTACTGCAAATATTTATGTTTGAGGAGTGGAGTTTCAGCAGTAATGGCGTTTGTCACACACTGCAGCTTAAGATTGGGGGATGGAGAATGAACTGAGAAGCAAGTTGTTCTCAGATTGAAACCAATTAAGGAAAGCAGATGCTTTGGGTATAAAAAATGAAACAAACCTTATCCAAAACACTAGAACAATTTATGTATCACACTAGACACAATATTGGTGGCTTAATCCAACCGCATGGGAAGCTGAAGCTGAAGCCGTGATGCAAGAAAAGGGAAAGCTCTGTGTGTTTCCGGCTGCTTCAGGTACCAGTGAGCAGGGAGCAACTTCCTAAAGGTGAGTGTTCTTTGGCTTAATTTTTATTTAATATATTTCATTTATTATTTTTTTTTATTTTTTATGTATATGAGTGTATTGCCTGTTATCCGTGTAAGTGCACCTGTGTTGTACAATGTCCCTGAGGTCAGAAGAGGGCTTCGGATCCCCTAGAACTGGAGTTACCATCAGTTGTTATCCACCAGGTGGGTACTGGGAACCAAACACAGGTCCTCTGCAAGAGCAGCCAGTGCTCTTAAACACTGAACCATCTCTCCAGCTCCAGCTTAATTTTTTTTAATGACATTAAAATAAAAGAACCAGGAGGAAGAAGATGGCAGATGACAGCAGGGCACAGACTAGAACTGGGGACCTCGAAGGGAACTGCCCTCCACCCATACAAGTGGAAAAACTTTGATTTCAGTAACAAAGAAAGAAAGCAAATTTTGGAGAACAGAAGAGTCAAGTCCACTCCCAAGGGCTCAGCCCCCACTGATGAGTGCTCCCCCCCCCCCGTGCTCCTGCTCCTGCAGAGGGCCAGAACCACGGTGAAGACGAAGAGACCCTCAGAACTGACTTCTTTCCACCAATTCCACAGCTTCACTATCACGAAAATTGGTTATATTTTTCATTTCAACTTTTTTTTTCTTCCTTCTGTAATTAGCACCAAAGATGACTGGGAGAGAACATTCCAAACTTTCTTTTCATATATTTAACATATACCATGGCCTATCTTTCCACTTATAGAATTGGGCTCCTGATTGAGTCATCATTATCTCTCATAATTATTCCCAGTGCACCTAAGTGCCCTGCCCCATTCTTACTTTCGTAGGCAGGGTTTTTAGGGGTCCTATCTCCCCCTGCATACACAGAAGAAAGACCACCTGAGGACACAGGGTCATCTTCAAGCCCGGAAGAGAGTCTTCAGCAAGCTCAATCCTGAGAGTATCTTGATCTGGTACTTCCTGTCTCCGGCACTGTGAAGAACCTTTCTGCTATTTAAGCCTCCCTGTCTGTGGTGTTTTGTTGTGGCTGTGCTACCAAACTAGCACATTTCTTGCCTCCCACCCCCTAGGTAACTCCCCTTTCTGTTCCTCCTTCATTAATCTTTCTTTGGACATGCTGGGAAACTTTCCATTGGCCCCTCCCCCACATTGCTGACAGAATAAAGCTCATCACCATCCACATGTGTTCCACCTGTCCATGTTTATATAGAGAGACAGCTGGAAGCCATCTCCAATGTCATGGGGCAGACCCTGCATATGTTACACAGACTGGATTGTGCATGTTTCTTCTTCCCTGATTCAGGCACATGGTGAGTGGTCTTAATTTAGCAACATAAAGGTCTTAAGTAGGCTGCTGAGACTCAGTGAGTCAGCTAGGAGACACCGTCCTGTGCTGCCTCTTCTGCTATTGCAGCATTAGACCCAATAAAAACTACTCTGAGCTGTGTTTCCTTGCCTGCCTGCAGTAGGGTAGGGAATCATCTAGCTGACGATTCTGCTCTGATGGAAAGTATCAGAGAAGGCAAGAGACTTCAAATCCCTTTCTCCAGCAGCTGTTGTTTCTCTTGGTCTTTGACAGCAGTAGTGACAGCAGCAGGTGACAGCGAATGCTGCCCTCTAATGTTAGTCTCTGAGGTCTCTGGTATCAGGATCCTTGGACCTTGGTAGTGGCCAGCGTTAACAGGCCTCAGCCCAGAGACTGAAACCTTTTGCCCTGAAGACTTGACAAGTCTATGGAATTCTTCATCTTCTCTTCTCTGACTCCTTACAGCCTTTTATAAGCTCTCCTCTCCTGACCTGGTCTCTCCAATTCCAATATCCTTCTTCCCGTCCTGGACACTCAGCTGCTCCTTCAGCCATTAAGCAGGCTACTCTCTGACCTCTTCCACAGCTCACTGGTTGCTGCCATGGTGACTTGGGTGTACCTGCCTCTGCATTCAGGGGACAAAGTACAAGGTTGCCCAGTGCTACTCATGACCCAGTGGGCTTCTCGGGAGCTGGTCACCAGGCCATTCAGACATGGGAGTCCATTGCCGGAACACTGCTGGCTCTATTTGTGTTCACAGTGGTGCCGGGTAGTAGGGGACCCTGGGGCAGTGGTGGGCAGTATCAGCTCCACATGCAGTCTCTGCTTGATTGGGTCTGAGTAACATCTGCAGAATCTTTAGTTATCAAGCTGCCGTCACATCACTCACTGCTGCCACTGTCACCTCTGCCACCCAGATGCTTTATGTTACTAGCCCAGCTCACACTCCTGAAAGTACGCAAGGATAGACCACTGGAGAGAAGCTTTTTATTGTGTCTAGTGCAACACCAAAAGCAGATGCACAGGACAGGGTCTTCCTGACTCACTGAGCTGAGCACCCTGCTTACATAGCCAAAAAGATAGGCTTGAACCAATCACAACTATTTGTTTGGACCAATCACACCTGTTTCTTTTGAACCAATCACAGACCATCACAGTCATTAAGGCCCCTATTTTGAACCAATCATGGGCTTGTACCTTGGCACCTGGTCACAGCAGTCTCCCCAGCAGGAAAAGCGCTCACTCCTCTGGCCAAGGTGGAAATGGTTCATTGAGACTTCTGACTGAACAAGTCTAGTCCAAACATCCCTGGTTGGGGCTGTCCCTTCATGAACTGGGACAGTCAGCTTCAATCTTTGCAGAATTGCCTCAAGACACCCATGAAATACTTAAGACAGCTGATGCTAGCACGGGGGCAGTCCAGCTAGTTCCTAGAGAGTCCAGCAGCTGCTTGTTGGGAGTCAAATTGACCTGTCCCTAACACCTTTCCTAATTTATAGGAAAATGAAGATGAGATGGTATGCTTATAGTATACACTTAATATACCATGAACATGAACACGGTGACATTAACAGATTTTAACACCTACCAGTGCCTAGGAAGCCATAGGTCCCCTCATCCCTCTCATTCGTTGAAAATCAACAAAATTGACATCTCTACTTCATTTAGGAAGGCCTTTATTGACTTTTAATAAATAGTCAAAGAGCCAGTGGGATGCTCAGCAGGTAAAAGTGCTTGTTAACATGACTGGTAACCTGAGTTTGATCGCCAGGACTCACATAATACAAAGAGAGAAGCAATTCCTTGAAGCTGCCCTCTGACCTCCACGTTTGACATGGAATGCACACCATGCACATGGACAAAATAAATACATAAAATACAAAAAAAAAAAAACACCATAGATTTTCTGAGGATCTAACAGCCAAAATAGTGAACTAGAAGCTGTCCTCAAGTAACTAAATTAAGAAAAGTTAGTGTAGCCGGGCGTGGTGACACACGCCTTTAATCCTTGCACTTGGGAGGCAGAGGCAGGCAGATCTTTGTGAGTTCAAGGCCAGCCTGGTCTACAGAGTGAGTTCCAGGACAGCTGGGGCTACAGGGAGACCCTGTCTCGAAAAGACCAAAAACAAAAAAATTAATGAAAAAAAAAAAAAAAAAAGAAAGAGTTAGTGTAAGACTCTGTTCCAAAGAAATAAAGAAGTTTCAGAAACTCTCAGAGAATACTTAAAAAGTGCCAAGAAAAAGACAGATGACACACCAAAAAGAAGTCAAGATGGAGGAACACAGCTCTAGACACAGCGTCCCTGATGGGAGGGGAAGCAAAGAATGAGGCGCACGAGCAATCAAACAGAAAGTGGTTCCTTGAAAAGATAAATAAAATTAGCAAACCCCAAATCCTAAAGAGAAGACTCGAATGACTACAACCGGACATGAAAAGGGGATGTTGCAATAGATTCTAATGAAATCCAGATGATCATTAGGAAAGACTTTGAAAACTTATATTTGAAAAAATGGAAAATCTGGAACTGGATAAATTCCTTTATACGCATGACCTAGCAAATTGAAATAAGAAAATATAAACAACTTAGACAAATCCATAATGGCCACTGAGTTTGAAGCAGTAACAATGTCTCCCCTCCCCCCCCCCCAAAAAAAAAAAAAGTTCAGGTCAGGACAGAGCTACTGCCGAATTCTAATGAACCATTAAAGAAGAGCTCTTCAAACTGTTTCGTGAAATAGAAAAGGAATGCACAGTACCAAACTCATCAAACTCATACAAGCAACAGAAAACTATAGACTGATTTCACTAATGAACATAAAAGCAAACTTTTTAAAATTTTTTTAAGGGATTCACAAAAAAGCAAACATGTTTTTAAAAAATACTTGCAGCCAGCTGGGTGTGGTGGCACATGCCTTTAATCCCAACACTTGGGAGGCAGGGGCGGGCGGATTCCTGTGAGTTCAAGGCCAGCCTGATCTACATAGTGAGCTCCAGGCCAGCTGGGACTAAAGGGAGTCCCTGCCTCGAAAAGACCAAAAAGTGAAAACAAAAAATAAAAAATAAAAATACTTGCAGCTGGTCGTGGTGGCACACACCTTTAATCCCAGCACTTGGGAGGCAGAAGAGGGTGAATCTCTGTGAGTACAAGGCCATCCTGATCTATATACTGAGTTCCAGGCCAGCTGGGGTACAAAGAGACCTTGTCTTGAAAAGACCAAAAAGTCAAAATAAAAAAATTAAAAAAACTTGCAAATTGAGTCAAGAACATACCAGGGCTGGGCATAGTGGTTCATACCTTTAATCCTAGCACTCAGGAGACAGAGGCAAGTGAATCTCTGTGAGAGCAAGTCCTGCCTGGTCTACATAATGAGTTTCAGGCCATCTGGGGCTACAGGGAGACCCTGTCTCAAAAACATACACACAAGGAAAGATCACAAGAGTGACAAGATGGCTCAGTGGCACTTTCTCCAAATCTAACCAACTGGGACCAACATGGTAGAAGGGGAGAACAGACTCCCACAAGCTGCCCTCTGACCTCTATGCTTGCTATCTCACATGTGCATACACACACATACTTGCACATAAATAGATAATGTAAAAATGATACATTGGGAATTTCATACACCATGACCAAACTGGTTTCATCCTCGGGATAGGTACAAGGTGGATTCAACAGAATTCACACCATCATCTCAACACAAACAGAAAAGGCCTTTGGCAAGATCAACCTGTCTTCATAACAAGTGCCCTAAAGAAAAGGGGAATGAGAGAACGTGCTATTGAAGTTTCATCCCTGTCTCTAGCTTGCATAGTGTCAAAAGGTTCTAGTTCTGTAACTAAGAGAGAAAAGTATTCAACAACCTTACCCAGCTGTGAACCCTGAAAGCTGCGATAACGACTGGGCTGGCAAGGCATGCCCACCGGTGTGATAGTGGCACAAATGTTATGAGAGTAACTAACAACTTTCGGATTGGATTTAAAAGCTTCAACACAAGACAGAACCTGTGCCTAGTACTGTTAACTGAGCCAAATGCCTGTGACTGGCCTGGGGAGAACACAACACTACTATTCTGCTAAATGGGCATAATACTAAACTGTCCCCTACGTTTTTATCTTTATACCTACAGACTAGTGTATCTCTCATCCCTCATCAGAGAAGCTTCTTTTTGTAGTAGATGGCCATTAATCCAGAGACCCACAACTGGTCAACGTGCAGAGAATAAGAGACTGAAGAGTGCTCAGCTCTAAATGAGACACCTGTATCGCATCCCCTCCCTTCAAGGCTCAGGGATCATCCACAAGACTGTAAGGGTCAGAGGTAAAGGACATCTACGGCAAGACATCATTTGCCGGACATGGCAGGGCCATTGTGCACGAGCTCACAGCAGCTGTGGCAACATGGTCAAGACTACGCCAGGTCAAGCAGGCCAAAAATCCCAGCATGGATGGGAAGGGAGCCCATGACATCACACTCCTTGATGAGAAGCTATGGGCAATCGATGGCTGCTGGGGGAGGGAGACCCAGGCTCCAGGAGATGGCTAAGCGCACACACACACACACACACGCAGAGAGAGAGAGAGAGAGAGAGAGAGAGAGAGAGAGAGAGAGAGAGAGAGAGAGAGGCAGCACTAAGTAGACTCAGTGGGTTTTAAAAGAGAAAGAGAGCATATGAAATTAGGAAGGAAAAGTGGTGGGGATATAAGAGAGGAATTGAAGGGGAGGGAGCAGGGGTGGATTTAATCAAAACACATTATACACATGTGCAGGGCTTCCCTTCCCTCCCCTCATCTGATCTCCCCTCAAAGTGTTCAGACCTTTACGCACTGGCCTCAGCAGAGCCAGCTAGCCAGGCAGGGAAGGAGAAAGCGGAACAAAGGTCCTCTGGTGGCAAGTACGACGAGAAAAAAAAAACCCCAGGAGACTGTGTCAGAGGATGGCTCAGTTAGTAAGGAAGGAGAATCATTTTTATAGCCAGTTAAGGGCTTTGCTCAGTGTCAGGAAGGGAAGGGCAGTCAGGGAAAGGATAGGCTGGTGCTAATTCAAGTGGCTGCAGGGTCCCTGTGATGGCACGGAGGGAATGAGGAAACAGAAACTTACTACCTGCAGGAACCTAATGCCCAAGGCCATGAGGGAGGGACCACGAAGACAGAGGTCTCCTCCCAGGTCAACCTCCTGAAGAGGCTTCCGGGTCTCCAGCCATGATCCCTGTCCCGGGTGGGCACCAAGCCTCACATTAAGTCCCATACACATATGAAATTCTTAATAAAAATAAATGTAAAATAATGTATATTGTCTTTTAAAAGATTTATTATTTTATGTGTATGTGTGCAGACTTGATTTCACGTGCACCTCATGTATACAGGTGCCTGCGGAGGTCAGAAGAGTGTGTCAAATTGCCTGGAGCCATTGTGAACAGCCAGATGTGCATCTGGGAATTGAACCCAGGTCTTCTGCAAGAGCAGCAGTGCTCTTAACTGCTCAACCGTGTCACCAGCCCCATGTTGTCTTTTGTTTTTTTTTGGTCTTTTTGAGACAGGGTCTCCCTCTAGCCCCAGCTGTCTTGGAACTCACTCTGTAGACCAGGATGGCCTTGAACTCACAAAGATCCACATGCCTCTGCCTCCCAAGTGCTAGGATTAAAGGCGTGCGCCACCACGCCCGGCCCATGTTGTCTTTTAAAGACAGATGTCTTAAGACGAACATGGTGACACACTTGTAATCTTGGCATTTGGGAGGTGAGGCAGGAAGATTAGAAGTTTAGCAAGACTGCTCATTGGTAAGAGCACTCACTGTTCTTGCAAAGGACCTGAATTCAATTCCCAACACCCACACCAGGCAGCTCATACCTGCCTATAACTCTGTCCTTTTCTGGTCTCTGTGGGTACACACACACACACACACACACACACAGCCTACACATACACAGTTATACACTTAAGTAAAAAAATAAATCTGTTAGCCCAGTGTGGTGGTGCATGCCTTTAATCCCAGCACTTGGGAGGCAGAGGCAGGAGGATCTCTGTGAGTTCAAGGCCAGCCTGGTCTACAGGCCAGCTAGCTGGGGCTACAGGGAGACCCTGTCTTAAAAGGACCAAATAAATAAATAAATAAATCTGTTAGATGGGTGTAGTGGCCTTTAATCTCAGCACTTAGGAAGCAGGGGCAGGAGGATCTCTATGAGTCAAACGCCAACATGGTCTACATAGTGAATTCCAAGCCAGGTGGGGCACCCTGTTTCAAAAAGGCCAAAAATAAATAAATAAATAAATAAATAAATAAACAAATAAACCTGTTAAAAAGAAAACAAACAAAAAGATGTGCTCTTTTTTATTTGGAGGGAGGAGGGGGAGCAGTGCTAGCAGGGAAGGGGGTGCGGGAAGCTGTGACGGAAGCAAAATGTAAGAAGCCGCCGTGGTGCCTGCGTGTGAAGACGTCATCACAAAACCCATTGTTTTGTATGCTAACTTGGAAAATTAACGACCTCTAAAAATAATGGTTTTTCCCAGCACTGGGAACACAAAAGCAAAGGGATCTTTGTGAGACAAGGCCAGCCTGGTCTACAGGGAACCCTGTCTCAAGGAGACCAAAAAAAAACAAAAGGTTTTTAAGGTAAGGGAAACTAGAGAGGGAAGATGAGGTGTATTCTGAGAACTGTGGTGGGCTCCCTGATATTCTGCACAGATGTCAGCATTCACTGTGCAAGCTCAGGACTTCTCCCTCCAGCCACGCATGACAATACTTCGTGAACACCTCTCTGGCCTACATAGCTGGTCCCTGAGAGCTGTAAGTGTGGCATACTCAGGTCCCTCCAGAGCTCAGGAGCAGTCTTTGACTGGAAATAATGAGAGCCAATGTGCACCTCCTCACCTTCTATGAGGGGCAGACCTGAGGCTGTTCTCAACTGTGTCCCAGAGTCAGGGCGAAGCCAACCCCAGTCACATGTTTTTCAGTAACTTCTTCAT
Source organism: Rhizomys pruinosus (assembly GCA_009823505.1). Classification (NCBI taxonomy): domain Eukaryota; kingdom Metazoa; phylum Chordata; class Mammalia; order Rodentia; family Spalacidae; genus Rhizomys; species Rhizomys pruinosus. The sequence continues at coordinate 668,866 of VZQC01004170.1, forward strand.
TCAAATATTCAAGCTTGACTTCTCTGTCCTTCCTTGTTTCCATTTTCTTACCAGAACTCTCTGAGACTACCTCACGAATAACCTACTTGCACTCAAATGCTAACCTCGGGAAAAAATTCTAGGGGAACCCAGCCAAGTAACTGAAGTGTAGACCAGGAAGACCTTTCTAGACCTGGTGCCTGGGGCCTACGAGTCTCCCCAGTCATGCCAGGAACTCTGGGATGGTCTTTGAGGAAAGCCACATAAGGTCAGAAACAAAGGACTGAGTCTCTGACACATTGTGGAGGAAGAACTGGATTCAAGAAAACTAGGTGGGAAGTGATTCCTTCAGTCAAGTCAGGAGAAGATTGGGACCTGTTCAGAGAGGACGCACTAACACAAGACTCCCTGGTAACACCCAGTGCTCCACATCGACAAGACTCCCTGGTAACACCCTGTGCTCCACATCGCAGCTAGATTAAGTCCAGCTTGCAGCCAGCTACCAGCTAGCTGTTCTATACTACGTGCCAGGATGCAGTAAAGTAACCCATCCCTCCCAGTGTGTGCCACAGCAACAGAATCCTAGGCAAATGCAAGGATGACCTGCACAGAAGCACAGCTTTCCTGTACCACTCATACACTGTGTATGTTGTCTCAGTCTGTGGTTACCATTGCTATTTCAGTACTAGGTAGTGCTTCACTGTAGACTTGAAGATGTATAAAATTAGAGCGTGGGGGTCTAGAGAGATGGTCCAGCAGTTAAGAGCACTGGCTGCTCTTGCAGAGGACCCAGGTTCGATTCCCAGCAGCCACATAGCAACTAAAAACCATCTGTAACTCCACTTCCAGGGGATCTGACAACCTCTTCTGACCTCTGTGGACATTGCACAACATGGGTGCACTTATGCACACACAGGCAGTATATTCATAAAATAAAATAAAAAAAATAATAAAATATCTTTTAAAAATTGGAACTTTGGGGCTGGAGAGATGGCCTAGCGGTTAAGAGCGCCGACTGCTCTTGCAGAGGACCCAGTTTCAATCCCCAGCACCCACATGGTGGCTGAGAACCGTCTGTAACTCCAGTTCCAGGGGAATCTGACACCCTCTTCTGACCTCCACGGCATTACACGACATGGATGCACAAACCTGCATGCACACAGTACATTCATATACATATGAAAATAAATAAATTTTAAAAATTGGAACTTGGTAAGTAGGGATAAAGGGGGTGGCAATTTCAGTAAAGAAACCCTAATAAACTCATTTTACCTACCAAGACGAATGACTCAAGATGGCTGTTGACCATCTTAGTTTGAGCCATCTCCCTAGAGAAGGCCATCATAGCTGCCCAACAAATATTTTTTTCTTTTTTTTCTTTTTTCCTTTTTTTCTTTTCTCTAGTCTGTGAGATCATCATTCCTGGAATATTTTTGAATAAATATTAATAACGGAATTTTATCTATGCAGCCTTTTGGTAAACTGATAAAACTTGAAAGTTGATGAAATCTAGAGATGAGTCTATAATGATTCTGAGTCTTCAAGCTCGGTTAAGTGGACCCTGGTACCATTTACCTCTAGGGAAACACAAACTGGATGGTGCAGGAGCTAATGAGTTTGAGGCAGGATGTGCCTCTCTGTCATCAAAATGATGCTGAGTATAGATAGGCAGCTGTGAACGTCCGAAGCCTGGTCAGAAATATCTATTTGGGTACCATCAGATATAGGTGCTGCTGAACGTGGTGGCACAGTCTGGAACCTCAGCACTCAGGAAGCTGAGAAAGATCATGAGTTTGAAATGAGATATGCTCTCTCTCTCTCTCTCTCTCTCTCTCTCTCTCTCTCTCTCTCTCTCTTTCTCATCATGTCTGCCTATTCTCTGTCATTCTCATAGATCTTAAAAGGGGTATGAGGAGAATTATTGAAAATATTATATGCCAGAAATCGTGCTAGGACTTTAATCTTGGGAGTAACTCACAGGTATGAAGTGCTCTCTATCTTACAGATAAGGAATGGAGGCTCAGAAAGGGACCCTGGCCTGCCCAGGACCTCACAACTGAGAAGTGCCTTCAGAAGAACCTACACTGGAAATCGCATATTGTTATCAAGAAAATATCCATTGACAATGTGGTTCTGGACATTTCACGTCTGTCTTCCCATGTCCCTCAGTGGCTGTTCTCACCTCGAGATGAATTCAGCCAAAGAAGGGTCTTTCAACTTCAAGCCCCTAAGCCTCTTGCTCTGCAGCGCCCTGTTCAGATGCTCTTGGGCTCTCCAGGGCAGCCGCTCCCGGTACAGATCCCCTGCTGCGGAGCCACAGCTGAAGTCTCCATTCCTGTCTTTCAATGGACTTATGTAATATGGTCCTTTGGCTGTGGTTTTGCAGCTAGAATGTTGGAGAAAAAGTAAAATCTTTATTCAAAACCACATGAAGTAAAAGAAAGTAATCCACAACTCATTTATTCCCTTATTTCAAAATGCAGTGCACTCCACTGGCTTTGCTAATATGGATATATATTCCTGAAAATGCCTTTTTGTGTTCCCTGCAAATGCAGTATATAAAAGATGGAAGTTACACTGATAGTGTCTCATTCCCCAGATGTGAGGTAGTGATATTCCACATGTTCTAATTCTTTTAATATGTTGTTGACTTTGCGATGATGGTCCAGTTTCATAGGCTACTTCCCAGTGTGGGGATGGGCACTTCAGCTGAGTTACAGAAGCCTCAAGAGATTAGGCAAGCTCACAGCTGGAGCCAGAGAGATGAGGTCATGTTTCTGCCCAGCATTGCAGCCTGGCAAAGGGCATAGCCTGAGACATACTCCTCAGACAAGAAACTGGACCCAAATGAGAGGCCCTTTGGCAAAATGAAGAGTAGGAGCCGTGGTCAGCAAAGCTCATCCTGGAATCCAACCCCTTCCTGACCTTTCCCACCCTTGTCTACACCAGCCACAGTAAACATCCGCCATCATAGCAAGCTCTTCACCTTCAGCATGACTTCGAGGCCTGGTGTGATCTGTCCCGGCTTCTCCACCCTCCTGTCTCACTCCTCTCTCTCATCTCTGGGACCCTACTATTGTACTATAGTTCATGTCTTTAGCTCCAATAGAAACAGCATTTGCACTTCTATCTTTAGGCCTTTGTATATGCTAAGCCCTCTGTTCCAGAACCTTCCACCCATTATGCCAACCTGAACTAGCCACTGCTCCATAGCCCTGCTTCCTCCAGGATTGCTTCCAGCCCCTGAGACCCACCATGGTTCTCTGCAGTGCTCTGCTTCTTCCTCCCTATTCTGAGAGTTCTCCAGTTGTGCAGGAACTTGGCTGATGCTTTCCACCTTAGGTCAGAAGTTCCCCCAGGCAAATAGAGAATCTGCCCAACATCTGCCAACATCTCACAATATAAACCAAGCTAGAATTGCCCAGTCAAATTGCTCCCAGATTCCTCATTCACAGAAACTGTGAGGTAATAAACGAATCACTGTATTTTAGCATGCTTTTATATACAGTGATAGGCAATTAATACACTATTAAAGCTAAGTGGTTTAAAACAATGACTTCTTATGGCTTGGGAACTGGTGATCTCTAGTTACTTATTGCATAAATTGAGATCATTTCAGAAGTACTTAGCTGATGAATAGGGTGTCAGGGATGATCCAGTATGAGTTCACTCATATGTCTGGCATTTTGTAGGCTAGAAGGTAGACCCCAAATGGTTAACCAAGGTACCTTCACTTGGGCTCTTGCACAATTATCCCATAGGAAATGGACTCGTTACATGGAAATCCACTTCCTCCTGAGCAAGTGCCGGAAAAGAACCACTAGGAACCTGCCTAACTTCTTAATCACATTGCCTCCAAAGTAGCATATATCCATTTCTGCTAACTTTGCTAGTTGAAGCAATCACAAGGCCATACAGATTCAAGGGAAAGAAAGGAACCTCCATTTCTCAATGGGATGATTGACAAGGAATTTGAAGCTACTTTGTAAAAGTTAGCTTTGAGGGGCTGGAGAGATGGCCTACCAGTTAGGAGCGCCAACTGCTCTTGCAGAGGACCTGAGTTTGATCCCCAGCACCCACATGGCGGCTGAGAACCGTCTTTAACTCCAGTTCCAGGGGAATCGGACACCCTCTTCTGACCTCCGCGGCATTGCACGTGTACAGACCTGCATACAGACAGTACATTCGTACATTCATACACATACAAAAGTACATTCATACACATACAAAAATAAATAAAATTTTTTAAAAAATGTTTTTTAAGTTAGCTTTGAGGGGCTGGAGAGATGGCCTAGCGGTTGAGAGCACCGACTGCTCTTGCAGAGGACCCGGGTTCGATCGCCAGCACCCACATGGCGGCTAAGAACCGTCTGTAACTCCAATTCCAGGAGAACTCCAGTTCCAGGGGAATCCAAGACCCTCTTCTGACCTCCGCAGCATTGCACGACACGGGTGCACAGACCTGCATGCAGACAGACAGTACATTCATACACATACAAAAATAAAATTAAAAAAAAAAAGTTAGCTTTGAGAATTGGCCATGCTGTCCTGTGCACTGACAGTCCCTTCCTTCCTTGCTGCTCTGTGGCCAGCTGCTGTACAGGTGTTTCCACTGTGTATGTAGATACCTGTTGATGGACGTCTGAGTGGACAGACATATCATATCATATTTAGGTATGAGACATGAAGCTGCTCAGAACACACATTTTCATTTCCCCCGTGAAAACACTTGAAGTGGTGTCACTTCTCCATTCACTGTATTTTTCTTATTTTTATTTATTTTTGTATGTGTATGAATGTACTGTCTGCATGTAGGTTGGTGCACCCGTGTCATGCAATGCCTAGGAGGTCAGAAGAGGGTGTCGGATTCCCCTGGAACTGGAGTCAAAGATGGTTCTCAGCCACCATGTGGGTGCTGGGGATCGAACCCAGGTCCTCTGCAAGAGCGGTCGGTGCTCTTAACTGCTAGGCCATCTCTCCAGCCCCATATTTTTTTTTATGAAAGATGAAAGACTACCAAATTATTTTCTCTAATGTTTGTATTGGGGACTTCCTGGTAAATAGTGGATTAGATGCTAACTTCCTTGTGACCTAGTGAAGCAAAGAGTCATGATTTTTAAAAATGGACTCTTTTACAAACAGAGAAAAAGACAAACAACTTCAGAAATTAAGAAATGATAAAAGAATGCTGCCAGGGGTGGTGGCTCATGCCTTTGATCCCAGCTCTTGAGAGGCAGAGGCAGGTGGATCTCTGTGAGTTCAAGGCCAGCCTGGTCTACATAGTGAGTTCCAGACCAGCTGGGGCTACAGGGAGACCCTGTCTCAAAAAGACCAAAAAAAAAAAAAAAAAGGTATAAAGTTCAGAGAAAAAGATAGGTGATACATCAAAAAGAAGTAAGTCCATGGTACTGGAGAGATGGCTCAGCACTTAAGATCATTGACTGCTCTTCCAGAGGACCCAGGTTAGATCCCAGAGCCCACATGGCAGCCAACAACTGTCCATAACTCCAGTTCTGGGGATCCACCACCCTCTTGTGACCTCTTAATGCACTGCACAACACGATTGCACTTACATACATGCAAGCAATACACTCATACACATAAAATAAAAATATTAATTAAATATATAAAAAAGAAGTAAGCCCAGCCAAAACCAGCCTCAGCATCATGGTCACTTGCTACAGAGAGGGGAGACCAAAGCTCCATCAAAGAAGTAGGTGAAAAGAAACTTGTGATCCTGATCTCAAATCTCCAATATTCTTTTTTTTTAAGCCAATTTTTTATTGAAGTCTTGTGCATTACATACAACATTTCTTAATAAAATCTAGACCCACTCCCCCCTCCCTGCCCCCCACCCCACCAGAGCTCATGCATTCAGCCATACATGTCCTTCATCTTTTTCTTAGTCTTTTTAAAAATTTTCAGTGTAGAAGTTTACCATTTGGGGAAGAAGGTCACTCTTTCAGTCAGTTCCTTGACCCAGTCCTTTTCCTGTTGCTGTTTCCTCCAATCTGCATCACTCTAAAATATGCATGTATGCATGCCACACATGCATCAAGATTATGACGACATAGGTTTTAGCATCTTCAGCTTATGATTTCTTTTCTTTTTTCTTTATTAGGCTGAAAGATGTCATGTTTTCCTTAAGAAAGTGTTTGAAGGCTCCTCCTTGGAAAGCCCAAACAACTACCAGTCCTGCCCTTGTGCTCCATACTGGGGTCTTCTCTTCCTGTGGTCACCAAATGAGGTCCAGTAAGCATCGCATCCTGTCTTGATCTTCCTATACTGGCCTCCATGATACAGCCTGGGTAGTCCAACAATGGCAGTCTATACTCTGAAGAGGCCGAAACCCCAGTAGTTGCTCAATCCACAAGCTGGACATCTCAGCAGTCCCCATCTGGCGCTGAAAGTTTGGAGGATTCTTGGAGAGACATGAGTCTTTGGTCCATATTGGAAGGTTGAAAAGCTGTGTCTCATGTCTTTGAAGGATGGCGAAAGCAGTGGCAGCCGCAGGTTAGATGCACTTGCCAGTAAGAGTTGAAGACAGGTGGAAACAACAGTGCTTTTTTTTGGAGTGGGTTTTTTTGGTGGTGTTTGTTGTTGTTGTTGTTGTTGTTGTTTTGTCTTTTTACTAAGATCTCAACTTTTGTACCTGAAGTACAATTTCTCAGGCAGGCCTTACTGATTATTTATTTCTGGTTATACTTTCCTTTTGGATGCTTAAGGAGATTAACCAGGCTTTTATTTTCTCAAGGTCAGTTGAGGATCTGGTCCTTAAGGGTCACTCAGGTTTTAGGGGAGGAGGGAGCCCCTGGATCCTTTTGGCTTTTCATTTACCAGTTCTATCCACTCAAGGACAAAGTCAGGTCTTTCTAGACCAGGCTTCCCTTTCTGAAGCACAAGCAGACTTTCCTCTTTATAAACTGGACAGTGGCTAAAATCCCATTAGTGGACCTCCAAGACATCCCTGTACAGGAAGACTGATGACCCATATTTGCAGGACATTTCAAAAGATGGCCCCATACATAGTCCCCTGGGACTTAGTTGACCTCTGAGGGCAAGGAATAAAGTTATCCCTTAAGTCCCTTGGCCAAATTGGTATGGGCCTTAAGTATGGTACTTAAGCATCCAGAAAGGCTAAGTTACACCATCCTGATACTTTTAATTACTGTATAATATTTTAGAAAAGGTTTGGGGGAGGCTGGAGAGATAGCCTAGTGGTTAAGAGTGCTGACTGCTCTTGCAGAGGACCTGGGTTCAATCCCCAGCACCCACATGGTGGCTGAGAACCGTCTTTGACTCCAGTTCCAGGGGAATCCGACACACTCTTCTGACCTCTGCGGGATTGCACCACATGAGTGCATAAACCTACATGCAGACACTACATTCATACACATAAAAAAAATAAATAAATAAAATTTTTAAAAAAGAAAAGGTTTGGACAAAAGCTCAAGCAGCTTTGTATAAGAAATACTAAAAAGCACGCCCATAAGATAGATACTATGATTAGACATAATGTCATAACAAACTAGTTTTTTTCCCTATTAATTTTAGTGCTGGGGCTTCATTCAGTAATCATGGGCTTTACCATTGAGCTACATCCCAACTCAACATTTACTTTTTTTGTTTTGTTTTGTTAATATTTTTTCCATTTGGGGGGCTGGAGAGATGGCTCAGCAGTTAAGAGTGCCGACTGCTCTTGCAGAGGACCCAGCTTCGATACCCAGCACCCACATGGCAGCTAAGAACCGTCTTTAACTCCAGTTCAAGGGGAATCTGATGCCCTCTTCTGACCTCCACAGCATTGCCCGGCACGGTGCAAAAACCTACATGCAGACAGTACACTCATAAAAAAATTTTTTTAATTAAAAAAATATTTTTCCATTTTGATTTTATATTACTCTAAAATATGCATACATACCCTCCACCCATATACCAAAATTCAAAAGCCTGAAAATAAATGGTAGGTTAATTCTAGAACCTGTTAATTGATTCACAATGTAAGAGCACAGTTGCTTTCAGATCACAAGGAATATAACATTAACATTGCTCAGTTTGCCTTACAACTAGGAACTTGGCACTAGCATCCACAGATGAAGGATGCCATTCATCATTTGTTTTACTGGGACTGTGTTACTTCACTTAACATAATATCTTCTAGTTCCATCCATTTACCTGCAAATTTCATGATGTCATCTTTCTTTTTTTTTTTTTTTTTTTTTTTTTGGGCTTTT
>VZQC01004170.1:678277-711664 GCA_009823505.1 Rhizomys pruinosus
GACCTCCGCGGCATTGCACGACACGGGTGCATAGACTTGCATGCAGACAGTACATTCATACACATACAGAAATAAATAAAATTAATAAAAAAAAATTTAAAAATAAAAAAAAAAGAAAAGAGAAACATTAAAAGAGACACTAAGTCATCCAGAATATTATAAGGAAATCTAGCAAGCTTTTAAAAGATTATTGACACTGATTTTAAGTTAGGGAAAAACAGAAAGAAATCCACAAACATGGAATTTGAGATTTGGTTGAGTGAACTGATCATCATTGTTGTACAATTAAAAATATAGTACTCCTTTAATTTAAATATTAATTCATTTTAAACCACATTTTTCAACAAGTTATGCAATATATTTTTAGGCAATTTGTCAAAAGAACTTTTCAATATTATATAAGTCAGAAGTCTGATACCCAGTATGAGTATTATGTATTACTATTCCATTGAATGAAATTTAACATTGTATAAACATTTTCCATGTCTATATATTCCCTAAATAGGTAACTATAATTATATAAACTGATTTTTTTTTTTTTTTGGTCTTTTCGAGACGGGGTCTCCCTGTAGTCCCAGCTGGAACTCACTCTGTAGACCAGGCTGGCCTTGAACTCACAAAGATCAGCCTGCCTCTGCCTCCCAAGTGCTAGGATTAGAGGTGTGCACCACCACGCCCGGCTGGATGTCATCTTTCTTTATTGCTGCATAGAACTCCATTGTGTAGTTGTACCACATTTTCTCTATCCACTCATCAGTTGAGGGGCACTTAGGTTGGTTCCAGCTCTTCTCTATTGTGAAGAGAGCTGCAATAAACATGGCTGTGCACGTATCTCTGTGGTAGGATGAGTCCGTGGGTATATACCCAGAAGTGGTATGACTGGGTCAGGTGGTAAGCTCATTTTGAGTTTTTTAAGGATCCTCCACACTGCTTTCCATAGCAGTTGTATGAGTTTACATTCCCACCAGCAGTGGATGAGTGTTCCCCTTTCCCCACAACCTCTCCAGCATTTGGTATCATTTGTTTTCTTGATCCTAGCCAGTCTTATCAGAGTGAGATGATATCTTAAAGTGGTTTTAATTTGTATTTCCTTAATTATTAGTGATGTTGAACACTTTTATTTTTTTTAATTTTTTTTATTAATTTTATTTATTTCTGTATGTGTATGAATGTACTGTCTGCATGCAAGTCTGTGCACCCTTGTCGTGCAATGCCGCTGAGGTCAGAAGAGGGTGTCGGATTCCTGTGAAACTGGAGTTCTCCTGGAATTGGAGTTTCAGACGGTTCTCGGCTGCCATGTGGGTATGGGGGATTGAACCCGGGTCCTCTGCAAAAGCGGTCGGCGCTCTTAACCGCTAGGCCATCTCTCCAGCCCCTGAACACTTTTTATTTTTATTTTTATTTATTTATTTATTTATTTATTTATTTATTTGTTTGTTTGTTTATTTATTTATTTATTTAATGTGTATGAGTGTACTGTCTGCATGTAGGTGCACCCATGTCGTGCAATGCTGCAGAGGCCAGAGACCGTGTCAGATTCCCCTGGAACTGGAGTTAAAGACGGTTCTTAGCTGCCATGTGTGTGCTGGGAATTGAACCCAGGTCCTCTGCAAGAGCAGTCGGCGCTCTTAACTGCCAAGCCATCTCTCCAGCCCCAGATGTTGAACACTTTTTAAGATGTTTCTCTGCCATCTCTATTTCCTCACTTGTGAAGTCTCTGTTCAGCTCTTTACTCCATCTTTTGAGGGAGTCATTTGTTTTCTTTCTTGTTTTTTTGAGTAGCTTATATATTCTGGAAGTTAATCCTCTGTCAGATGTATCAGTGGTGAAGGTTTCCTCCCACTCTGTAGGTTTTCACTTTACTTCTGTGATTGTTTCTTTTGCTGTACAGAAGCTTTTGAGTTTAATGAGGTCCCACTTGTCATTGTACACCTTATTTCCTGCGCAGCTGCTGTATGATTTAGAAAGTCTTTTCCTACATCTATGTCTTATAGGTTGCTGCCAACTTTTTCTTCTATCACCTTCAGAGTTTTGGGTTTCACGTTGAAGTCTTTGACCCATTTGGAGTTGATTTTTGTACAGGCAAAAGGTTGGGGTTTAATTTTATTCTTCTACAAGTTGTGATCCAGTTTTGCCAACACCGTTTGCTGAAGATGCTGTCTTTCTTCCATTATGTTTTCTTGGCCCCCTTGTCAAATATGAGGTGGCTGAGATTGTATGTGCTTAAGTCTGGATCTTCAGTTTTATTCCATTGGTCAACAGGTCTATTTTTGTACAAGTACCAAGCTGTTTTTATGACTATAGCCCTGTAGTATAGTTTGAAGTCTGGTATAGAGATCCCCCCTGGAGTGCTCTTTTTGCTCAGGGTTGCTTTGGCTACTTGGGGTCTTTGTTTTCCCATATAAAATTAAGGATTTTTTTCCAAGCCTGTGAAGAAACTCCTGGGGATTTTAATTGGGATTGCATTGAATCTGTATATTAATTTGAGTAGAATGGACATTTTTACTATATTAATTTTTCTAATCCATGAGCATTGGAGGTCTTTCCATTTTCTGATGTCCTCTTCAATCTCCTTCTTCAGGGGTTTAAAATTTTTGTTGTAGAGATCTTTGGTGTCTTTGGTTAGGTTTGTACCTAGGTATTTTATTGATTTTGAGGCTATTGTGAGTGGGAAGGTCTCCTTGTAGTCCTTCTTCAGTTGCTTGTTGTTGGTATAAAGAAAGGCTACTGCTTTTTCTAGGTTGATTTTGTATCCTGCCACTTTACTGAAACTCTTAATTGTTTCTAGGAGTTTTCTGGTGGAGTTTTTAACATCCCTTAGATAAACTATCATATCATTTGCAAAAAGGGATAGCTTGACTTCCTCCTTTCCAATATTACTCCTTTAATTTCCTTTTCTTGCCTTATTGCCCTAGCAAGTGTTTCAAGCACTATATTGAAGAGGAGAGGCAACAGGAGGCAGCCTTGCTGAGCTCCTACTTTAAAGGGAATGCTTCTGATATTTATGATATTTATTGATTTTCATATGTTGAACCATCCCTGAATCTCTGGTATGAATCCAACTTGGTCATGATGGATGATGTTTTTGATGTGGGTCTGTATGTGGTTTGCAAGTATTTTGTTGAGAATTTTTGCATCTGTGTTCATTAATGAGATGGGTCTATAGTTCTCTTTTTTGGTTGAATCTTTGCCTGGTTTTGGTATTAGAGTGATACTGGTTTCATGGATTTTGAGAGATTTGCCTCTGCTTGTGTCCTTCTGAACAGTTTGAATAATAATGGTTGTAAGTCTTTATGAAATGTTTTATAGAATTCTACCCTGAAACCATCTGGGCCTGGGCTTTTTTTAGTTGGGAGGTTTCTTATTACATCTTCAATTTCTTCATATAGTATGGGTCTGTTTAAGCTGTCAATCTCTTCTTGGTTAAGCTTTGGCGATTCCCAGGATTTCAGCTATTCATCCATTTCTCTTAGGTTTTCAAACTTAGTATTCCCGTATGACTAGACCTTTTCGTTTTCTGTTGCGATATTTCCCCTATCTTCATGAATTCTATTGATTTGGAGTTGCTCTTTCTTTCTTTTGGTTAACTGGGCTAGAAGTCTGTCTATTTTGTTTATTCTTCCAAAGAACCAAATTTGGATCCATTGATTTTTTTATATTGTTTTCTTTGTTTCTATTTCATTGATTTCTGCTCTGATTTTTGTTATTTCTTCCTGTCTGTTGCATTTAGGCTTCATTTGTCATTGTCTCTCAAGTGTTTTTAGCTGCAGTTTTAGATAATTTGTGCTCTTTCTGTTTTTGTTTTTGTTTTTTAATGTCGGCACCCAGGGCTATAAACGTCTCTCTTAGGACTGCTTTTAAAGTATCCCATAGGTTTTGTTGTATTGTATTGTTATTTTTTTTAGTTCCAGGAATGCTTTTACTTCTTTCTTATTTCTTCATTGACCCATTCATTTTTCAGGAGTGTGTTGTTTATTCGCCATGTGTTCTTGTAGGTAGTAGGGCTTATCCTGGTGTTGATAGTGAGCTTTATTGCACTGTGGTCTGATAGAATGCATGAAATTATTTCAATCTTTTTGTATTTGTTGAGGTTTTTTTCTATGTCCAAGTATGTGGTTGTGCTGGATAGCTTTAGTGTCAACTTGACACACCTGGGTTGAGGGAGCCTCAATTGGGGAATTTGCTCCATTGGATTTGCCTGTGGCCACATCTGTGGTGTATTGTCTTGATTGTTGAGCAGTGACAGTATAAGAAGGCAGGCTGGGCATGAGCCGGAGAGCAAGCCAGGAGCAAGCCAGTGACCAACATTCCTCCATGGCTTGTGCTTCAGCTCCTGCCTTCAGGTTCCTGCCCTGAGTTCCTGCCTTGGGCTCCCTAAGTGATGAACTGTGACCTGGGAGATGTAAGCTGAATAAACCCTTTCCTCCCCAAGTTGGTGTTGGTCAGAGTGTTTTGTCACAGCAATGGAAGACAAACTAACGACAGAAATTGGGTACCAGCAGTGTCCTTGCTGTGGACCATCCCTGCACCTTGGTGGTTTTTGGGGCAGAGCTTTTGGCGGCGTGTTGGACATTTGGATCCTGGGCCAATCCTATGCCTGCCCTCCCGCTTGTTGCTGTGGCGCCTTGGCGCCGTTTTGTGCCGGCGTTGTCGCCGCTGGGAAGGCCTAGCGTTGGGGCACGTTTCGTCGTTTCCACGGCGCGCGACCGCTCCTCCGGCCCGGTCGACTTGTGGGTCTGGTCAGCGGGGCTGGTGGAGCATCAGCTGTCGTCCCCTAGACCAGAATCTTGAAGTGAAATCTTTGTTATTCTTGGGCAAATGATGCTGGTTAGCTGTGGCTGAAAAAAATCAATGTAATAAACAAGAGATCAGCACCACTGAGGTGAAATCTTCTGGGGGGGAGAATATCTTCAAGGTGCAAGCGACACAGAACCTGTGACCCAGAAAGGGCCTGATCCTCCATCGCGGCTTCAAGAAGCTTGACTTGGTAACGTGTAAGAGCCTCCTATAGTGGTTCTGGTGTTGAAATTGAGGGGGTCACAGAAAGCAGCCGAGGCTTGGCACTGTTGAGAGGTCAGTAAACCATTGGTGGAAGTGCAACTCGGGTGTCTGTAAGACCCCAGGATTGAAGGGATCATGAAGAGAATCTGAAGGTTTGCACCAGGAGAGGTTATAAGAGACCATTGGTGAAGGTGCTGCCATCAGTGTTGCAGTAGTGACCCCAGCTTTTTGGAAAAGCCGGTACCCTTGGACGACCACCAAGAGCAGCAACAAGTGTAGAATGGAGTCCGTCCGTTGGGCCGTCAAGAGTAGTGCTACGGACGGCAAGGAGTATGAGAGGGTGTGGAGCTGCCTAGACCCTTTGGAGCCCGGAAGACCGTGAGTGAATCCCCCAGGTGTCCAGCCTTGAGCTAACTACTTTGGCTGGACTTATGTTTTTGTTTTGAGAGTGCCTGATTCTTCTTCCTTTGAAATAAGACGTACTACTTGTTGGATATTTACAGAGCCCACAGTTAGAGACTTGTATAATAGACTGTGACTTTTAAGTGATTTGGACATTTTAAGCGGTGAGGCTTTTTGGAGGTTGTACTGTCTTAGGTTGTGATTAGGTTATAATATCATTACTTTAGAGATAAGAACTGGAAAAATCTGAGTGGTGAGTTTAATAGTGATATGGGCTTTTGTTTGTGCAAGTTGACACAGGGGTCACATTGTGCTGGATAGCTTTCAGTGTCAACTTGACACACACCGGGTGCACTCGGAGCCTCAATTGGGGAATGTTCTCCATTGGATTTGCCTTCGTGCCACACATCTGTGGTGTATTGTCTTAGGAATTGTCTAGCAGTGTACAGTATTAAGAAGGGCAGGCTGGGGCATGAGGCCGTGAGAGCCAAGCCGGAAGTGGCAAGCAGTGACCAACATTCCTCCCATGCTTGTGGCTTCCAAGCTCCTGCCTTCAGGATTCACTCGCCCTAGGTTGGTTCCTGCCTTGGGCTCCCTAAGTGGTAATGAATGTGAACCTGGGAGATGTAACTTAAGAATAAAACCTTTCTCACTTCTCCCAAGTTGAGTGTTGGTCAGAGTGTTTTGTGTCACAGCAATGGCAAGACAACGTTGACATGGTCAATTTTGGAACATCGTTCCCATGGCCTCAGGGCTCAAAAAGTTGTCGTCGTGCTAGGTTGCTGTGGTAGGAGTATTCCAGTAATGCATTCTATGAGGTCCAGTTGGCCTTATCAATATCATTCAATTGCAGACCATTCGTCTATCCGATTACTCTTTGTCCAGTGTGATCTGTCCAAGATGTCATTGGCTGCGCGGTATTGTTTAAATCCCCTACTATGGGTTGGGGATTAATCTGTGCCCTATGAGGGTCCTGCCGCAAGAGAGAATAGTTTTTTACATAAAAATGGGTCTAGTGCCCACCGATGCTCTCGCGGACAATAGGCGGATATATCATAATTGATTCCAGTAATTTCCTTGTAAAACTTCATGCGCTCTCATTTTTCCTTGATAAGATGTATTACTGCCTCTTATTGTCTTCGTCTGGACTTATCTTTTCTTCCATAATCTATTTAGGCTGATTTTCAAAACAAACTCCTGCTTGCTTTTGCTTGGAATATTTTTTTCCATTCTTTCACCTTAATTTCGGCTGCCTATCCTTGAGGGGGTAGGTTAGTATGGGTTTCTTGTGCTAGAAATATAGATGGGTCTGTGTCCAATCCATTTCCCAGTCATGTCTTTTTGATTGGGAGTTTAGACCATTAGAATTTAATTTATAATTGAGAGATGCATGCTGCTTCCTTTCATCTTATTATTATTTGCATATCTTTTTGGTCCCTAGGTTTCTAATTCCACACGTTGTATCTGTTATTATGTTCTCTTTCTTAGGTGCCTTGGTGAATTGGCTCCTCTCCTCTGTCCTCTTCTTTGACTGCGTCAAGTATTCCTCTGAGGTTGTTTTCTCATGATATTTCTGATTAGCATCTTGCTTATGTCATGGAAGATTTTTCCTTTCTCCTTCTCTAACTATAATCTAATTTTCATTTTGCTCGATATAGTAACAACCTGGTTTGTTGTCTAGATCATTAGACTGGGAATTCTTTGCATCCACTGTTCTCTTTGCCTTTCATTAGTTTGCATTGAAAATCAGCTGTAATTGTTGGATGGGTTTCCTCTTATATGAACATTGTTTTCTCTTGTGGCTTTCAGAATTTTTGTCTTTGTTTTGGGGCATCTAGCATTTGGAAACTAATGATATGGCTGGGGGGATTTTCTTTTCTGATCTGTCCTATTTGGGAGTTCTATGTGCTTCTTGTATTTGTATGGGTTTATCTTTTTCGTTTGGGAGAAATTATTTCTCATTATTCTGTTGAAAGATCTGATCGATACAGTTCCTTGGGATTCTTCTCCTTCTCTATCCCTACTGATGTGGAGGTTTTCTTTCATACTGTCCCCGTATTCCTGGTTTTTCCACTCTTGTGTATTTTAATTTTTCATAATCTATGTCTTGAGTTTTTGTTCTTTCTTTTCCGTTATCTCCTCTTTAGGGTCTTGTTATTCTTTTTCTGCTTCCTCCAATTCACTTCTGAGGCTTTTTTCCCATCCTATTTCCTCTTGATTGGGTCATGGACGTGTTAGATTTTTCTTTTTCAAGTTCATCCTGTGAGTTTCTGTTTGAGGATTGTGGGGGGTCTTTTTTCTTTTTTTCAGTTTTTGTATGATTATTTCTGTTGGTTTGTAGTTGTGCACCCATGTACGTTTTCCAAATGCTTGCATAGGTCAAAGAGGGTTGTCAAGTTCCCCTGGGAACTGGAGCTAAAGATGGGTTTCTCAGCACACAGTCAGCAACTCTCTCAACACTAGACCATCTCTCCAGCCATGGGGGGCAAGGGTCTTTTTGACATGGGTTCTCCCTATTTAGTCCCAGCCTTGGCCCTGGTGCTCTCATGTAACCAGGTCTGGCCTTGAACTCCAACCACAGAGATCCCCTGCCTGCTGCCTCACAAGTGCTGGGATATTACAGGCATACGCACACCATACCAGTCATCTGTGATTTCTTTAGATATTTACTTCCTTTTGGGAGTTCTCAGTCTCTGCCGAGAGTTCCTTGCTTCACACCGGTTTTGGTTTCCTTATTTAAGATATTATTCTATTTACGTATTTTGTGTTATTTATTTATTTATTGGTAGTTTTTGAGACAGCATCTCCCTTAGTCCCAGCTGGCCTGGAAGCTTCACTCTGTTATAGACCAGGCTGGCCTTGAACTCAAAAGGATGCACCTGCCTCTGCCTCCCAAGTGCTCAAGATGAAAGTGGTGTGCCACCAAGCCCAGCTTTTTGTTTTTGTTTTTTTTTTTGGTGGGTGGGGCGGAGGTTCCTTTTTTTATTCAGCATGTGATCTTTTCAGTGTTTTCCACTTCCTTCTGGAGTTTGCATTCTCCCCTATCTCGGCTTCTCCTCTAGGTCCTTCTTGATGTTTTAATTCTCCTTAGTTCCTGATTTGTTCTTTACATTCTTTGATTTCTTGAATATGTCTATGATTGTTCTTCAGATCTGTGTCTTGGGTTAGCTCCAGGAAGATCTCATTTAAGAAATCTTCTATTGGTAGAAGTTTGGTGTGGAATTAATTCTGCACTTTTCCATTTGTTTTTTTCGTTGTGTTTTGGCATGTTGTTTCGTTGTTGTATCCTGACTCGAATCTCAAACATCTTCTACTGTGTTGAAGGCTTTGTTGCTTGCTTTCCAGTAGATGCCTTCATTGTTTTCTCCATCTCTTGATTATGAGTGTTGACTTTCTAAGTTAGGCTTTCTATTGGAAGTCTGAACTCGACTCTTCCCTTTCTGTTTGAAGGTTCTCCAAAAACCAAGTAGGTAACAACCCAGTCAGTACCCTGCTGAGCCTGTGCTCACTCTGCCTCCTGCCAGCCATTTCCTCTAGTGGTTTATAAAGCTGGTGTTGTGGGACTGGAGCCCTTAGCCCATGCCCCCAGTACCTCTGTGCTCCAGGTGGTCGCGGTGAAATCTCCTGATCTGATCTCTATGCACCAAGCCCCCCATGTGCAACAGTCCCCCCTTTTAACCTGCAGCTGTAAAACTCCGCCCCCACCGCCACGCCGCACAAGCCTGGCCCCTACCTGCGCTCCAGGTGGTCCGCAAAGTACCCCGTCTGATCTCTATGCACTCCTCTTTTATTTTACATAGCCTTCCTCAGGTCCCTATTTCCCCATTTTCTTGACTCCTTTCTCTTTTAATCACACTTATTTAATATGTCTACATTATACTATATAATTTTTATATTTTGTGTTACTATATTATTATTTATGTGTATGAGTGTTAGCCATCTCTCCATCTCCTCCACGTATAACTTCTGACATTATAGCAAGTTATTCATCAGTTTGCCAATTTTCTGTTTTATAATCATTGGTGATGTGTTGGTGCATTTTGAGTGTATTCCTGTTTCTTGTCTGGTTTCGTCGTTATTGAAAGGCCCTACTCAGTGTCCTGGGGTTCAGTTTTTAAGGGCAGTGACTCCCAGGCCCTTTCTGTTTTTGTTGTTGTTGTTGTTGTTTTGTTGTTGTTTTTAATAACATTTTTTTTATTGATGCTTTGGGCATTTCATCCATCACTTTCACAATCAAGTTCAGGCATATCTCCCTTCCCCTTCCCCCCCCCACCCCCCACCCAACCGAGATCATGCATTCTTGCCATGACTGTTTTTTTTTTTTTTTTTTTTTTTTTCTTTTCTTTTTTTTTCCATTTTTAGCTATAAGTGATAACCATGAGTATCAAGCATCCTTCATGTAAAACCAATTTGCACAGTTGTTGTGCCCAAACACCCACAGCCCCACCTTCCAGCGGGGGGGGGGGGTGAGGGGTTGCATGTTCAATCAGTTTAATCAATGAGGGTCCAGACTACATTGCTGTAGTTTCACCCTTCACCCATTCGCAGCCCTTACATTTACCACGCCCCTCTTCCGTAGATTATTCCTGGGCTTAGAAAAGGGGCACAGGTGGATGAGAAGCAGAACAGTTCCACTCTCTCTGGAGCTGCTGTCTTGGATTCTGGTCAATTCTGGCTGTTTCCTTTCATGGGCTGACAGTCTGTCCAGGAATAACCTTTCGATCCTACCAATGAAGCACAAGCAATTAGATATATAGGTACTTAAGCAGCATATAGTTATGGTAGGTTACTTTGTTATAGAACACATATGTTTTAGATGAGATGTTGATCCACGAACTAACATTTTTTCCTGTTAAATATGACGGGGTCTTACTTGTGGCTTATGATATCTCCCAACCTGTAGAGGATGTAAGCTTGTGGCATCAGCCATGGGTCATTCCTCCAAGGAGAGAGCCAATAGCCAATTAGATTTGGGATATACAGGCATATGGCTGCCTCCACTGCACATTACTTCCAGGCAGGTGAGGTGTAGCTGGTGCTGACGGTGGAGTCTTGCTTGACTCAAGGAGACCCGTATTTGCTTTATTGGTTTAGTGGCCCTTGGTAACACTCTCTGGTATTCCAGAGGCCATCTGTACACTTGCATGTGTGGTCTCAATGCATCTTTCCCATGTTAAAGTCAGGTCTTCAGCAGCAGGGCCCAAGGCCCTTTCTGTACTGGTTCTGCTGACCTCCACCCCCTGTGTACGTCCCACTCCTTGTGTGACTCTCATCTCCCATGTACCAGCCCCAGGCCTTTAGAGGAGCTAAAGTGGGCCCAGTCTCCAGAGATCACTGTTCAGGTTCCTTGAGCACCCAAGGGAAAGGCCTAGAACATGATCCCTGCATGGGCAGTTTCATACTCTATTCCTACCAGGACACCACAGAGACCAGCAGCAGTGCACAGAATCTTATGGGCATCCAGACCCTGTATAAAGACACTGAGAATCTCTTGTTTTCTCTCTGAAAAATCAGTTAATAGTGCAATATTTTAATGGGTCACTCCTTTTTTCTACCTAATATGAGAGTTAAATGTGAAATTAAATAAAAAGAAAAAGGATGTGACCATACTGGTTTTCATTCCAGGGATTCAAAGTACTTGCAGTTGTTTTGACTTACTATATTATTATTATTATTATTATATTACCATTATTATGCCTTACACATTCTAAATTCTGGTAACTGGGCTTTTGTCAAGCTATGTATTATAAATATCAAAGAATGTAAAGAACAAATCAGAGAACTAAGGAGAATTAAAAACTCAAGAAGGACCTAGAGGGAGAGAATGACAAACTCCAGAAGAAAGTGGAAACACTGAAAAGATCACATGCTTGAAATAAAAAAGGAACCTCACACAAAAAAAAAAAAAAAGCTGGGCTTGGTGGCACACACCTTTAATCTTAGCACTTGGGAGGCAGAGGCAGGTGCATCTTGTGAGTTCAAGGCCAGCCTGGTTCTACAGAGTGAACTCCAGGCCAGGCTGGGACTAAAGGGAGATGCTGTCTCAAAAAATACCATAAATAAATAAATAAATAAATAAATAAATAAATAATAAAAAATAATTTAATAAGGAAACCAACCAGTGAAGCAAGGAACTCTAGGAAGAGACTGAGAAGCTCCAAAAAGGAAGTAGAAATATAAAAAAAAGAGAAAAAAAAAAACCTGGGTATGGTGGTGCATGCCTGTAATCCCAGCACTTGTGAGGCAGAGGCAGGTGGATCTCTGTGAGTTGTGAGTTCAAGGCCAGCCTGGTCTACATGAGAGCACCAGGCCAGCTGGGACTAAAGGAGAACCCTTTTGTCAAGCTTTGTATTATAAATATTTTCCTTCAGACTATGTCTGGCCTTTTTCACATCTGGGGGTTTTTGGTTTGTTTGGGCTTTTTTTGTTCTTGAGATAGGGTGTCTCTATTTAGCCCAGGTTAACCTGAACTCCCCATGGAGACCAGTGCCTTGAACTCACAGAGATCTTCTCTTGCTTTGCCTCCTAAGGCTTAAAGGTGTGCACCATGTTTTAAAATTAAATAAAAGCCGGGCGTGGTGGTGCACGCCTTTAATTCTTAGCATCGGGAGGAGGGCAGGCAGATCTTTGTGAGTTCAAAGCCAGCCTGGTCTCACGAATGATTGTCTCAAAAGCAAAAAAAGGGAGACCCTGTCTCAAAAAAGACAAAATAATAATAATTAAATTAAATTAAATTAAAACCCAATAGTTTTCAGTTTGGATGAGGTCCAAATTACTATTTTCTTTTTCAAACAATACCTATAGCATCCTATGTTGGCAATCTTTGGACCCAAGTTCACAAAGATTTTTTTTCCTGTTTTATCTCTAAGGTTATAATTTTATCTTTTTTTAATTTATTTTTTATGTGTATGAATGTACCTCTGCATGTATTGTACCACGTGAAACACATCTAGCGAGAGTAGAAGAGGATGTCGATTCCCCCTGGAACTGGAGTTAAAGAAGGTTCCCAGCTGCCATGTGGGTGCTGGGGATCAAACCCAGGTCCTCTGCAAGAGCAGTGTGCTCTTAACCTCTAGGCCATCTCTCCAGCCCATAAAAAAAAAATTTAAAAAATATTTTATTTATAGCTGGGCATGGTGGCACACGCCTTTTGATCCCAGCACATCTGGAGGCGAAGCAAGCCAGATCTCTGTGAGTTCAAGGCCAGCCTGGTGTACAGAGCGAGCTCCGGGCCAGCTGAGGCTACAGTGGGAACCCTGTCACAAAAGACAAAAAAAAATTATTTAAAGCTGGGTATGTGGTACACACACTTTGACCCAGCACTCTGGAGGAGAGGCAAGAGAGGCTCTGTGTGAGTTCAAGCCAGCCTGGTCTACACATGGACTTCCAAGTCAGCTAATGCTGATAGGAGACCCCGTCTCAAAAACCAAACAAAAAAAGCCCCCTAAAACAAACAAAAATTATATTGTCAAAAAATATCCTGTATCTGTCCCTTGGATAAACATACTGTGACCAAGAGGCAATTTATGGAAGGAAGAGTGTAACTGGCATAGAATCCATCATGGTGGGGGCGCACCACACAAAGCTGAGCGCTCACATCTTCAAGCAGACACCAAAAGCAGAGACAGCCCAACTGGAACTGGACAGGCTGTATATTCTCAAAGCCCACCCCAGTCACACACATCCTCCAGCATGACATACTTCCTAAAGCTTCCATGCCCCTCCTCAAACTGCACTATCAGCAGGGAAGAGATAGTTCAAATAGTTGCAGCCTACGGAGGACACTTTTCATGCAAACCACCATAGCCCTGTAACTTTTTAAACATATCAAGATGTTTAGCAACTGTTGGTACCAGTCGATCTTTGTGGTCTTTCCAACAGCAGCGTATGTGGCTTTCTCCCATAAACCCTTCCCCACCTCGATCTGTGCATTTTTCCACATGTCGAGGCTACTGGAAAATCAAGGTCAAATGAGGAAATTTGGCAAATGGTTTTGATCTGACCAGCAGCTGGCAAACACCGTAAGGAAAACGGAGCATGGGATAAATGATGAGGTAAGGGGACACTTTTGGTCATGGGCCCCGGCTCTCGTAAAAGAAGCAGGCCTGGGACTTAGAAGGAAATGAGGTGGCAATGAAGTCAAAGTGCTGGAGAGTCACAAACTATTTCCATTTGATTAGAGGCGTGCCCATGCTTTACGGTGGTAGCTCTTGGGGCGCTGCATCTCACTCTAATTAATATATTACTCCAAAGAGCACCTGTTGCTGTTATCCCAAGAAGAACAGCTGAGAGAGAACTATCAGACTTTAAACCCCAGCAAATGCTTAAGAAATGTGCAACGCTGGTAGAACAAAGAGAGTTTTCAGTTACTTCAAACTGTTTAATTTGGGGATGACTTTGGTCTTTGTGTTCTTATAGCACAGGTCTCCCTATGTAGTCTAGCCTGTAACTGCCTCGGAAGCCCTGACCTGAAACTCCTGATCCTCCTTGAGTCTGCCTTCAGTGTGCTGAGATGCATAGGTATCCACCCCCATGCCTTGGCTTCAATGATGTTTTTACTGATGAGAAAAATTCCCTTACTAAAGATGATTTTTACTGAAATACTTCATTTCTTTCCTTTAATAATTCCTAATGTAATATAACAGTGCATGAATAAAAAAAAATACAAAAACCATAACAACGTATGATTTATCTTTTTTAAATTTATTTTTGGGGCTGGAGAGATGGCCTAGCAGTTAAGAGCGGTTTTACATGAAGGATGCTTGTACTCATGGATTATCACTTATAGCTAAAAAATGGAAAAAAGAAAAGAACTGAGAGAGATATGCAGGACAGTCATGGCAGAATGCATGATCTCGGTTGGGGTGGGGGTGGGGGGGAAGGGAAGGGGAGATATGCCTGAACTGAATTGGAAAGTGATGTATGAAATGCACAAAGCATCAATAAAAAAAATGTTATTAAAAACAACAACAACAACAACAACAACAACAAAAAACAGAAAGGGCCTTGGGAGGTCACTGCCCTTAAAACTGAACCCCAGGACACTGAGTAGGGCCTTTCAATAACGACGAAACCAGACAAGAAACAGGAATACACTCAAAATGCACCAACACATCACCAATGATTATAAAACAGAAAATTGGCAAACTGATGTATAATTGCTATAATGTCAGAAGTTATAGTGTATGGAGATGGAGAGATGGCTCAACACTCATACACATAAATAATAATAGTAAACAAAATATAAAAATTATATAGTATAAATGTAGAAATATTAAATAAGTGTGATAAAAGGAGTCAAGAAAATGGGGAAATAGGGACCGAGGAAGGCTATGTAAAATAAAAGAGGAGTGCATAGAGATCAGACGGGGTACTTTGCGGACCACCTGGAGCGCAGGTAGGGGCCAGGCTTGTGCGGCGGTGGGGGCGGAGTTACCCAGCTAGCAGGTATAAAGGGGGGACTGTTGCCACTGGGGGACTTGGGTGCATAGAGATCAGATCAGGAGATTTCACCGGACCACCTGGAGCACAGAGTACTGGGGGCATGGGCTAAGGGCTCCAGTCCCACAACACCAAGCTTTATAAACAACCTAGAGGAACTGGCTGGCCGGAGGCAGAGTGAGCACAGTGCTCAGCAGGGTACTGACTGGGTTGTTACCTACCCGGTTTTTGGAGAACCTTCAGAACAGAAAGGGAAGAGTGAGTTAGACTTCCAATATATAACCACAATTGAAAGCCTGAAACCTAGAAAAGTCAACACTCCATAAACCAGGAGAAAACAATGAAGGCATCTACTGGAAGCAAGCAAAGCAAGCCTTCAACACAGTGAAGAAATGTTTGAGATTCGAGTCAGAATACACAAACGAACCCACATGCCAAAAACACAACGAAAGATCAACATGGGAAAAGTGCAGAATTAATTCCACACCAAACTTCTACCAATAGAAGATTTCTTAAATGAGATCTTCCTGGAGCTAACCCAAGACACAGATCTTAGAAGAACAATCATAGACATATTCAAAGAAATCAAAGAATGTAAAGAACAAATCAGAGAACTAAGGAGAATTAAAAACTCAAGAAGGACCTAGAGGGAGAGAATGACAAACTCCAGAAGGAAGTGGAAACACTGAAAAGATCACATGCTGAAATAAAAAAGGAACCCTCCGCCCCACCACCAAAAAAAAAACAAAAACAAAAGCTGGGCTTGGTGGCACACACCTTTAATCTTAGCACTTGGGAGGCAGAGGCAGGTGCATCTTTGTGAGTTCAAGGCCAGCCTGGTCTACAGAGTGAACTCCAGGCCAGCTGGGACTAAAGGGAGATGCTGTCTCAAAAATACCAATAAATAAATAAATAAACAAATAAATATAAATAAATAATTAAATAAGGAAACCAACCGGTGAAGCAAGGAACTCTAGGAAGAGACTGAGAAGCTCCAAAAGGAAGTAGAAATATTAAAGAAATCACAGGATGACCTGGGTATGGTGGTGCATGCCTGTAATCCCAGCACTTGTGAGGCAGAGGCAGGTGGATCTCTGTGAGTTGTGAGTTCAAGGCCAGCCTGGTCTACATGAGAGCACCAGGCCAGCTGGGACTAAAGGGAGAACCCTTTTGTCAAGCTTTGTATTATAAATATTTTCCTTCAGACTATGTCTGGCCTTTTTCACATCTGGGGGTTTTGGTTTGTTTGGGCTTTTTTTGTTCTTGAGATAGGGTGTCTCTATTTAGCCCAGGTTAACCTGAACTCCCCATGGAGACCAAGCTGGCCTTGAACTCACAGAGATCTTCTTGCTTTTGCCTCCTAAGATTAAAGGTGTGCACCATGTTTTAAAATTAAATAAAAGCCGGGCGTGGTGGTGCACGCCTTTAATCTTAGCACTCGGGAGGCAGAGGCAGGCAGATCTTTGTGAGTTCAAAGCCAGCCTGGTCTACAGAGTGAGTTCCAGGACAGCCAGAGCTACAGGGAGACCCTGTCTCAAAAAAAGACAAATAATAATAATAATTAAATTAAATTAAATTAAAACCCAATAGTTTTCAGTTTGGATGAGGTCCAAATTACTATTTTCTTTTTCAAACAATACCTATAGCATCCTATGTTGGCAATCTTTGAGGACCCAAGTTCACAAAGATTTTTTTCCTGTTTTACTCTATAAGGGTTATAATTTTATCTTTTTTTAATTTATTTTTTTATGTGTATGAATGTACTGTCTGCATGTAGGTTTGTGCACCCGTGTCATGCAATGCCTCGGAGGTCAGAAGAGGGCATCGGATTCCCCTGGAACTGGAGTTAAAGAAGGTTCCCAGCTGCCATGTGGGTGCTGGGGATCAAACCCAGGTCCTCTGCAAGAGCAGTTGGTGCTCTTAACCTCTAGGCCATCTCTCCAGCCCATAATTTTATCTTTGTAAAAAAATATTTTATTTATAGCTGGGCATGGTGGCACACGCCTTTGATCCCAGCACTCTGGAGGCAGAAGCAAGCAGATCTCTGTGAGTTCAAGGCCAGCCTGGTGTACAGAGCGAGCTCCGGGCCAGCTGAGGCTACAGGGAGACCCTGTCACAAAAAGACAAAAAAAAAATTATTTAAAGCTGGGTATGGTGGCACACACCTTTGATCCCAGCACTCTGGAGACAGAGGCAAGCAGAGGTCTGTGAGTTCAAGGCCAGCCTGGTCTACACAGTGAATTCCAAGTCAGCTGGGGCAACTAGGGAGACCCCGTCTCAAAAACCAAACAAAAAAAGCCCCCCTAAAACAAACAAAAATTATATTGTCAAAAATATCCTGTATCTGTCCCTTTGATAAACACTATGACCGAGGCAATTTATGGAAGGAAGAGTGTAACTGGCATAGAATCCATCATGGTGGGGGCGCACCACACAAAGCTGAGCGCTCACATCTTCAAGCAGACACCAAAAGCAGAGACAGCCCAACTGGAACTGGACAGGCTGTATATTCTCAAAGCCCACCCCAGTCACACACATCCTCCAGCATGACATACTTCCTAAAGCTTCCATGCCCCTCCTCAAACTGCACTATCAGCAGGGAAGAGATAGTTCAAATAGTTGCAGCCTACGGAGGACACTTTTCATGCAAACCACCATAGGCCCTGTAACTTTTTTAAACATATCAAGATGTTTAGCAACTGTTGGTACCAGTCGATCTTTGTGGTCTTTCCAACAGCAGCGTATGTGGCTTTCTCCCATAAACCCTTCCCCACCTCGATCTGTGCATTTTTCCACATGTCGAGGCTACTGGAAAATCAAGGTCAAATGAGGAAATTTGGCAAATGGTTTTGATCTGACCAGCAGCTGGCAAACACCGTAAGGAAAACGGAGCATGGGATAAATGATGAGGTAAGGGGACACTTTTGGTCATGGGCCCCGGCTCTCGTAAAAGAAGCAGGCCTGGGACTTAGAAGGAAATGAGGTGGCAATGAAGTCAAAGTGCTGGAGAGTCACAAACTATTTCCATTTGATTAGAGGCGTGCCCATGCTTTACGGTGGTAGCTCTTGGGGCGCTGCATCTCACTCTAATTAATATATTACTCCAAAGAGCACCTGTTGCTGTTATCCCAAGAAGAACAGCTGAGAGAGAACTATCAGACTTTAAACCCCAGCAAATGCTTAAGAAATGTGCAACGCTGGTAGAACAAAGAGAGTTTTCAGTTACTTCAAACTGTTTAATTTGGGGATGACTTTGGTCTTTGTGTTCTTATAGCACAGGATCTCCCTATGTAGTCTAGCCTGTAACTGCCTCGGAAGCCCTGACCTGAAACTCCTGATCCTCCTGAGTCTGCCTTCAGTGTGCTGAGATCATAGGTATCCACCCCCATGCCTGGCTTCAGATGATGTTTTTACTGATGAGAAAAATTCCCTTACCCTAAAGATGATTTTTACTGAATACTTCATTTCTCTTCCTTTAATAAATTCCTAATGTAATATAACAGTGCATGAATAAAAAAAAATACAAAAACCATAACAACGTATGATTTAATCTTTTTTAAATTTATTTTTGGGGGCTGGAGAGATGGCCTAGCAGTTAAGAGCGCCGACCGCTCTTGCAGAGGACCCGGGTTCGATCCCCAGCATCCACATGGCGGCCAAGAACCGTCTGAAACTCCAATTCCAGGAGAACTCCAGTTCCAGGGGAATCCGACACCCTCTTCTGACCTCCGCGGCATTGCACGACACGGGTGCACAAATTTGCATGCAGACAGTACATTCATACACATACAGAAATAAAAAAATTAATAAAAAAATAATATAATAAAACAAAATAAATTTATTTTTGGAGGCGACTACATCACCTGGAAAAGAGGAGAGTCCCAAAGCCAGCTTCCATCTTCCCAGGCCCAGGAAGTGTCTCCCACGATAGACTCTCTTCATAATGAGAGGCTGCAGGGCCCCCAAGGGCAACCTGAACGGATGTGGCTGTGGAGAATTTTGTCTCCATCTTGAAGAGAGCTTTATTGCTAGACCTACTGCCTACACTACGTTGAGATTTGAAAGCATCAGACTCGGAGTTTAGGGCCTAAAGTTGTCCTATAAGCGTTCACTCCAGGTGTCCACCCCGTGCCAAACCCAATTTGTATGCATAACAAAAGCAGACAGAAGAGAACCTGCTGTGATGAGCAGGACAGAGCCAGCAGAACCCCCATCACGAGAAGGCACCCCCTTTCTAACACTCTGAGAAATCACGGACTAGTCCAGGTCCTGTCATTTACATCAGAAAAATACGGACAGTAACATAACCTGGGCAAGACCTCGCGCAGAACGGGTGTCCAGTACAGTGCTGGCCCTCGCCCGCGCACGTCCTCGGGTGGCCGCCAGATGGCGCGCGCAAACCGCGGCGGGTGGCTAAGGTGGGGTGGGCGAGGACCCGGGTCGCCTTGGAAACCGGGGACGCGTCGCCGGCTGCTGAGCGGGTGAGCTCTGTGGGCAGTCTGAACCTGAGCGAAAACTACACACCAGGAGCCCAGGCTCTGTACCTGAAAGCCGGGGAGGGGATGTGTGGAGAACGGCTGACACCCTTGTGCGGCCAGTCCGTCCCTGTAGACAATATAGGAAACCCTCCCCTATACCGAACACCCCTTTCCTAATGTTTGCTGTGGCCCACGCCCCTGGGGGGTCACGCCCTTTGGTTTCCCGGCTTGTTCCTGGGTGGTTAGAAACTGTTGGGACGTGTTGTCATATGCCCAGAAGACAGGGACACAGGCCTGTTTGATCTAATCAGAACACTATCCTCTCTTTCCAGACGCTGCTAAGTGACCTTCCTAGATTAACTCCTAGAGGAGCAGCCTCTGATAAAGGTTTGTAACCTTCAGGATGCCCTCACCCAGACCCGACCCCTAGCACCCAGTCCTCTAGTACTGCTCCCCCTTGCTGCGGCTTCAGAGACAGGAGGTCCACTCCTGGTGGGAAAATACGAAGTAGAAAATTCCAGAAATAAGCATCTTGTACAGTTTAGGTGGCATTTGTTACAACATGTGATAATTGTTTTACTGCAGTATTGTTAATCTCTTTGACTAACATAAACTAAGCTTTATTTTTAGGAATACGTGTATGGGAAAAACCAAAACAAAAGCATTATTATGCAGTTCAGTACCATCCCCAGTTTCAGGCAATCCCTCCTTGTCTTGAAAACTTACCCTCCTCTAATAAGGGAGATTGGCACTTTAGTGCTGCACAATATCTTCAAAGCATTTTAGTCTCCCCAGTAACTCTGACAGGAGATGGGAAAGATGGGAAAGAGCCAAGAGGGGCAGGATGCAAAACTAGGCCGAAGTTTAAAAAAAAAAAAAAGCCTTAGTGTCGAAACTAATCTTAAACTCAAACTTGCTTTTCTTAGTGTTTTGTGGGGTTTTGGGGGAGGTGGCTGTTTTGTTTTGGTCTTTTTGAGACAGGGTCTCCCTGCATCCCTGCATCCCTGCAGCCTCAGGTGTCCTGGAACTCTCTATGTAGACCAGGCTGGCTTTGAACTCACAGAGATCTGCCTGGTTATGTTTTTGTTTTTGTGAAATATTATTCATTCATTTTTTGAAACATTAAAATTGAAGGGCAGGAGGAGTTGGAAAACATGCAGTCCTGCTTACTAGAGAAGTTAAGATAGCATAGTTTGGGCTGGAGAGATGGCTCAGCGGTTAAGAGCACCGACTGCTCTTGCAGAGGACTAGGGTTCAATTTGGTGGCTAAGAACCATCTTTAACTCCAGTTCCAGGGGGATCCAACACGCTCTTCTGACCTCTGCAGCATTGCATGACACGGGTGCACCAACCTACATGCAGACAGTACATTCATACAGGAAAGAAAGAAAGAGAAAGAAAGGAAGAAAGAAAGGAAGGAAGGAAGGAAGGAAGGAAGGAAGGAAGGAAGGAAGGAAGGAAGGAAAGAAGAAAGAAAGAAAGAAAGAAAGAAAGAAAGAAAGAAAGAAAGANAGGAAGGAAGGAAGGAAGGAAGGAAGGAAAGAAGAAAGAAAGAAAGAAAGAAAGAAAGAAAGAAAGAAAGAAAGAAAGAAAGAAAGAAAGAAAGAAAGAAAGAAAGAAAGAAAGAAAGAATTCAAACTATTTGTTATTAGCCATTCCAAATCAGAAGATAGACCAAGCTGTGGTGATTTGAATGAGAATATCCTCCATAAATTCATGTATTCAACACTTGGACAGTTGGCGGCGCTGTTTGGGGAGCGTCATGGAACCTTTAGGATGTGTGTCCTCGCTGGAGGAAGCCTGTCGTTGGGGGATGGGCTTTGAGAATTTATAACCTTGGTCCCATTTCCTCTCTCTGCTTCCGGTACCTTCTTAGAGATGTGAGCACTTGGCTTTCTGCACCCCCACCAATTCCCCCCCACTTTCTGCCACTATGCCTTGATGGACTCTGAAACGGTAAGGCAAATAAACTTCTCTACGTTGCCTTGGTCATGGTGTTTTATCACTGCATCACGCATCGTTCATCCATATGTTTCATTCTGTTATACCTTCATCTGAATATATGACTTTAACATTTTTAATGTATACACCTTAATATCTTTTAATATTTTATTATCGGAGAGGTGGCTCAGCAGTTAAGAGCACTGACTGCTCTTGCAGAGGACTGGGTTCGAATCCCAGCACCCACCTGGCAGCTAAGAACAGTCTTAGGCCATGGCACATGCCTTTAATCCCAGCACTCAGGAGGCAGAGGCAAGCAGATCTCTGTGAATTCAAGGCCAGTCTGGTCTACATAGCGAGCTCCAGGCAAGCTGGGACTAAAGGGAAGCCTGGTCTCAAAAACACAACTACAACAACAACAAAAAAATTGTATTGAAGTGCACCTATGTCATGTAGTTCCAAAGGAGGTCAGTAGAGGGCATCAAATTCCTTTGGAACCAGAGTTACAGGTGGTTGTTAGCCACCACAAGAGCAGTCAGTGCTCTTAACTTCTGAACCATCTTCCAACCCCAGATTTTTAACATTTCTAAACTGGATAAATTTTGCATTGTAACAGTATTTGAGGCTATGTATGCATGGTGTATATAAAAAGAGATATGAGCCAGGCATGATGGCGCACACCTTATATCCCAGCACTTGGGAGGCAGAGGCAGGCAGATTTCTATGAGTTCAAGGCCAGCCTGGTCTAAATAGTGAGTTCCAGGACAGCTGGGGCTTCAGGAAGACCCTGTCTCAAAAAGATCAAATAAATAAATAAATAAATAAATAAATACGTTTTTTAAATATAATACTTTTATTGATGTTTTGTGTATTTCAGGCATTTTTCAGTTCAATTTAGACACAGTCCCCTTTCCTTTCCCCCCCACCCCTCCCCAGTTCATGCATGTCCTGCAGCTTTCTCTCTGTCTTTTTTAAAGTTTTTCTCTGCAAAGGTTTATTGTTTTGGGCAGAATTTAACTATATCAGTCCATTCTTTGACCCAGTCCTTATGTTGTTCCCTCTCCATTGTATTGCTCCAAAATATGCCTATATACACGTCATATATGTACCAGAATTATGTCCTCCAGGAATAAACTGTATGTTAACTCCGATATTTGTTTAGGAGTTCACATTTTTTTCCTTTTAATTGTATATTACTCTAAAAACATGAATATATACCTTCTGCCCATATATATTAGTTACCATGTCTGAAAGTAAGTGGTAAGTTAATTCTAGAGCTCATTAAGAGATTCACATTATAACATCACAGTTGCTTTCAGATAGAAATATAACAATGTTGCTCAGCTTGCCTTTCAATTGGGGGATTTGGTGCTAGCATCCACAAATGAGGGAAACCATTCCCAGTTTGTTTTGGGAGGGACTGTGTTACTTCACTTAGCATAATGGCTTCAAGTTCCATCCATTTACCTGCAAAGTTCATCATGTTATCTTTCTTGCCGCTGCATAGAACTCCATTGTGTAGATGTACCACATTTTTGTCATCCACTCATCTGTTTAGGGGCATTTGGGTTGGTTCCAGCTGTTTGCTATTGTGAAGAGGGCTGCAATAAACATAGATGTGCATGTATCTTTGCAGTAGGATGAGTCTTGTGGGTATATACCCAGGAGTGGTATGGCTGGGTCAGATGGTAGGCTCATTTTGAGTTTTTGGTTTTTTGGGGTTTTTTTATTTTTATTTTTTTTTTGGTTTTGTGTGTGTGTGTGTGTGTGTGTGTGTGTGTGTGTTTTCAAGACAGGGTCTCCCTATTCCCTATAGCCCCAGCTGTCCTCTGGAACTCACTCTGTAGACCAAGCTGCCTTGAACTCACAAAGATCCACCTCCTCTGCTTCCCAAGTGCAGGATAAAGGCAGGCGCCACCACGCCCAGTCATTTTGAGTTTTTTTAAGGGTTCACCACACTGCTTTCCACAGTGATTGTGTGAGAGTTTAAATTCCTACCAGCAGTGGATGAGTGTTCCCCTTTCCCCACAACCTCTCCAGCATTTGATATCTTTTGTTTTCTTGATCCTAGCCAGTCTTATCAGAGTAAGACGGTATCTTAGAGTGCTTTTAATTTGCATTTCCTTAATTATTAAGGATGTTGAACACTTTTTAAGATGTTTCTCAGCCATCTTTACTTCCTCACTGGTGATATCTCTGTTCAGATCTTTACTCCTTTTTTTTTTTTTTTTTTGGTCTTTTGTAAGA
The DNA here is from genome assembly GCA_009823505.1 of Rhizomys pruinosus. Taxonomy (NCBI): domain Eukaryota; kingdom Metazoa; phylum Chordata; class Mammalia; order Rodentia; family Spalacidae; genus Rhizomys; species Rhizomys pruinosus. Next base: position 701,788 of record VZQC01004170.1, read on the forward strand.
CAGGTCTCCCTGTAGTAGCCCCAGCCTGTCCTGGGGGAACGTAATTCACTGTGAGACCAGGCTGGCCTTGAACTCATAAAGATCCACCTGCCCTCTGCCTCCAAGGTGCCAGGATTACAAGGCATGCCACCAACACAATGCCGGGCCTCTTTTACTTACTCATCGTTTCGACAGAAGTGACAGGGGGGTTGTAAGTATACTAGGTCAAGGGATTAAACTTCTATTGCGTTTTAGTGTGTGAGGTAAAAAAAACACCACGAATAAGGTAGAGTTAACAGGCTATGCTAATAAGAGAAAGCTGCAATGATCAGACTGAAGTGACGAAACACTCAGCAGAGTGAAGACAATACTGGTGAAAGGCGTTTGTCGCGCACACGCGGCAACTGAGGTTTGACTCTCTACGCTTCTGAGTGTTTCTGTGGTGGGGGGGGGGGGGGGGGGGGGGGGGGGGGGGGGGGGGGAGGGGGGGGGNTTTACTTTCAAGTATTAAAACAATCTTTAAATTTCTTGAATAGAGTTAAAATTGAAAAATAGTCAAAAATTCCTAAAGTTAAAAGCTGAATAAATTTTGTTAAATGACAAATAACAGTTTAAGTGAAGGTAGCAAAACATTAAACAAAATAATAAAAGTAGTTATGAATTAATAATATTGCAGCAGAAACAGTAGAATGGGAAAATTCAACTACAAAGCTAAGAAGTTTGGATGAACATGCATGCATTAATGATTCCATAAAAATGTAGAAAAAAAAGGAAGTTAATTTGTAGGTCAAAGGGAACAAGAATTACATTAAAATACATACTTCAAATTATGCAATACATATTTTAGTTTACTAAAATATGTTTCAAAATACTATGAACCTTATGAAGAAAGTGGAACTCAATGAAAAAGAAGTTCTGGGTGTTTTGTTTTTTCATTTTTGGTCTTTTGTAGACAGGGTCTCCCTGTAGCCCCAGCTGTCCTGGAACTAATTCTGTAGACCAGGCTGGCCTTGAACTCATAAAGATCCACCTGCCTCTGCCTCCCAAGTGCCAGGATTAAAGGCATGCACCACCACATCCGGCTCTTTACTCCATCTTTCGACAAAGTCATTTGTTTTCTTACTTCTTTGTTTATTGAGTAGCCTATATATTCTGGATGTTAATGCTCTGTCAGATGTATCACTGGTGAAGATTTCCCCCCACTCTGTGAGTTTTCTCTTCGCTTCCTTGATTGTTTTCTTTTGCCGTACAGAAGCTTTTGAGTTTGATGATGTCCCACTTGTCAGCTGTTGACCTTATTTCCTGTGCAGCTGCTGTCTGATTTAAAAAGACTTTTTCTACTCCTATGTCCTGTAGATTGCTACCAACTTTCTCTTCTATCACCTTCAGACTTTTGGGTTTCTGGTTGAGGTCTTTGCTCCATTTGGAGTTGATTTTTGTACAGGGCGAAAGGTAGGGGTTTAATTTTATTCTTCTACATATGGTGATCCAGCTTCGCCAGCACCATTTGCTGAAGATGCTACCTTTCCTCCAGTGAGCTCTTTTGACCCCTTTATCAAATGTGAAGTGACTGAAATTGTATGAGCTCAAGTTGTATGAGCTCAAATTATATGAGTTTTTTTAAGTAATTTTTTATCTTACCACTTCTAAAAGGATTTAAGTAATTCTGTTTTACTAAAAAAAGGGGGGGGCTGGAGAGATGGCTCAGCAGTTAAGAGCACTGACTGCTCTTGCAGAGGACCTGGGTTCAATTCCCAGCACGCACATGGTGACTAAGAACTGTCTTAGGCTGGGTGTGGCGGTGCACACCTTTAATCCCAGCATTTGGAAGGCAGAGGCAGGTGGATCTCTGGGAGTTCAAGGCCAGCCTAGTCTGCATACCAAGCTCCAGGCCAGCTGGAACTAAAGGGACACCCTGTTTCAAAACAAAACAAAACAGTCCTAGAAAATTTCTACTTTTGTTAAGAATGTATTTTGGGGGCTGGAGAGATGGCCTAGCAGTTAAGAGCGCCTACTGCTCCTGCAGAAGACCCGGGTTCGATTCCCAGCACCCACATGGCGGCTGAGAACCGACTTTAATTCCAGTTCCAGGGGAATCTGACGCCCTCTTCTGACCTCCGAGGCATTGCACGACACGGGTGCACAAACCTACATGCAGACAGTACATTCATACACATACAAAATAAATAAATAAAATTTTTTTAAATGTTTAAAAAAAAAAAGAATGTATTTTGGCCGGGTGTGGTGGTGCATGCCTTTAATCCTAGCACTTGGGAGGCAGAGGCAGGCGGATCTTTGTGAGTTCAAAGCCAGCCTGTCTATACAGAGTGAGAGTGAATTCCAGGACAGCTGGGGCCCTACATGGAGACCCTATCTGAAAAGACCAAAAAAAAAAAAAAAAAAAAGAATGTATTTTGGCAAAAAATATTTCCAACATAAATAAAAATTTGAATTCAAAGTAATTTTACTGGGCTGGGGAGATGGCTTGATTGGTAAAATGCTTACCATGTGAGCAGGAAGACCAACTGTTCAGACCTCCGAAGCCATATAAAGGTTGAGTGGGTGTGGTGGACCATCTCTAATCCCAATGCCTGGGAGACAGAGCTGGGATCCGGAGCAAACTGGCTGGCAGGGTTCCAGTGAGAGACCCTCCCTCAGTGTGTAAGGTGAAGAATCCCAATGCCTGGGAGACAGAGCTGGGATCCAGAGCGAACTGGCTGGCAGGGTTCCAGTGAGAGACCCTCCCTCAATGTGTGAGGTGAAGAGCAAATGAGGACGATACCCACTGCCAAACTCTGGCTTCCACATACATATGCACATACGCACACGGACCCACACATGCAAAAGGACATGCATACATGCACACTCACCATACACACAAATGAGGACGATACCCACTGCCAAACTCGGGCTTCCACATACATATGCACATATGCACACAGACCCACACATGCAAAAGGACATGCACACATGCATGCTCACCATACACACAAATGAGGATGATACCCACTGCCAAACTCGGGCTTCCACATACATATGCACATATGCACATGGACCCACACATGCAAAAGTACATGCATACATGCACACTCACCATACACACAAATGAGGACAATACCCACTGCCAAACTCCGGCTTCCACATACATATGCACATATGCACACAGACCCACACATGCAAAAGTACATGCATACATGCACACTCACCATACACACAAATTAGGACGATACCCACTGCCAAACTCGGGCTTCCACATACATATGCACATATGCACACGGACCCACACATGCAAAAGTACATGCATACATGCACACTCACCATACACACAAATGCATGCAAAATATCATTATTATTTTTTGAAACAGTCTCCCTGTAAGCCCAGGCTGACCTGGAACTCACTATGTACACCAGAAATCCACCTGCTTCTACCTCCTGAGTGCTGGGGTTAAACGCATGTACCACCATACCCAGCTAAAAAAATTTTCAAATTTCAAAGAGATTTATAAGGTTTTTTGTTGTGTTTTGTATTGTGTTGTGTTTGTTTTGTTGTGTTTTCTTGTTTGGTTTGGTTTGTTGTTTTGTTTTGTTTCGTTTTGTTGTTTTGTTTGACAGGGTCTCGCATAGCTCCAGCCTGACTGGGACTCAATATGTAGACCAGGCTGCCTTCAGTCTCACAGAGGTCTGCCCACCTCTGCTCCTGAGTGCTGGGATTAAAGACCTGTGTCACCACATCCAGTGTTTAAAAGATATTTAAACAAAGAATTTTACTTTACAAATTTAGGACCCACACATTATTAGCAACTAAGTAATGGCATTGGTAAAGAAAGTAAACAGGTATTATTTGCAGGTCATTCATTCAAATCAAACATTTATTGGACATCTAGGATCCTGCTGGCTTATGAGTCGGCATATATTTTTGAATTCCGAAAGATAGTTTTCAGCACTAAATATAGCTCGTTGAAGATGAATGCCATGAAATATCTTTGGAAGTGTATATTGCTTGCAATCAACATTATAGTGAGCTCTGTGCCTTTTAAGTTAATTGCTTTTTAACAGGGCTTCTGGAAGGAAGGACTGCATTAGTCCAACTGTTAATATCAAATTTGCAAAAGCATGGAGCTAGTAAATGGCTGAACAGAACTGTCTCTGAGATCCTTTCATTTTAAACTGAGGAGATTTGAAAGGAGTATGCCAAGATTAAATTTACATTCCTCTTTTTTTTTTTTTTTTTTTTTTTTTCTTGATTTATTTTGTTTCTGTAGCTACAGTTTCAAGTATTAAAATAAGTAACAGCAGTTAGAGTGGGCATCCTTGTCTTGTTCCTAATTTTAGGCACAATGTTTTCAAGTTTTATACAATTCAGTATAATATTNTTCTTTCTTTCTTTCTTTCTTTCTTTCTTTCTTTCTTTCTTTCTTTCTTTCTTTCTTCCTTTCTTTCTTTCTTTCTTTCTTTTTGAGACAGGGTCTCCCTACAGTCCCAGCTGCCCTGGAAATCGTTATATAGACCAGGCTGGCCTTGAACTCACAGAGATCCACCTGACTCTGCCTCCCGAGTGCTAGGATTAAAGGCGTGCGCCACAACGCCAGGCTTAAAGAGGTGCTTAACCATCATGTGGGTGCTGAGAATCGAACCTGGGTCTTCTGCAAGAACAGTCAGTGCTCTTAACCGCTGAGCCATCTCTCCAGCCTGTTTTGCTTGTTTTAACAGAGTCTCACTATGTAGGCCTGGCTGGTCTTGAACTCATAAAGAGCTGCCTGCTTTTGCCTCCTTGCTGATGTTAAAAGGTGTGTGTACACACCCCACCCAGCCAAGTGTTTCTTTTTTAACCAATATTCTCATTTTTTTTAATTTATTTATTATTTTTATGTGTATGAATGTACTGTTCTGCATGTAGGTTGGTGCACTCATGTCATGCAATGCTGCAGGGGTCAGAAGAGGGCGTCAAATTCCTCTGAAACTCGAGTTAAAGACGGTTCTTAGCCGCCATGTGGGTGCTGAGAATCAAACCCAGATCCTCTGCAAGAGCAGTCGGTACTCTTAACCGCTGAGCCATCTCTCCAGCCCCTTAACCAGTATCTTTTAACTACACCATGTTCTTATCTCCTGATAAACCCTTACTCAGAACTTTTGTCATCACTAATAATTTAATTTTAATCTACTTTGATGTAAAACATTAGCCAGCAAACGTCAGGATCCATTTCATATGTCCAGAAACGTTTAGGACAAAAACCCCTTCTGCCCCATCCTCTGCAAAATGATGAAAGGATGCGCAGGGAGCTTTCCAGGTGCTGAGTCAGGCCCCTCGGGCTGTAGAAAGGAAGAATACACTGTGTCCACGGTGATCTTGCAAAGTCAAGGCACTTATGGGATGGCAGTACATTAGAAGATGGTATGCTCTTATTTTAATTAGATAGACAACTTTCCACTGAGAAGCACTTAGGAGAATATTGTTTTGAAATATTTTCTGACAGGAAAGAAAATTGTGCAATATATACAGGAAAGGCTGGAGTTTTTCCAACCCAGGCTTGCCCTCTTCGGCTCAGTGCATGGTGTTAAGTCCCAGAGTGTCCAGACTGCACTGTGAAGGAGGAACACCCTTGAGCACAAGAGTGTGTGAAAATCAAAGCCTCGCTTAAACTATTTTGCGAATGTAGTTAAGATCGCTCATCAGTTTGTTAAAATTCTGCTGCATTTTCTTCCTATAAGTCTGAGTGGGGATCTTGTTGCATACTTAAGGACCAGGTGAATCCTCTCCACAGAGCAGGCACTGACTAGATGTCGATTTGTCAGGGATTATTCTAAGTGAAACCTCCCTGGAAGATGACATTCTCTTTGTGAATAATTGGCTATGATTCTCACCCTTTGCCTAGATAGAAGTCCCCAGAGTGGTCTGAACTGTCCCTACTGTTTTCAGGACATTATCAAATGAAAAAATGCCTTTTGAGATATTGCTATTGGCTTATGGGGGATGGGGGGGCGATGTGATGGTTAAACAAGCCATCCAATTGTCTTGCTAATTTTCTTGAAAGCCTGTGAAAGAGTGACAGCCCACAGTACTGGTCTATGCATAAATCATTTGTGCTTTAGTGGCTTGACATTTTCCCTCATCTTTTATTAAAATCATTTGTGGTAAGTAACTAATTATACATTCAGAGAGTTAAAAACATAACAGCCAGTAACTAAGGTAATTGAACAAGATGAGGTTGTGTTTTCCCCAGAAGCAACGGGGGGCAGGGGGGAACCACAGGAGGAGACCAACCTTAACACGTGATCTTTTCCAAATCACTCAGAAAGAAATAGATTAACATTGACATTTGTTTCTACTTTTAAATAAAGTATTTTATAATAAACAGTAATTATTAAATAGTAAACCATTGTTTTAAAGTGAAACATGTTTTTATACAATAGTCAAGATTTAAAATTCTAATTCTAAAAATGGAAAATAATATGAAATTTTAGCTCTGCATCTTAAACAAGAGAGCAGATTTTTTCTTAGCTGATAATTTTCTGTGAACAGTGTTGATATAATTATGCATTTCAATGTGGAGCTTACTGAATTCTTGTAGATGCTGTCACCTTTAAGAAGACAAATGTGGTAGTACTCACTTGTAATCCTAGCACTCAGAAGGATGACCTACGAGGATTTCCACAGGTTCCAAGCTAGCCAGGGCTATAAGTGAGTTCCAATGTAACCTGTGCTACAGACCGAGACCTTGCCTCAAAAATCAGACAAACACCATCTTAAATCTTTTTATGGGTCACTGGTACTTTTCAGTTGGAAAGCACTGTAGCAATTTGCATTCATGTAGGATTGAATTTGTTAGCTTACATAGTTGTATACGCTTAGGTAGAAAAGTCTTAGGCACAAAGAAAGCCTCACTAGAAGTCCAGGTATGCGAATAGTCCATCTATAAAGAAAAGCATGTTTTCATGTCAGTGAGTCTTTCTACCATGGGTCTAAATGAACTATATAGATCTGTGTAGACTGCTAGCCTGGTGACCAAGTCAGTGACAAAGCCTGGCTGTAGCGAGCCTCATGGCTCTAGCATCTCCCACCATCGTTGCACTTGGTAGCAGAGAGACGCTCTCTGCTTATGAACAGTTACGTGGAATTTAAAGAAAGAAAATCTGGAGTCGTAACTGAAGAAAGAGAGAATGAGACATATCATATTGCTGATTAAGATTTCTGTATGTGGGATGCTATGCCAGGTGCTTTATTAGCAAATCTAATCCTTACCTTAGCTCTCAGAATAAAATTATTATATTAATAATAAGATTATTATTATTATCAGTTTATCAGAGATGAGGAAACCAAAGTTCACAAAGGTTAACTTTCTAAAGATCACATGAAAAGTAAGTGGTAAGGGAGAATGTTCTAGTTTGTCTTCAATTGCTATGACAAAACACTCTGACCAACACCAACATGGGGAGGAAAGGGTTTATTCAGCTCACATCTCCTGGGTCACAGTTCATCACTCAGGGACCCCAAGGTAGGAACTCAGGGCAGGAACCTGGAGGCAGGAGCTGAAGCACAGGCCATGGAGGAATGCTGGTTACTGGCTTGCTCCCCTGGCCCATGCCCAGCCTGCCCTCTTTTTTTGGTCTTTTCGAGACAGGGTCTCTCTGTAGCCCCAGCTGTCCTGGAACTCACTCTGTAGACCAGGCTGACCTTGAACTCACAAAGATCCACCTGCCTCTGCCTCCCAAGCACTAGGATTAAAGGCGTGCACCACCACGCCCGGCCAGCCTGCCCTCTTATACAGTATACAACAACTGCCCAGGGTGGCACCACCCATAGTGGGCTGTGCCCAGTCCAATGGAACCAATTCCCCAATTGAGGCTCCCTCAACCCAGGTGTGTCAAGTTGACATTAAAGCTATCCAGCACAGAGAGCTTGTCTCAAAAATATATATATTATTGATAATGTATTTATTAGGTATATGAGCAATTAATAGCTTATGAAAAGTTATCAACAGTGAAACATCATTATTTGCATTTGTAAGTCTCTTAGCCATTTAAATATTTCAAAGCATTTGCTCTTTATATAATGGCAACTCTGACTAAACTTAATTCTTTTGAGTCCTTACTGCTTATAGAAAATGGTGAGAATTTTAAAATTTAATGTATAATATTTTTATTAATTAGTTGAGAATGTTATCTATTCAGTCAATGTATTTTGATCGCATTCACCTCTTATGCCCCCAACTTTTCCTTTATCCACCCCTACCACCCCCAACTTTATGATCTCTTTTAAAAAAAAAATAGCTCACTGAACCCAGTCTGTGTTGCCCCTATATCCATGTATGTGGGCCATCCCCTGGAGCATAGACAACCCACCAGGGCCCACACACTTAAAGAAAACTGACTCATCTTCCCCTACCAGCCATCAGCTGTCAGTAGCACCTCAGCTAGGAGTGTGGGCTCATGCATCTCTCCCTCATCCATCCTGGACTGTTGACTGACCAGATCTTGTGTAGATCTTATGCAGACAACCACAGCTGCTTTGACTTGAATGCTGCAGTCCTGTGGTCTGCAGAAAGCACTATTATAACCCAGTCTTCCCAGACCTCTGGCTCTGGCAGTCTCTCCACCTTCTCTATGGGAATCTTTTTATTGAAAAAATTAATAGCCTGTGGCTGTAGAGATGGCTCAGTGGTTGAGAGCACTGGCTCCTCCTACAGAGGACTCAAGTTCGGTTCCCAAGACCCATAGCAGCTAAAAACCATCTGTAACTCCCATTCCAATGGATCTGGCACCCCCTTCTGGCCTCCATGGGCATTGCATGACATGGGTACACTTACACACATGCAGACAAAACACACATAAAATAAAAAATAATTCTTTAAAAAATTCATAGACAAGACAGTCAAGCTGTTGCTGTGTACAGTGCACATTACCAAACACTGTGGGGTAATACAGCATTTAAGAAATTCAGGCCTTTAGTTACAAAGGAGCTTGATGAGCAGCTGGTATAGATGGGTCATGTAAAAGAACCGTGTTTTGGGCAGGGCGTGATGGCACACACTTTAATCCCAGTACCTAGGAGGCAGAGGCAGGCAGATCTCTGTGAGTTCAAGGCCAGCCTGGTCTACACAGAGAGTTCCAGGACAGCTGGGGCTGCAGGGAAACCCTGTGTAAATAAAGAGAGAAAAAGAAGAAGAAAAAAAGAATGGTGTCTTAGAAAATTCTAGGTGGGTTGGGGCAGGCAGAAAGTGTTATATCTAGGCTAAACACTGACTTAACAGACTCAAGAACCCAGTTATTAATGTGCTCTGGCTTTGTGGCTGATGTTAGATCTGGGCACAAAAATCAGTCAGGATGAAAAAGCCAGCCATTATGTCTCAGTGGAGCACATTAGAGTAAACAGGAGGAGATGGGCAGGGATGGGGTCTGTTGACTTTCCCTATGTCTGTTTTCTTTTCAGGTATATTCTTAGTAGCCAACCAGAACGATGGAAAGCACAGGGAAAGGAAAAAAGGATAAGGATGCGCATGATGGACCAGCAAAAGACGTCAAGGTGCCGAGGAGCGAAGCACTTCTAGACTATAAGTGAGTCCATGTCCTGATTCTGAAAGCCATGTCATATGATAGAAACATTGTTAAGACATATAATTTATAGAAGTGATACAACTATACATTGCCAAGAAAAAAGCGCATATTTTTAAAGTATTTGAAACTTTGAATATAGCATAGGCCAGGCAGTATCCATGAAATGCATTCCTTGATGTGGCTTTGGCGCCCTCCATTGTTAATGATGATTCTTTCCTATGTAGACAACAGCTTGCTGGCTCACCCTTAAAATAAATCATGGAATAGTTAGTTTAGAATCATGGGAAAATACAGGTCATTTCCCTTTAATTTTTTCTTTTTTTTTTTTTTTTTTTTTTTTTTTTTT
>VZQC01004170.1:711680-732367 GCA_009823505.1 Rhizomys pruinosus
TTTTTTTGTCTTTTTGAGACAGGGTCTCCCTGCAGCCCCAGCTGTCCTGGAACTCTCTATGTAAACCAGGCTGGCCTTGAACTCACAGAGATCCTCCTGCCTCTGCCTCCCAAGGGCTGGGACTACAGGTGTGCCCCTTTAATTTTTTACGGCTGGGCCTTTTAAATTTTTTATTTCTTAGGCATTCCAACTTAAATTATTCCTAAATAACTACATATCAAATCCAAGTGATTCAGAGAAATGTGTTTGTGTGTGTGCATTCATGTGTGTTTGTGTGTACAGGTACACATGTTTGTGCAGAGGTGTGTGTGTGTGTGTGTGTGTGTGCCATAGGTCAACCTTGGCTGTCATTCCTCAAGCATTGCCTACCTTGTTTTGTTTTTTTAATTATTCATTTATTTTATGTGTGTGTTTTGCTTGCATGTATATAAGAGCACCACATACATGCAGTGCCAACACAGGCCAGAAGAGGGCATCGTATCCCCTGGAACTGGAGTTACATTTGGTTGTTAGCTACCACATAGGTGCTGGGAACTGAACGTGGGTCCTCTGCAAGAGGAGCCAGTGCTCTTAGCCACTGAGCCACCTCTCCAGCCCCTACCTTATCTTTTTGAGAAGTTCTCACTGGCCGGGAACTTGCCGAGTAGGGTATGCTGACTGGCCAATCTCTTAAGGATCCACCTGTCTCTGGCTCCCCAGAACTGCAATTCCAAGCATGCATTGCCACACCAGGCTTTTTTTATGACAGTTCTGGGGGTCAAATTCAAGTCCTCATGCTTGCAAGGCAAGCGCGTTATTAACTGAGATACTTCCCCAGATTCTTGGGGGGGGGGGGACTTTGTAATTGTTTTGTTTCTTTTTTAATTAATTTATTTTATATTCTACGTGTATGAGTGTTATGCCTACATGTATGTAAGTTCACCTGTTGTGCAGTGCCCAGGAAGAACAGAAGACGGTGTCAGATCCCCTGGAACTGGAGTTATGGGTAATTGTTAGCTGCCGTGTGGGTGCTGGGATTCAAACCAGGTCCCTCTGCAAGAGCAAGCAGTACTCTTAAACCACTGAGCCAGTTCTCCAGTCCTCTTGTTTGTCATATATGGTCTTGCCATGTAGCACTAGTAGGCCTGGTACTTGATATGTAGCCCAGACTGGCCTTGAACTTGTGACAATCTTCATGACTCAGTCTTTTTTTTTTTAATTTTATTTATTTCTGTATGTGTATGAATGTACTGTCTGCATGCAGGTTTGTGCGCCCGTGCCGTGCAATGCCGCGGAGGTCAGAAGAGGGTGTCGGATTCCCCTGGAACTGGAGTTCTCCTGGAATTGGAGTTTCAGACGGTTCTCAGCCGCCATGTGGGTGCTGGGGATTGAACCCGGGTCCTCTGTAAGAGCGGTTGGCACTCTTAACCGCTAGGCTTAACTGCTCAGTCTTTTAAGTGCAGGGATTATAAGCATGCACCACCACTCCTGGCTTAAGAATTATTATTATTATTTTTTTTTGTCTTTTTGAGACAACGTCTCCCTGTAGCCCCAGCTGTCCTGGAACTCACTCTGTAGACCAGGCTAGCCTTGAACTCACAAAGATCCACCTGTCTCTGCCTCCTAAGTGCTAAGATTAAAGGCATGCATCACCACGCCCAGCTTTATTATATTATTATTATTATTATTATTATTATTATTATCTTTTTTTGTCTTTTTGAGACAGGGTCTCCCTTTAGTCCCAGCCTGCCTCTGCTTCCCGAGTGCTGGGATCTGCCTGCCTCTGCCTCCCGAGTGCTGGGATTAAAGGCGTGAGAGACCATGCCTGGCAAGAATTATTTTTGATAATAAGAACATGTAATGTCTCACTCCCAGGAGCTATAGCTGTTTCATTTTGACAGTTATCCCCCTTAGGAGCTTGTGATTTTCAACTTTTGGCACATGATAGGTGGTCTGATCTATAATTTTCAGGGAATTCATGGAGAAGTGTTAGTAAGTTTTCTTTTTCTTTTTTTTTAATTTATTTTTTTTATTTTTAAGGGATTCTACAATATAATGACACAGTTGTTTGCAGATAACATTGATGTTACTCAGTATGTCATACAATTCGGTAATTGGTGCATTTTGCAAGTATCTATGTCCAAATTTTGAACAACCCAAGGTTCCCATAGTCCAGTTGGAGAAGCTTGTATGCACAGGCATGTTGATCAGTTAGGAGTCCAGACTATATTCCTGTAGTCTCATGATTCACCCCTATCTCTCTGCAGCCCTTACAATCTACCATGCCTCCTCTTCCGCAGTTTGTTCCCTGGGCTTTGGGAAAGGGGCACAAGTGGGTGAGAAGAAAACAGTCTAATTTCTTTGGAGTTGTCATTTTGGACTCCAGTCTGTTCAGGTTGTTTCCCTTCATGGGTTGACAGCTTTTCCAGTGATACCCTTTTTAGTCATACTAACAAAGCACAAGCTATTGGATGTACAGGCATTTAAGCAGTACCAATTATTATGTCAAGCTAAGCTGTGAGCATAGACACAGATGCTTGGATGGTATGCTAATCCGCAAACTGTGGTTTCTCTATAAAGGGTGACAAGTTCTTATTGTGGCTTATAACATCTCCTAACCACTAGAGGACATAAGCTTGTGGCATCCGCTGTGAGTTATTCCTCCAAGGAGAGAGCTAATAGCCAAATAGATTTGGGATATATATAGACACTTGGCTGCCACTGTTGCACAGTATCTCCAGGCTGTTGACGTGTAGCTGATATTGACGGAGGAGTCTTTCTTGTCTCAGCGAGACCAATATTTTGCTGTATTGCTTTAGTGAAGCTCTTTCTCCAGCCTTTATTTTGGTATCGGGTTTTGAGATAGAAGATTTACTCACTTATAGAAATAACAGGAATGTTCTAGCCCTTCAATAACTGTCAGGACTCCTGCACCCCCTTCCTGCTCTACCCTTCAGTAGCTGTCAGGACTCCTGCACCCCCTTCCTGCTCTACCCTTCAGTAGCTGTCAGGACTCCTGCACCCCCTTCCTGCTCTACCCTTCAGTAGCTGTCAGGACTCCTGCACCCCCTTCCTGCTCTACCCTTCAGTAGCTGTCAGGACTCCTGCACCCCCTTCCTGCTCTACCCTTCAGTAGCTGTCAGGACTCCTGCACCCCCTTCCTGCTCTACCCTTCAGTAGCTGTCAGGACTCCTGCACCCCCTTCCTGCTCTACCCTTCAGTAGCTGTCAGGACTCCTGCACCCCCTTCCTGCTCTACCCTTCAGTAGCTGTCAGGACTCCTGTACCCCCTTCCTGCTCTAGCCCTTCAATAGCTGTCAGGACTCCTGTACCCCCTTCCTGCTCTAGCCTTCAGTAGCTGTCAGGACTCCTGTATCCCCTTCTTGCTCTACCCTTCAATAGCTGTCAGGACTCCCGTACCCCCTTCCTGCTCTAGCCCTTCAATAGCTGTCAGGACTCCTGTACCCCCTTCCTGTTCTACCCTTCAGTAGCTGTCAGGACTCCTGTACCCCCTTCCTGTTCTTCCCTTCAGTAGCTGTCAGGACTCCTGTACCCCCTTCCTGCTCTAGCCCTTCAATAGCTGTCAGGACTCCTGTACCCCCTTCCTGCTCTAGCCTTCAGTAGCTGTCAGGACTCCTGTACCCCCTTCCTGCTCTAGCCCTTCAATAGCTGTCAGGACTCCTGTACCCCCTTCCTGTTCTACCCTTCAGTAGCTGTCAGGACTCCTGCACTCCCTTCCTGTTCTACCCTTCAGTAGCTGTCAGGACTCCTGCACCCCCTTCCTGTTCTACCCTTCAGTAGCTGTCAGGACTCCTGTACCCCCTTCCTGTTCTACCCTTCAGTAGCTGTCAGGACTCCTGTACCCCCTTCCTGTTCTACCCTTCAGTAGCTGTCAGGACTCCTGTACCCCTTCCTGTTCTACCCTTCAGTAGCTGTCAGGACTCCTGTACCCCCTTCCTGCTCTAGCCCTTCAGTAGCTGTCAGGACTCCTGTACCCCCTTCCTGTTCTACCCTTCAGTAGCTGTCAGGACTCCTGTACCCCTTCCTGTTCTACCCTTCAGTAGCTGTCAGGACTCCTGTACCCCCTTCCTGTTCTACCCTTCAGTAGCTGTCAGGACTCCTGTACCCCCTTCCTGTTCTACCCTTCAGTAGCTGTCAGGACTCCTGTACCCCCTTCCTGTTCTACCCTTCAGTAGCTGTCAGGACTCCTGTACCCCCTTCCTGTTCTACCCTTCAGTAGCTGTCAGGACTCCTGTACCCCCTTCCTGTTCTACCCTTCAGTAGCTGTCAGGACTCCTGTACCCCCTTCCTGTTCTACCCTTCAGTAGCTGTCAGGACTCCTGTACCCCCTTCCTGTTCTACCCTTCAGTAGCTGTCAGGACTCCTGTACCCCCTTCCTGTTCTACCCTTCAGTAGCTGTCAGGACTCCTGTACCCCCTTCCTGTTCTACCCTTCAGTAGCTGTCAGGACTCCTGTACCCCCTTCCTGTTCTACCCTTCAGTAGCTGTCAGGACTCCTGTACCCCTTCCTGTTCTACCCTTCAGTAGCTGTCAGGACACCTGCACCAGCCTTCCTGTTCTTTTCTTGCTCTTTTTCACACCTAACAGATAGTTAGAAAATGCTTGTTGGGTGTCAAGGAAATGTCTTTGTGCCAGGAATGCTTTAACTTGAAGAGATTTTCTCCTAATGAATGTGAATTAACTGACTGCACAGGTCCTCTCCTCCACCCCTGCTAGTTCAAGGAGTGCTCTTCTACAGTCACTTTTGTCTGGATGTTTCAGAATTCTAGAAACATCTAGATTAGACTACCGGAAAGCAGGTTTTCTGTCTGTGTGCCCTTTCCCAGGTTTCTTTAAAGCTACATTGTAAATAACCTAAATGTATTGGTAGATAATTTTAAAATATATAAATTACATCTATGAAATACAAATGGAGCCGGGCGTGGTGGCACACGCCTTTAATCCTAGCACTTGGGAGGCAGAGGCTGGCAGATCTTTGTGAGTTCAAGGCCAGCCTGGTCTACCGAGCAAATTCCAGGACAGTTGGGGTTACAAGGAGACCCTCTCTCGAAAAGACAAAAAAAAAAAAGAAATACAAATGGGGATGATTTTAAAAAAGCTTAAAGTTTTCTTTCATATATATAGTGAAGTAAACAATTTCAAAAGCACAGGATCTCCTTTGTTGTTTTATTTTATTTGTGGGTTTTTTGATTTGCTTTTTAGACACGGGATCTCCCTCCCTGTATCCTTAGCTCCCCATATAGACCAGACCAGCCTCATCTGCCTGCCTCAGCCTCTGGAGTGCTGGGGTTAAAGGCATGTACCACCACACCCAATACAAAATTTCCTCTTATCCCAGCATGTGGCAGTCAGATCAGAAGGCTCTCAGTGAATTTGAGGCCAGCCTAGTCTACATAGCAAGTTCAGGCCAGCCATGGCTACACAGTGAGACCTTATCTCAAAAGAAACAAAGATCAATAAATAAATGAATTAATTTAATTTCAAGAAACTCCACAAGATCTCACAGAAAAGGTTGGTATTCCTAAATTAGTTTTTGAACGTATTTGATAATTTGGTTTAATTTTGAAATGCATTCTCATTAGTTTCTCCCAACTATTTTGCCCAAGGCAAATAGTATCACATATCTCTGTTCATTCCCAGCCGTGAAATAATGGAAAATGCAGTGGAGCGATACACATTTCAGATAAAGAAGCTCAGGGATAAGAACCAGAAGTGCCTCGAAAGGGTAAGTCCAGAAGCCAGAGCCCTGTGCAGTGCCAGAAATGGACACACGCCCTCCAACAGTGGTGAATGATGACAAAATGCACTCTGGGAAATGTTTCTTCAGAGTTTTGAATTGATCAATTTATAATTTACTGAGTTTCTTTATGCATGTAAGCCCAGAGGTACTAACATTTCCATTATACTAATGACCATGTCCATGGAAATGAGCTCAGTCATGCTGTTTAGACTGTGAGGATGGCAGTCTCACAACCATGTTCACCTTTTCACTTCTTGTTTATTCAAACTATAAAACACTGGTTCTCTATTTTTTTTTCCACATAAATTTATTTATTTATTTTTAACAAATCTAGACCCATGTTCCCGCTCATTCCCCCACCCCACCAGAGCTCGTGCATTCTGCCAAACATGCTTTCCATCTCTTAGTCTTTCTCAATATTTTCCATGGGGAAGTTGACTGTTTTGAGCAGAAGTTCACTGTTTCAGTCAGTTCTTTGATGCAGTATTTTCTGTTGTTGTTGTTGTTTCCAAAATGCATTATGCCCAACTGCTTTGTACAAAAGCTCAGGGGGCCCTACACAAGAAATACTTACAACTGGGTAATTGGCACTAGCATCCACAGATGAGTGATACCATGCATCGTTTGTTTTTCTGGGACTGTGTTACTTCACTCAGCATGATGTCCTCTAGCTCCAGCCATTTTCCTGCAAAGCTCGTGATGTCGTCTTTCTTTACTGCTGCATAGAACTCCATTGTGTAGATGTACCACATTTTCTCTATCCATTCGTCAGTTGAGGGGCATTTAGGTTGGTTCCAGCTCTTTGCTATTGTGAAGAGAGCTGAAATAAACATGGCCGTGCATGTATCTCTGTGGTGGCGTAAGTCTTGAGGGTACATGCCCAGGAGTGGTATGGCTGGGTCGGGTGGCAAGTTCATTCCAAGTCTTCCAAGGGTTCTCCACACTGCTTTCCATAGTGGCTGTACGAGTTTACATTCCCACCAGCAGTGGATGAGTGTTCCCCTTTCCCCACAACCTCTCCAGCACTTGGTATCATTTGTTTTCTTGATCCTAGCCAGTCTTACTGGAGTAAGATGATATCTTAAAGTGGTTTTGATTTGCATTTCCTTAATGATTAGTGATGTTGAGCAGTTCTTGAGGTGTTTCTCAGACATCTCTAATTCCTCGCTTGTGAAGTCTCTGTTCAGTTCTTTGCTCCATCTATTGAGCGGGTCGTTTGTTTTCTTTTTTCTTTGTTTTTTGAGTAGTTTATATATTCTGGAAATCAATGCTTTGTCAGATGTATCTGCAGTGAAGGTTTCCTCCCACTCTGTGGGATTTCTCTTCACTTCCTTGATTGTTTCTTTTGATGTACAGAAGCTTTTGAGTTTGATGAGGTCCCATTTGTCAATTGTCGACCTTAATTCTTGTGCAGCTGCTGTCTGATTTAGGAAGTCTTTTCCTACGCCTATGTCTTGTAGTCTGCTGCCAACTTTTTCTTCTATCACCTTCAGAGTTTGGGGTTTCACGTTGAGGTCTTTAATCCATCTGGAGTTGACTTTTGTACAGGGTGAGAGGTAGGGGTTTAATTTCATTCTTCTACAAGTGGTGATCCAGTTTTGCCAACACCACTTGCTGAAGATGCTGTCTTTTCTCCATTGTGGTTTCTTGGCCCCCTTGTCAAATATGAGATGGCTGAAATTGTATGTGCTCAGATTTGGATCTTCGGTTTTGTTCCATTGGTCAACAGGTCTGTTTTTGTGCCAGTACCAGGCTGTTTTTATGACTATAGCCCTGTAGTATAGTTTAAAATCTGGTATAGAGATCCCTCCTGTGTAGCTCTTTTCACTCAGGATTGATTTGGCTATTCGGGGTCTTTTGTTTCTCCAAATGAATTTAAGAACTTTTGTTTCCAAGCCTGTGAAGAAACTCTTGGGGATTTTGATTGGGATTGCATTAAATCTATACAAGAGTTTTGGTAAAATGGACATTTTTACAATGTTAATTTTCCCAATCCATGAGCATGGGAGGTTTTTCCATCTTCTGAGGTCTTCTTCAATTTCTTTCTTTAAGGGTTTAAAATTTTTGTTGTAGAGGTCTTTGGTGTCTTTGGTTAGGTTTGTTCCTAGGTATCTTATTGTTTTTGAGGCTATTGTGAGTGGGAAGGTCTCTTTGAATTCTTTCTCCAGTTGCTTGTTCTTGGTGTAAAGAAAGGCCATTGATTTTCTAAGGTTAATTTTGTATCCTGCCACTTTGCTGAAGCTGTTAATCGTTTCTAGGAGTTTTCTGGTGGAGTTTTTTGCATCCCTTAAGTAAACAATCATATCATCAGCAAATAGGGATAGTTTGACTTCCTCTTTTCCAATTAGTACTCCTTTAATATCCTTTTCTTGCCTTATTGCTCTAGCAAGTGTTTCAAGCACTATATTGAAGAGGAGTGGTGATAGGGGGCAGCCTTGCCGAGTTCCTACCTTTAAAGGGAATGTTTCTGTCATTTCCCCATTTAGGATGATATTGGCTGTGGGTTTCCTGTATATGGCTTTGATTACATTGAGGAATGATCCCTCCAATCCAATTCCTTCTAGGACTTTAAGCATGAAGGGATGCTGGATTTTGTCAAAGGCTTTTTCAGCATCAATTGCGATGATGGTGTGGTTTTTGTCTTTGATTCCGTTTATGTGTTTGATGATGTTTATTGATTTTCGTATGTTGAACCATCCCTGCATCTCTGGTATGAATCCAACTTGGTCATGATGGATGATCTTCTTGATGTGGGTCTGTATGCGATTTGCCAGTATTCTGTTTAGAATTTTGGCATCTGTGTTCATGAGGGAGATGGGTCTATAATTCTCCTTTTTAGTTGTATCTTTGCCTGGTTTTGGTAATAGAGTGATGTTGGCTTCATAGAAGGAATTTGGGAGAGTTCCCTCTGATTGTATACTTCTAAACAGTTTCAGAAATAATGGTTGTAGGTCTTTTTGAAATGTTTTATAGAATTCTGCTGTGAAACCGTCTGGGCCTGGGCTTTTTTTAGTTGGGAGGCTTCTTACTACATCCTCTATTTCTTCATATGTTATGGGTCTGTTTAAGCTGCTGGTCTCCTCTTGGCCAAGCTTTGGTGATTCCCAAGATTTCAGATATTCATCCATTTCTTCTAGATTTTCAAACTTGGTAGAATATAGGTTCTTGTAATATTCCCATATAATTTTCTTGATCTTTTCCTTGTCCGTTGTGATATTTCCCTTTTCATCACAGATTGTATTGATTTGGAGTTGTTCCTTCTTTCTTTTTGTTAACTGGGCTAGAGGTCTGTCTATCTTGTTTATTCTTTCAAAGAACCAACTTTTGGCTTCATTGATTTTTTGTATTGTTTTCTTTGTTTCTATTTCATTGATTTCTGCTCTGATTTTTGTTATTTCTTCCTGTCTGTTGCGTTTAGGGTTCATCTGTTGTTGCCTCTCAAGTGCTTTTAGCTGTAGTGTTAGATCATTCACTTGTGCTCTTTCTGTTTTTCTAATGTAGGCACCCAGGGCTATAAATTTCCCTCTTAGGACTGCTTTTAAGGTATCCCATAAGTTTTGTTGTGTTGTATTGTCATTGTCATTCAGTTCCAGGAATGTTTTTATTTCTTTCTTTATCTCTTCCTTGACCCATTCATTATTCAAGAGTGTGTTGTTTAGTCTCCATGTGTTCTTGTAGGCAGGAGGGCTTGTCCTGGTGTTGATGTTGAGCTTCATTGCACTGTGGTCTGACAGGATGCATGAAATTATTTCAATCTTTTTGTATTTGTAGAGGTTTCTTCTGTGTCCCAGGATGTGGTCGATTTTGGAGAATGTTCCGTGGGGTGCTGAGTAGAAAGTGTATTCTCTGGTATTAGGATGGAATGTTCGGTAGAGGTCTATGAGGTCCATTTGGTGTATCATATCGTTCAGTTCAGATGTCTCTCTGTTTATTTTTTGTCCTGTTGACCTATCCAAAGGACTCAGTGGGGTATTGAAATCTCCCACTATGAGTGTGCTGGGGTTAGTCTGTGACTTGTGGTCCTGGAGAATTGTCTTTATAAAGTTTGGTGCACCAGAATTTGGGGCATATATATTCATAATTGTGAAATCTTCTTGGTGGATTGTTCCTTTGATGAAAATGTAATGGCCTTCTTTGTCTCTTCTGATTTCTTTTACTTTGAAGTCTATTTTATCCGATATTAAAATAGCAACACCTGCTTTCTTTTTGGTACCATTTGCTTGGAATATTTTTTTCCATCCCTTCACTTTAAGGTGGTGCCTGTCCTTGAAGGTAAGATGTGTTTCTTGTAGACAGCATATCGATGGATTCTGTTTCCTAATCCAGTCTCCCAGTCTATGTCTTTTGATTGGGGAATTTAGTCCATTAATATTTAAGGTTATGACTGATAGGTTTGTGTTGCTTCCTTTTGCCTTATTATCCATCTGCGGTTTTGATTTAGGTTTCTACTTCTGCAGTTATGCTTTTATTGATTTCTCTTTCTAGGTGCCTGGGGTTGGTTGCTCCTTTCTTCTGTTCTTTGAATTGCTTCAAGTATTCTCTGAAGGGTTGGTTTTCTGGACATGTATTCTTTCAACTTGTTTATGTCATGGAAGGTTTTTCTCTCTCCTTCAACTATAATTGACATTTTTGCTGGGTATAGTAACCTGGGTTGGCATCTATTGTCCCTTAACACTGGGAATGCTTTGCTCCAGGTTCTTCTTGCTTTCATAGTTTGCATTGAGAAGTCAGTTGTAATTCTGATAGGTTTCCCCTTATAGGTCACTTGTTGTTTTTCTCTTGTGGCTTTAAGGATTTTGTCTTTGTTTTGGGTGTCTAGCATTTTAACTATGATGTGGCGTGGAGAATTTCTTTTCTGATCTTGTCTGTTTGGAGTTCTATGTGCTTCTTGTATTGGTATTGGTTTGTCCTTTTTTAGTTTGGGGAAGTTTTCATCTATTATTCTGTTGAAGATCTGATCAATACCTTTCTCTTGGGATTCTTCTCCTTCCTCTATTCCTATGATGCGGAGGTTTGATCTTTTCATAGTGTCCCACAGCTCCTGGTTGTTCCATTTTTGTGTATTTTTAAATTTTTCATAATCTTTCCTTGAGGTTTTTAGTTGTTCTGTGTTGTCTTCCAGGTCTGATATTCTTTGTTCTGCTTCCTCCATTCTGCTTCTGAGGCTTTTTTCATTCCTTTCCTCTTGAATGGATGAGTGTTTGATTTCCTTTTTCATTTCCTCTTCTGATTTCTTTAGTGTTTCTATTTCTTTTTGGAGCTTCTCGATCTCTTTTTGTAGCTCTTTTGTTTGCTGGTTGGTTTCTTTTTCTTTTTCAGCATGGGATCTTTTCAGTGTTTCTACTTCCTTCCGGAGCTTGTCATTCTCTCTCTCTCGGTCCTCATTCTCTTTTCTTAGTTCTTTAATTTGTTCTTTATGATCTTGTAGTTCTTTAAGTATGTTCCCAATTGTGTTTCTGATGTCTGTGTCCTGGGGCATCCCCGGAGGGATCCCACTGCAGGAGTCGTCCATAGGGTTGGTAACGCTTGGCGTGGGATTATCCTGCCCCTTTCCAGTGTAGTCTCTTCTTCGTGATCCTGGCATATGGGCTTCCCCTTGCCTGTATTCCGATGTGAGTCCTGTGTTGAAGGCGTGCTTTGCTTGCCTCCTTCAGATCCTTCTTCGTAATCTCAGTTGGCAGGGGGGGGGGGCTCTTCAGCCCGCGCCCCGGCACCTGCCGCTGGGCTCAGGAGATCTCCACTGGTTCTCTATTTTAGCCTCTGAAATCATTCTTATGGATTGTCCCAAGACTGTGCATATGTAAATGCATTTTTTAAATATAATCTCAGTTGTAAAATGGATATTTAAGATAATTTTTGGGGTTGGAGAGATGGATCAACAGTTAAGAGCACCAACTGCTCTTGCAGAGGACCTGGATTCAATTCCCAGCACCCACATGGGGGCTAAGAACCATCTTTAAGCCAGGTGTGGTAGTGCATGCCTTTAATACTAGCTCTCGGGAGGCAGAGGCAGCTGGATCTCTGTGAGTTCAAGGCTAGCCTGGTCTACAAGAGTGAGTTCCAGGCCAGCTGGAGCTATAGGGAGACACTGTCTCAAAAAAAAAGATAATTTGCTTTTACAAAAATCAGGTTAAGGGACTGCAGAGGTGCTTTGGTGGGTAGAAGTGGCCACCAAGCCTGATGACCTGTGTTTGATCCCAGAACCCAATGGTGCAAGGTGAGAACTGAGTCCTGAAAGTTGTCATCTCACCTCCACATGTGCTCTGTGGCATGTGTGCATGCAAGTACATGTATGTGCCCTTGAACACGTATGTGCACACATGCACACACACACTAGATAAATGAATAAAATGTTTAAAAATCAGATTAAGATGACTATCAAAGGGGTGCTAACTATGTCCATCATAACAAGAGATCCACAGAAATCAAGTTTAGAAGCAGAAAGGCTAATGACCCTAAGTCATGTCCTCAAAGGAGATACTAAGAGTGACCCTTACTCACACATTTGTTTTGTATAGGCTGGAAACTTCCACACTTAACTTTTATCAGGCTTTGTGTGTGTGTGTGTGTGTGTGTGTGTGTGTCTATTTTGTTTTTTCTCTGATTCAAGGTCTCACTACATAGCCTACCCTAGCCTTCAACTCTTGATCCCCCTGCCTCACCTCCTGAGTTCCAGGCTTATGTCTGCGTGGTATACCTGGCTTACCTTTTATTTAAAAAGGCTCTATCTTGCATTTTTTAAAAATATTTTATTGGGGCCGGGCGTGGTGGCGCACGCCTTTAATCCTAGCACTTGGGAGGCAGAGGCAGGCGGATCTTTGTGAGTTCAAGGCCAGCCTGGTCTACAGAGTAAGTTCCAGGATAGCTGGGACTACAGGGAGACCCTGTCTCGAAAAGATCAAAAAAAAAAAATTTTATTGGGGACTGGAGAGATGGCTCAGTGGTTAAAAGCACCGACTGCTCTTGCAGAGGATCCAGGTTCGATTCCCAGCACCCACATGGTGGCTAAGAACTGCTTTTAAGCTGAGCATGGTGGCACATGCCTTTAATCCTAGCACTTAGGAGGCAGAGGTGGGTGGATCTCTGTGAGTTCAAGGCCAGCCTGGTCTACAAAGTGAGTTCCAGGCCAGCTGGGGCTATAGGGAGACCCTGTCTCAAAAAAATAAAATAAAGAAAATAAAAATAAATAAAAAATAAAATTTTTAAAAATTTTATTTGTATTTTATGTGTATGAGTGTTTGTAAGTGCGCCACATGTGCGCAATGCCTGTGGAGGCCAGAAGAAGGCGTCAGAGTCTGAAAGCAGAGTTATGGGTGATTGCTGGCTCCCATTTGGGTACTGGGAACTGAACCTGGGTCCTCTAGAAGGTCAGCCAGTGCTCTTAACCACTGAGCCATCTCTCGAGCCCACCCCCCCCCATCTTTACATTTTAATGGAATCAACAACCTGCATTTGCCTCCTGACTGCACAACTTTTTAGTGACCTCTTTCTGGGGAAAGTTGGTTTGAGCTTCAGTTTTCCTCTTGCAAAATGTTCTCCACAGGGCTAATCTGTTCTTTCATTCAGCACCTATTGGTGGCACATGACAAGCCTCTGGCGATTGTGCCTATGACTCTGAGACTTGCGCAGTTCTCAAGAATCAGAACTAGTATAAGAACTAAAACAGATGCAGGTTTATAGGTAAGAGTAAAAGGAGATCTGGCCGATCAGTGTTTTTGGGTTCAGGTTCCACATCGTAAGATTGAGAGCACGAAAGAGCGGTGAGCTGCCCTCAAGGGACCAGTGCACATGTTCCCGTAGTCAGCATTGAGATTCCTAAGTGTACCTTTGGAAAGGAGAAAGGATCAAGACCGCTGGATCACTTTCCCCATTAGGAAACCATTTGGAACCAGAAACCATTAAAGTTCTTATTTCTGGGAATATCGGCTTAAATGAGACAAACCAAACTCCGCACATCACTGGACTCAGCAGGGTCGATCATGAAGAGACAGACTACCTCCAGATGTGTATCCAGGCACCATTTCTCCCCGTTCCTGCTGCTAACACTCTGCCCTAAGCCTCATTGCTTACCCATCATCACCCCTGCAGTAAATCTCCTCAGTCTAAGCTGGAACACTGTGTAAAAATACAGATCCCATTATTAGGCAGTAGCAAACCTTACTTGTCTTTGAAGAAGTTTTCAAAGGTTTTTGTTGAGTTGAGCCATGTCGATACCAGCAGAATGAAAAACTTCTGAGGTCACAGAGTTAAAACAAAGGCTCCAGTTAAATATGACAGATGGACAATGTATATGTTGTCGCTGTAGTGACGTCAAAATTGGAAATGCCCTTTTCCACCCTGTCACCTGTGCTTCTGTATATTTAGTCTTGCTTCGGTTATCATCTCATCATCTCTGGTCCATTTGCACGCATCGCTCCCCTCCCCTCCTTACACAGTACATAGCTTGTTCGTTCAGTCTCCTCTGTCCCACCACAACTGCTGTGGCAATACTTACGAAGAACCACAGGCCTGCTCCAACGGACCCTTTCAGTCCTGACTTTTTCCTCATGCCTCAGCAATACCTTTCATCTCCTTTGGGTTCTAGGAGAAATGGTGTCTGACCATTTCTTCTTGGGTTTTATCTATTGTTCTTTTCCCTGGCCCTTCTGACACCTATGCGTTTCTCTCCCCCGAAGTAATTTCACTTTAACAATGAGGCTTCAAATGCCATCTACTTGGTAGTTATTCGTACATATATTATGAAATTTCATAATACTCCAGACTAAACAATAGATGCAAACTGAAATGAAAAGTCTCCAGTCAGTACCCTTGTGCCAGCGTCAGTTTCCTTGGACGTGATGAGATAAGGCTCTGTAAGGTGCCATCTTTGGGGAAAGCGGGGGGGGGGGTTGTTGAACAGTGGACTGGAACTCTATGCTATTTAGACAACTTCTTACTCTTACTCTTGTGAGTCTTAAAAGTTAAAGGGAACATGACATTTTTGAGTCAGGGTGCTTGAGAAGCAGAGGGAAAAGGGCCAGGAGCAGGAGTTCAAGGTTATTTTTATTTATTTATTTATTTTTTTGGGGTCTAGAATTCATTATGTAGACCAGGCTCACCTTGAACTCATAGAGATCCACCTGCCTCTGCCTCCCGAGTGCTGGGATTAAAGGCGTGCACACCACACCCAGCTCAAGGTTATTCTTGAGTACATAAGTCCCAGGCCAAGCTGAGTTACATGATAACATATCAAATAACAACACCAAACATTTCAGAAAGTAAAACCCACAAGATAGCCTTATAGAAAACAAAATGTGGGGGTAGCTTATTGAATATATGTTTATCCATTTTGTAATGTGATCATTATTTCTATCTTAGTATTTACTTCAGAGAATAAACATATCTTTATATAGTGGTAAACTATCAACTGAGCTACATTCCCCAGCCTCTGGGAATTGTTTGAACAATAGTATTTCATGCATTTTTTCAGTTGCTAATATTGACTGATTTTCATTTTTTTTTCTTCAATTAAACTTGCAAGTAATATAATAGCATGAAAACAATATATTAGCTTCATGAGTATCAATACAAAGAGAGATCCTCATCTGTTACCTAGTTTTGTATAGCATTAGAAAAGTGTGGAACAGGGGCTGGAGAGATGGCTCAGCTTAATTAAGAGCAGTGGATTCCCTTGCAGAGGACCCAGATTCAGTTCCCAGCACTCAAAGGGTGGCTAACAACCATCCAGTTCCAGAGGGATCTATCACCCTCTTCTGGCCTCTGTCTACATGACATGAGTGCACTTACATACATGTAGGCAAAGCACTCATGCACACACACAAAAAATTAAAACTATGGAACAGTATTGAGTAGAATATGGACAAAATTAACACTGACACATAGGACAGAGAACTTTTCCATAACTATTACTTTTTTATAACCACTGATGCCCCCTCAATCTTCCTTTCATTAACTCCTTGCAACCATTAATCTTCTCTCTATTTTTATTATTTTTATCATTTTTTTCATCTAGTGCAAAAGAAGCTTCTTTTCTGAGTGGTGCCTGGGGTATTTGTCTGTAAATATAAGGATACCTCTTTTGTAGTTAGTAAGATGTTACCTTAGCCTAGGGATATGCCAACCTTCGGGATCTCTCTGAGATCTATGACCTCTCCAGTTGTTTGTATCTGGCTATGTTAATAATACCACACATGACTTTCCTCCCACTGAGTGGGTTTTAGATCCAATTATTTCCCCTAAGATAAAAGTGCTGCTATTGCACCGATGTCATATACTGTGCTGTTAACTGATGTGGATACTTGGTCTTAAAGCTGATGTTGGATTGGTGATGTTCCCTTAGCGGCTTGCACAGTGCTCTGCACAGCTATGAGAGCTGGGCTGCAGGCGAGGAGGCTTCCAGGTCAGTCCCAGACCCGGTGTTCCAGGTCCTGTCTCCAAAATACGTCCAGTCTTCAGCAATCAGCTCTTACCTTCAGGTTCTGGGAGGCAATCAAGGCCTGTGGCAATAGCCTGTGTAATTTGGGGGTCTCTTGAAGTACCCTGGTCAACAACTCAAAGGAAAGTTCTTCTGTCTGGTACTGTTTCTTGTCATGTAACTTTCATCTTTGCACATGGACTCGTGGAGAGATATTGTATGTGGAGTTTGTTAGACTAATACAATTCTCTCAGGTTTTTCGCTCCAGCAAGGCGTTATTTATCTCCCCTCTCTCTCCTTGCGTGTCCAGCCCTCCCTCCATGTCTTCTCCACTTCTCCCTTGATGCTGCCAGTCTCCTATGGCCCCCTCTCTTGTGCTCCTTTTTTCCCCTCATCCCCTCCCCTGTCCTTCTATAACCCTTCCTCTCCCCTCCCATTTAGCTACCCCGATTTTATCCATTCCTCCCTTAGAAACACCTGACACCTACTTGTCTTCTGTCTCAGTTTCCCTCTTTCCCTTTCCCTTCCTGGTTCCTTTTCATTTTCAGCCTGCTTGCTTTCTTTCCTTTATTTTCTTTCTTTCCATTTTTTTTCTTTTTGCCTTT
Source organism: Rhizomys pruinosus (assembly GCA_009823505.1). Lineage (NCBI taxonomy): Eukaryota > Metazoa > Chordata > Mammalia > Rodentia > Spalacidae > Rhizomys > Rhizomys pruinosus. The sequence continues at coordinate 728,438 of VZQC01004170.1, forward strand.
TTGAGACAGGGTCTCCCTGTAGCCTCAACTGGCCTGGAACTCGATCTGTGGACCAGGCTGGCCTTGAACTCACAGAGATCCACCTGCCTCTGCCTCCAGAGTGCTTCGATTAAAGGCGTGTGCCACCACGCCCAGCCAGCCTGCTTTCTTATATAATACAGAACAACCCACCCAGTGGTGGCACCACCTACAGTGGGCTGAGCCCTCCCACATCACTCAGTAACTTAAGATGATGTCGAGTGACGTGGGAGGGCTCAGGCATGGCCACAGAACAGTCCAATGGAGGAAATTTCCCAGTTAAGGTTCCTTCAACCCCCAGGTGTGTCAAGTTGAAAACTAAAGCTATCCAGCATAGACATAATCTAGACTAATGACTTTCACCTAACCTTGCATCCCAAGAGATTATAATGTAAACAGGCTCAGTGAACATGGGCTCCTCTTGTGACCTGGGCACCTGACCTTAATCCCTCAGGATTCCACAAGAGCAGTAGTTTTTCTGTTTTACTGAGGTAGTCCTCATGCCCACCGTTTAGCCCTGATACATGATGAGTGAGTAAATAGGAAGGGAAGCTAAAGACCAGCATTGATGGGAAATGGAAACAATTACCTCCAGGGTTTGGTATTAATGTTCTTGGGGCCTGTGATAGGGAGACAGACTGCTAAACTGGTAGTGAAATTTTAAAAATAGAACTTTCTATCAATGGTGATTCCATTGATAGATTTGATTTGATTTTGAATCTTCCATGCAAACTCTTAGAGACAGTAGTGCATAGTGTACTTAATGACACGCTTCTTTCTCGCTTGGCAAACCTCAGTGTGTGCCTCTGTTATGGGAAAACAGTGTAAACAGTCGATCAGGGCTGTTAACTTCTGTTAATTTTCATTCAGAATGAACGCTTAAAGAAGGAACAGCTTCGGCACATAAAGAACCTCTTAAAGGACCTGAGCGAGGAGGAGGGGTCAGAGGCGTTGCCAGTTGTCACGAGAGAGGATGTCGAAGAAGCAATGAAGGAAAAGTGGCAGTTTGAAAGAGATAAGGAAAAACACTTGAAAGGTAAGTTAGGAACCTAAAAATTGTCAGAAATGTTGAAGTAGGACATGAGTTAGTGCCTTGGTCTTCTGTGAATGTATTTCATGGGACGTGTTCAGCACCATAGTCACAAACAACGTAAGTAAGAAGACGAGAGGAATGAAGCACTGGAGCCAAGAGAGGGGGCGCAATGGGGCAGGGAGCAAAGCTGTGGATGAAATGCACCTGGCCTCAGCCCTCGATGGAGTCCTGTTAGACACACTCTCAGCTGCCAGGGGGTTTGTTCTTTTTCATATGAAGTTCTATTATTTTGGGGCTTCATTGACCTTAGCTTTGGTTTAGATTTGGGGATGATTAGGTGAATATAATCTATAGAACACGTCCTTAGTCTATCTAAAGGAGCTGTGTCCCATCACCCCCCCAGTTGGGTGGGAGGGAAAAAAAAAAAGCACTTCGAGTTGGAAAAGGGGAAGTTTGGAAGTAGGGAAGGCAATGAAGACCCAAGACTACTCTACTCTCGGAAACCCCGACCTAGGTGGGCCAGGCGGGCACCATTTTGACATATACACTTTTGATTCCTATTTCTTCATCCTGCACTTCTTGCTAACAGTTCTAAAACCACTTTGTGAGAAATGTTTTAAAACATCCCTTGAGGTGGGAGTGACACTCCAAAGGATGCCCAGGTAGGCTCTAGCTAAGTTGTACCTCTTCATGGATGGACTGAGCCATACAAAACTTGGACCAAGATGGCTAACTTAATAGATTCAGGGAGGGAAAGGCACATGAAGCTTTCCAAGGAAGAAGGAATCCCATGGGGGCTGAGGAGAGAGGGACACAAGACAACAGACACTTGGGAAAGAACTTCGGAGACAGCTAGGTTTGTACCAGGGAGTCCCTCGAAATCACACCGAGGAGGAACAGCAGCAGTAGCTTCTTAGCCTCCCAGAATCCCAGGTTCTCCCTGGACCTGCTTAATCAGAATCTGCATCCTAGTAAGACCCCAGGGGTCTCCTTGCACAGCAAGATTTGAGAAGCACCGCCGGAACCTTTCCCTTTCACTTTTAGCTAGAACACATTCCGGTAAATAAAAAAAAAAAATCTAACAGTCCAGGCTGTGCAAGGGAACAGTATGCTTTTCACAGCATCAAACCGCAGAAAGGGCCAAATACTGTATCTCTATCTAAGGCCACTCATGCAACCAGGTCCTAAATTTTCCTTAAGGAAAAAAAATCTCTGGGTATGTGCTTCCAAGCATATGTGTGCATTTGTGACTAGACGGGAAGGGAAAAGGGGAGTCGGGGAAAGCAACCAAGCCACTATGTTCATCTTAAACTTCAGCAGCATCTTCTACCTCCCTGACCCCAAAGAGCTGAACGTGGCGTGGGACTCAGACCTATCAGTATGCTCACATGAGAGGATGGTTTTCCATCTGGTCCTGGTAACTGTTTAATGATATTAATAAGCACCATTTAAAGGATTTAAAAAATGTGTAATCTTATGTACATCTTGGAGTGAGGAAGGGGACCATGTCCAGGGTCCCTGTAGACCTGTGGGCCAAAGAGCATCCCTTTGGCCAGTTTGACTCAATAAACATTTACTGAGCTGACCATGTAACTGCCAGGTTCTCTGTGAAGAGGGCTGGATTTATAGAGATGAGTCAGACAGTCTTGCCTTCAAGGGACTCACAAACAAAGTAATGGGAGAGTGTGATGTTCATGATACTTGGCTCTGAGCACTGCTTCCTGTTTAAAGACATTCAGTACTATTACACTTGGGCCTGAAGCTGAATAAAATGTAATGCTTAGCAAGTGCACCAGGGCAGCCTAAAAGGTTACATGTCTGAAGTAGTTCAACATTTGTATGCATTTCATTAGCGAACTTAACTTTCACTCTGCAGTCTTACAAAGAGGGATGGGAGAAGACATGGTTTGACTGTCCTGTGCTATCATTTCACAAAAGAAAAGAGAAATTTAGATGGCCGAATTGAATAGTTTGCTTATAAAAGTGATGGTCAGGGGCTGGAGAGATAGCCTAGCGGTTAAGAGTGCTGACCGCTCTTGCAGAGGACCTGGGTTCGATCCCCAGCACCCACATGGCGGCCAAGAACCGTCTGAAACTCCAATTCCAGGAGAACTCCAGCTCCAGGGGAATCCAATGCCCACTTCTGACCTCCGAGGCATTGCACGACATAGGTGCACAGACTTGCATGCAGACGGTACATTGATACACATACAGAAATAAATAAAAAATTTAAAAAAAAAAAAAGTGATGGTCACGGGCCTACCACCCCATGCTTCCATGGCCTTGCCCATACTACCCGCCCGCATGCAAGAGAAACTTCCCAAGAAATGGCTAAAGTTTGTAGACATCAAAGCTTAGTGGCTAAAGACAGAATTTTCTGTCCAGGTATCAATAGAATTAAATTTTTTTTCTTAGCAAAGTGATATTTGAAATCTTAGAGTAGGACCTCTAGCATTGATAATAGTCTTTGCTTAGGAAAGGGAATATATTTGGCAAATTTTTCTTATATTATTCCCTTGATATGTTATAGCCATGACAATATGTACAAATGTATTATTATTTTCATCAGCTACTTTTTCAATCATATGAAAAAAAGAGGTCTAGAAATTGAGGGAGTGAATTAATTCATTTGCTTTCATTGTTGAAAACTTGGGTTACACTTGATTAGAAATCAATCATATTAGTATATAGCCTTCTTTCTTTTTTACGTTTTACTTCCTTGAGACTACATTGGCCTAAAAATTAACTAAATCAATTTAAAGGAAGTTCTTCTGAGTCTTAAGGAACTTCACATATTGATTTTAAAATGAGCTCCATTTTCCTGCTTTCTTTTGAGAACTCTGACCTAGATGAGCTAAACTCTTTTTTTTTTTTTTTTT
>VZQC01004170.1:733074-763249 GCA_009823505.1 Rhizomys pruinosus
TATATATATATATATATATATATATATATATACACACACACAGAATATTTATGGGTTAACAGCATTTTAACATCAGACCTTAGCTTTGTGAAAAAAGACTGTAAAATATAATGGCCGGAAGGGCAACAGAAATGACATGTATTTTGTTTTTCTTTCCAACAGAAATGCGCGTACAAATAGGCAATATGGAGAAAGTGTTTCTTGAAAACCTAAGTGAGAAGGAGTACTGGGAGGAGTACAAGAATGTGGGCAGCAAGAAGCATGCTGAAATCATTGCTTCTCTACAAAATGACATCAATACAGTCAAAGAAAATGAACAGAAAATGTTAGGTCAGTTGCAACACAACCAGTTCAAGTTTGATCATAGATGTTCAGAGGGCGTGTGTGTAATAGAAGAAAGTGGGTACTCCCTGAATCATTAGTATCATGCCAATACCTCCAGGTGTGAGCCTAAAGAAAGCAGAGCTCCTGCAGTAGGGGGCAGGGAAGCAGTATTGAGGACCAGGGGTCCCTGCATATGGAGAACACAGTTGCAGTACCAGTGGAAATAGGGGAGGTAGTCTTTCAAAGAACCTATACAAATACCCCCATGATAACAGAGTCAGCCTTGAATGCTAATGAGGACCAGGGATTGCGCAGGAGCTTGAGACGGTATCAGTCAAACAAGTGAAGAGTACACTGAAGATTCCTACAGCCTGTGAGCAAGAAAACCAAGGTAAATCCAGAGACATTAGGAAGGTAAAACCTGAAAGCAAGTCAGCCCCTTGGTTTATGGTTGACGGTCTCAGAAGTGATCACATTAGACTGGACAGCTAAATAGCTGGAATTCTCGTAGCACAAACTTACAATTTCCAAAGCTCCTACTTGTATTGCCTCAGACCCTCTGAAGGAGATTTTTCCACATATGCCCACTTTCTTTCTACCATCACAAATGAGTGGTTCATAGATGTCACTAGGCTTTAGGAAGCAGCATCTGAATCACGAAGGTAGCCATGACCTTTCCACTGTCATTCTGGTACTACTTTTTTAAAGGACAAAAACAGTCCATAAGATATTAATAGAGTTTGGAACAGAGTCAGATGTGAACACTGCCTTTTCAATATTAATATGCCAGCAGAGCTAGAACTTCAGAGAATATTTGGCAATCCATTTTTTTGTAATTTAGAGCAAAGAATTAATATTTCATGTTCTCAAACTCCAGGTTTTATGGGTTCTTTCAGATGCTAAGAATGAAAAACTCATTATAGCTAAACTCCTAGTCCACTGCAACTTTTAGATGATTATGTTTAAGGATAAAATAAATAATTAATATTAATCTGATGGGCTAGGGCCTGAATCAAAGAAAGAAATTCCATCAGAATGGACTGGTGGGTTAAATATTCATGACTCCCAGAAGAAAGTAAGAAGAGGCCAGCTGTGTAGATAAAAGCTAGAATAATAGAGACTTCTCTTTCACATAGTCTAGATTTAGACTAGTTCCCAAACTTGGTGAGCACTCCTCCCTGCGAACCACAGCCTCACACAATCTTGTGCAGCTCTCTCCCGGCCTTCTTTTCTGGCCACTCCACAATTGCCACAACTGGAGTGAGCTCTTCGTTCTTTTTTTAATTTTTTATTTTTTTTGGGGGGGGGGCTTTTTTTGAGTCAAGGTCTCCCTATAGCCCCAGCTGTCCTGGAACTCACTATGTAGACCAGGCTGGCCTTGAACTCACAGAGATCCACCTGCCTTTGCCTCCCAAGTGCTGGGATTAAAGGCGTTCGCCACCACACCGGGCTGAGCTTTTCTTTCTTATTCCTTCTACTTTGCTTCTCTGTCTCAGTTGCCCCTGAAGAGTTGTTATTGGTTGCCACAACCCTGCTGAAGCCTCAGACCACTGCCCAACAAAGACTGGCAGTTGCTTTATCCAGTTTTCATCAAAATGTATCATATTCAAATAACACAAGGATATATAAGAGACCTTTCACTTCCACTGTCAGAGTCTTTGTCTAGTAGAAGAGCCTGGTATGTGAGCATAAAATGTAGATGAAGGCAGAGGCATGCCCAGCTCCCTGATTTTACAGCCTCCCCCTGGCCCCTTTTGTTTGGTTGTTAGAAGACCAGATCTGCAATCTCCTTCCCATCAGCTCAAGATCCCAGAGTTTTACTTTGGCTGCCTTGGTCTGTTAAGAAAATTACTGCATGGAAACAGAGCCCTTAATAACAACAGTTAAAGTCTGGAGCAGCTTAGCAAAATAGTTTTGTTTCATTAGAGAATAAGTTAAATAACATCCATAGACCTATCCAAAATCTAGCAAACATGATTTTCAACATTGGGTGTATGGGGAGATACATCTTGACTTTCAAATAATTATCTCTCACATGTTATAAATAAAGCACAACTGATAAGGACATGCATTATAGATGCTATATATAATAAAACACAACTGACTTAGACTCTCATGTTAACTCATTTAAAGTAGTGCAGTGCCCTCGCTGCTGACCAAATCACCATGGCTAGACTCTGCTCAAATAGTACCTCCTATCTGAAATACAGAATTTTACTTCTTTATCATACCCATCATCTCCTGAAATATTATTTTTCTTACAATCCGGCTTCCCCATGAGAATGCACATTGTGTAAGGGCAGATATCTGTCTGTCTTCATCAGCAACATTTTTCAACAGTATCTTGCATAAAGAGCTTAATACATGTTGGTTGGAAAAAACAAAAGAGTAAACTGGCTTCTTTTTTTCTGGACTTGTTTTGGTTCTCTGAAGCAGTCTTAATATCACTGCCCAGGCCAAGCATGGTGGCATATGCCTCTAATACCAGCACTCAGGAGGCAGAGGCAGGCGGATCTTTATGAGTTCAAGGCCAGCCTGGTCTACATAGTGAGTTCCAGGCAAGCTGGAGCTACAGGGGAGACCCTGTCACAAAAAGACCCCCCAAAATTATACATATACATATATATGTGTATATATATATATATACACATATATAAGTGTATATATATATATACACTTATATTTCCATATATATATAAGGAAAACAGAGCACAGCAATATATATATATATTGTTGTGCTCTGTTTTCCTTAAAAGGGAACATCCATTATATGATCTCTAGGCATCTTTTGAGGCTTAAAATTTTAATCTTGCTCTCTCACTAATGACATTTATGAGCATAAAAACAGGGAACTCTGCATCGCACCTCTGTCCTCCTGCCTTTTGGGGAGCTCAGAATAGGCTCAGGTCGGCTGTCCCCAGACCACTTCTCTCACCTGGTCTTCCCTACACAGAGAAATACACCCTAGGAACATTAGTAATCTAGTTAGATGGAGTCAGATGAACACAGTGCAGCTCAGACAGACCCAAAGCTGTGTGATCCAAAGGACAGATGCTCTATGAGCATTGAAGTGTGTAAAATTCTCCCTCTGGAGAGAATCCTTTGAAAATACAAACATTTTTGGAGACTTTAGACTAATTTATATTAAGATGTTAGCATATTATTGGAGCACTTTTTCTCATTGGTGGAGCAAGACATGTCATAAAATATATTCTTGAGGGAGCTGGAGAGATGGCTCAGCAGTTAAGGGCACTGGCTGCTCTTGTAGAGGACCCAGTTCGATTCCCAACACCCACATGGTGGATCACAACCATCTATAACTCCAGTTCCAGGTATCCTTTTCTGACCTCCAAGGGCACTGCATGACATAAGTGCACTTACACACATTCAGGTGATATATTCATACACATAAAATAAATACAATAAATAAAATATTAAATATATTCCTGATAATTCAGGGGAAAAGTGTATAGAACAGAGAGATGAGGGTGATGAAAAGTAAAATTTATAAGTGTCACAGTTTTACTTAGGATCAGTCTTATTAAGCTTTGTAATTTCTTTCTAAAGAACAGTATAAAGTCACTCTGGAAGATGCTAGAAAGAGAATAATCAGAGAAACTCTGATACAACTGGACCAGAGGAAGGAATGGGCCACACAGGTATATATCAGTTTTTTGTAAAAGGAGCTTTCCTCTGATTCCTTCATGTAACTTGTCACTATGATTTAAAAAAAATAACTTGGGCTGGGCATGGTGGTGCACGCCTTTAATCCTAGCACTTGAGAGGCAGAGGCAGGCGGATCTTTGTGAGTTCAAGCCTGGTCTACAGAGCGAGTTCCAGGACAGCTGGGGCTACAGGGAGACCCTGTCTCAAAAAGACCAAAAAAATAAAAATAAAATAAAATAAATAAAATAAATAACTTGGGTTCTGTGGGGCATGATATTACTTGTCTGTAATCACTGCAGTCTGGAGGCTAAGGCAGGAGGATAGTGAATGCTTGACCAGCCTGAGCTAAATAGCCAGACCTTGTCTCCGAAAGAAAGATAGAAAGATGGGAGAAAGGTCCAGAGGGAAGATGGAAAGGGCTAAGGATGTAGCTTAGTTACAGAGCACGTGCACAGCATGTGCAGAACTCTGGGCTTGAGTCCTTGCAGTACACAAATAAAAACACTATTATCCACCAAGCAAAACAAAACAAAACACCCTTGAGTTCTGAAGTTAAGCAGTTGTAGTTATACTACTTACTAGCTGTATAACTGAATTTGTTACTTCATTTTCCTGGACTTCTACTTTCTAATGTACAGAGACAAGTATATACCCTAAAGATATAGTGTGGGGATTAAATGAGATTATTTAAATAGCATGTCACACAAGGAGCAAGTAAATTACTATTTAGTTTGTTTAAAGTATCTTATTGTAGGGGCTGGAGAGATAGCCTAGCGGTTAAGAGCGCCAACTGCTCTTGCAGAGGACCTGGGTTCGATCCCCAGCACCCACATGGCGGCTGAGAACCATCTGTAACTCCAATTCCAGGAGAACTCCAGTTCCAGGGGAATCTGACGCCCTCTTCTGACCTCCAAGGCATTGCACGACACGGGTGCACAAACCTACATGCAGACAGTGCATTCATACACATAAAAAATAAATTAAAAAAAATTTAAAGAAAAAAACTATTAAAAATAGCAAAAAAAAAAATATAAAATAAAAACCCAAATAAGTATCTCTTATTGCTATGGTTAAATTATAAGAAAAATGTTTGCGGGCGTGGTGGCGCAGTGCTTTAATCCTAGCACTTGGGAGGCAGAGGCAGGCGGATCTTTGTGAGTTCAAGGCCAGCTGGTCTACAGAGTTGAGCTCCGCCAGCTGGGACTAAAAGGAGACCCTGTTTCAAAAATAACAAAAAAAAAAAAAAAAAAAAAAAGAATAAATGTTATGTGATCTGAACACAATTTAGATGATTAAAAAAAACCTATGTAGGGGGTGGAGAGATGCCTTAGCAGTTAAGAGCACTGGCTGCTCTTGCAGAGGACCGGGATTCAGTTCCCAGCATCCACATAGTAGCTAACAACCATCCATAACTCCAATTCCAGATCAAATTGTCCCCTTCTGACTTCTGCGGGCATTGCACAGCATGGGTAATTACATACATGCAGGCAATATACTCAACACATAAAATAAAAATAATAGCCAGGTGTGGTGGTGCACACCTTTAATCCTAGCAGAGGCAGAGGCAGAGGCAGAGGCAGGCGGATCTCTGTAAGTTCAGGGCCAGCCTGGTCTACGCAGCGAGTTCCAGGACAGCCAGAGCTACAGGGAGATCCTGTCTCAAAAAGACCAAAAATAAATAAATAAATTAATTAATTAATTAAATATTTTAAATACCTATGTAAATCACACATGTAACTTGAAGTATGCATCATGAGGACTGTCCCAAATGCCCTTATACGCATCGAACATTTAAATCTCTCAGCAATCCTAAAAGCAGTAGGGACTTGCTTGACACAGAAGCAGCGAGAACAGTGACTTGCCCAGAGCGAATGGGAGAACACAGACCAGCTCATCACTGCATTTACATCACACACTCAAATGGTTGAGCTGGCTCAGTTACAGCTGGCTCCTGTACTGTAATTCAGCACTGTGCAACCTGAAGGACACATTCATGTATCATCCACATGGTGCCTGGCCCCGCCCACAGAGATGCTAATGTAATTGCTCTGGATGTTGTCTGGCTTACGGATTTTTGCAAAGTTTTCAGGAGGTTCCAAAGTTTCCAACCAAAGATGAGATCAGTACCCCGCTATTAGTGAAGTAAGCTAAAACCAGCTGATCTCAGTTACAAACTACTTCACTTCTGTTCAAATGATATTTTATTTTGGAGGAAAACAGAATTACTAGTAGTAGCTGGAATATAAAAGTTCCTAGGAAATGGATGTCTCCCTCTTAATAGACACGAGTTCAAGTTGAATTGAAAATTTTCTGCCTCTAAAGACTTAGTTATCTTTAACATACTTTTGAATTATTTCTGTCCATATTTATAATCTAGAGTCTATGTTCATTTTTATGTGTGTGTACAGATGTGTATACACATGTGTGCATGTGCATGTGGAGGCCAGAGCCAACTTTGTGGATGTTTGTTAGAAGCATCTCAAGGAAGATGAAACAGTGACAGAATTAAGATGATGTAATCCTGCCCTGCGTGGCAGTAACCCTACTCGGTGTGGTAAAGATATGCTAATATGTGTGGCACTTGAAGTGTGACTTGCAGTGATAGCGTGTGCCTAGATGATGTAACCCCAACTTGAATCGTGTGTGATTAGTTAAGATAAAGTTGAGACAGAACCCATTTAAGACTATAAAAACCCAGAGGTCAGAGACTTCATCGCCTCTTCGCCAATACACCATGCCTGAGTGAAGGTGAACGCCCAACGTGGACCGCTGCCCGCACCAACCTCATAGTGGCACTTGTCTCCCGAACGCGTGGAACAAGGAGGAGAATATCCTCGTGCCTGGAGGCTGGCTGCTGATCCCACTAACGTGTCATCACGTCGCGCAGATCAGGACCGAGACGCCGGCCCTGACTGAAGCACGAACCTGAACGCAGCTCACGAGCCACAAGGGACTACCGAGACAGAAGACGTCTCTGCCCATCTGACCTCCGGGGTAAAGTAGACTATAGGGCTGATAGCTTGAGTGAGGTTTTATGTTTGCTAATCAATAAATGTACTTAATATACTTTCAAAGACACACTTGGCTCAGTGTAAGTTCTTCCCTCTGATCGCGACAGTTGGCGTAGTCTGCAGGAGGCCATCATGCTAGCGCGCAAGCTGGGCATCCTGTACTTAGTCTATAATGATGTACCCACTCCCCAAGCTTCCCCGTTATTGCCGGCATTTAGGAAAATATTAATTAAGGGAGCTCCCCAACATTTAAGAATGCCCCTCACAGGGCCTATACAAAATTGTAAGACGGTAAGAGAAGCTATAGAAATGCTTAAGCAATATGGAGAATTAGACTCTGAAAGAGTAGTAACTTTGAATATAGTGAGGAAAAATAAAAAAGGGACACAGTGGTTCAGAAATATTAGACCCTTTGGCAACTGAACAACTATGCCTATTAGGCTGAACCTACCAGATAGACGACCCATGGCTTGCATTTGGGGTAAACCTAGACCAACACCATGGAGACCCCCAGGCAATCATTTTAGAAATAATTTTAGAAATAATTTCATAAATACAAACAGTGCAAATCGTCCTTTTTTAGGGCAATGGAGACGGGGACCCCGGCCAAGTCCTCGTCCCTATTTTCCTCCATTTCAGAAACAGTGCGAATTCACAGGCAAATTTCCAACGCCAAACGAGAAAAAGGACCTAAAACCCAGAATGGCTTTACCTTTGATCATGGACAACACTGAAATTTTAGTAAATTGGTTATTAGACACTGGAAGTGATATAGATATACTTAATATAGACCTTAAGCTTCCCAATAAAATTGGAGAAATGACTATAGAAGGAGTATCAGGAGATGTCAAAGCACCAGTATATGCATGTCAGTTACGAGTCTATGATAAAATATTACCTATTGAGTTAACACAATGCCATGCACCAGATAGTTTGTTAGGCATAAGGTAAAAATTGAACCAGTAGAATTACCTAAAATCCCATCATCCTTTACTCCCCAATACCCTATTAAAGGAGGAGTTAAAGAAATATCAGACTTGGGGCTGGAGAGATAGCCTAGTGGTTAAGAGCACCGACTACTCTTACAGAGGACCCGGGTTCGATCCCCAGCACCCACATGGCGGCCGAGAACTGTCTGAAACTCCAATTCCAGGAGAACTCCAGTTCCAGGGAAATCCGACACCCTCTTCTGACCTCTGCGGCATTGCACAACACGGTGCACAAACTTGCATGCAGACAGAACATTCATACACATACAGAAATAAATATATATATATATATAAAAAGAAATATCAGACTTAATTTAAAAATTGTTAAAAGAAGAAATTATAGAAATTACTACAGATTCAAATTATAATAGTCCCATATGGCCAATAATGAAACCAAACGGAGACTGGAGATTCACAGTGGATTATAGAAACATTAATAAACTAACCCCCAAAATGCCAGGACATCTTCCTGATATAGAAACCATATTCTTTTTTTTTTAAGACAGAAAGCACCCACAGTATTAGCCACTATAGATTTATCAGACATGTTCTTTAGTATACCATTACACCCTAAGTCTAGACAGATTACTACCTTTACATGGGAAGGTATACAATATAGATTTACACGATTACCCCAAGGATACATTAATAGCCGATTATAGCACATCAAACTCTTATACAAACACTTAAAGACTTAGGACTCAGGGGCTGGAGAGATGGCCTAGCAGTTAAGAGCGCCGACCGCTCTTACAGAGGACCCGGGTTCGATCCCCAGCACCCACATGGCGGCCGAGAACCGTCTGAAACTCCAATTCCAGGAGAACTCCAGTTCCAGGGAAATCCGAGACCCTCTTCTGACCTCCGTGGCATTGCACGACACGGGTGCACAAACTTGCATGCAGACAGTACATTCATACACATACAGAAATTAAAAAAAAAAAAAAAAGAAATAAAAAGACTTAGGACTCCAGAGCCAATGGTTCAGTTATATAGAAGACATATTAATAATAGGACATGACAAGGAACAGGTTACTAAAGATTTAGAATGAATGATCAAACATTTACAACATAATGGATGGACCATAAACCCAGATAAAGTTACATATCCCACAGACAACGTAAAATTTCTAGGTGTTCACTGGTCCACCACAGGACCTACTATCCCAGCAAAGGCCATTAACAAATTAGAAAACTTAGAAAGACCATGTAATAAAAAACAGGTACAACATTTAATAGGGTTATTTGGATATTGGAGAAATCATATTCCATACTTACAATTATTATTAAAACCTTAATATATTACTAAAAAAGCTTCAGACTTTGTATGGGGACAGAAACAGGAAGATGTAGTTAAAACATTAATAGAATACATCAAGAGCTACAGTGGCTTGGCATATGTAAAACCTAGTGATACTATAATTATAGACATTATGTATTACAAGGGATATGGAAATTGGAATATATTCATTAAAGAAATGAATCCCAGACCCATTGGATTCTATTGCAAAAGTTTCCCATGGTCGGAAAACAAATTCTCTTTATTTGAGAAAACAATTTGGACAGCTTATGAGACCATTCGGACGAACTACAGTATCTTAAAATTGAACCTGGTGGTACTCAGATCCATCATCCCAATCTTAGATTGGGTAAAGACACCTGGAGAGGCTTGGGCAGGACTGCCCATGGAGGGAAAGGTACTTCAATGGAAATGGTACCTCTCTGAGTTCCTTCGAGGAGCAAACCTGTCTGCAAAGGGGAAGGTACCAATGGTCTCTGAACAGATATTGACAACAAACAATGAAGGATTTGTACCAATACCAACGGTGGTAGAGACCTCCCCTCCCCAGAAACAGGTACCCATAGGCAAATGGGGGACAGGTCAATACTCCCCCTCTATGGTTAATGCCTGGTTCACTGATGGTTCTGCTACTACAGTGAGCAATGTGGTTCGTTGGAAAGCAGCTGCATATAGACCAGGGGATGGCATGGTCATAATAGACCAAGGCACTTCCCAATCAGCACAACATGCTGAGGTTATAGCAGCCTTGCTGGCCATCAAACAACCTGCAAATGAAGAAAAAAAAACATAGATTTGTTTACCAACTCATGGTGCGTTGCAAATGGAATAGCAATTTGGTCCGGGAAATGGAAACATACTGATTGGGAAAATCAATGGCCAGCCATTGTGGTCTCGAGATGCATGGATGGAAATCCATAACAGCACAAGATATCAAAATAACAGTATACCATGTAGATGCTCATCAAAAAGACTCATCATTACAAACTAAATATAACATGGAAGTAGATAAATTAGCAGCTCTCACAATAAAGTTAAAGGCAGATTAGTCATCCTGTTATGGATACTAAAACTATTATTAAACGAACATGGATAAAACGCATAGAGCCTATCACTATTAGAAACATACATACTAAGCCATACATCACTAAGACAATTCAACCTGTTACACAGCAAGAAATCCTAAAAATAAATAAATTTCTAGGGCATGGAGGTACGCATGCTGTTTTCTCATGGTTTTCACATAGAAACATAAAGGTTCCATGGCAACAAATAAATAACACACTCAAACAATGCAGAGACTGCCCAAATAGCATCTCAAGATTTAGACACAATTACCATGGACAAACCTCACACAAAATATTTTTCAACAAGCTTATACAAATAGATTTCATAGGTCCATTATCAACTCATAAAAAATTAAATGCAGTCACAATGGTAGACTCACTTACTGGATTAGGAATGGCAGTATCTGCATCAAAACCAGATCAAAAGGCAACTATTTTTGCAATTTGGTCATGGACTGCGGCATATGGCATACCACATATTATAGCATCTGACCACGGCAGTCATTTTACTGGAAAAACAGTGCAAAAATTAGCAAAGGATATTGGAATTATGTGGGACTTTCATATCCCATATAACCCTACTGCAGCAGGACAAGTTGAAAGATTTAACGGTTTATTAAAAACCAAACTACTCCATTTTACAGAATATCCATTACCCAAAGCCCTTAAAATTTCTTGTTTTGAATTAAATAATAGGTATAGATTACATAGAGAAAGCCCATTTCAAGAAGCCCTTAGAAATAAACCTATTTTAGAATATCCACACTCAGAAAACACACCATTAATTAGAAATTATAATTGTATTCGTAGGAACCAAAAGGAACTGAAAAATGCTGAAGTAGTGGCCAAGGGAGAAGGAAACACCCTTTGGACAACCAGCAGCAGAGGGACCCTTATGCTATGTAAATTGGAAAACATAGCATGAAGAAAGTATTGTGTTGAAAGGTACCCTGTGCACTGCTACAGTTCTACTACTAGTCTAGAAATGGCCATAGATTTAGCATGAAACATCAACTACTTCAGGGAGGAGTAATAATAACTCTTTTGTTCCTTTGTGCTATAATTCCTAGCACTCCTTATTGGAACAATTCTTATCT
Organism: Rhizomys pruinosus; assembly: GCA_009823505.1. Taxonomy (NCBI): domain Eukaryota; kingdom Metazoa; phylum Chordata; class Mammalia; order Rodentia; family Spalacidae; genus Rhizomys; species Rhizomys pruinosus. The sequence continues at coordinate 744,526 of VZQC01004170.1, forward strand.
TGTGATATCGTGGAAGTATCTGAATAATTGTACCTATCATAATACTGGGGCTACTCCTAGTACTACTAGTACTCCTAGTACTTCTAGCGCTACTCTTAGCATTATTTCAAGTACTACCACCAGTGCCAGTACTGCTACTAATACCATCAACAGTAGTGTTTCCACTGCTTCTACTTCTACTTCTACTGATAGTCCTAATATATCAACTCTTGTAATCCCTAACACCGATATCACAAACAAATATGAGTGCAGATTCATTTTTCTTCTAATAACCTTGCAGGGAATTGGAATATTCTTGGTACTTTTTTGGTACATAAATTTCTTCTTATCACAGTGTGTTTACCGATCCCATGTAAAGCATTGATTTACACCATTCTCCTTATAATTTTGGTCATATATATAGTCTTACCATTGGTTAACATTGGAACTAAAATATGTTCTCAAATGCACAGCAATGCTACACATTCATCTTCAATAGCCAACCATACAATTTGCTGGCTAGAAACTATACAACATCTCACCAAAAAATGATGATTTTTGTCTGGTTCCTGCTTTTAAGTGGTTCTAGTGCTACTACAATTAGTTCTAGTGCTACTATTAATGTTAGCACTGCTACCACTGCTGCTAGTGCTAGTGCTACCTCTACTACCACAAGCACAAGTACTATAAGTATTACAGGTACTACAAGTACTGAACCACCATTTCGATTAGTAAACCAGACCAAGCAGGAAATAAGAAACATAACTTTAGACCCCTGGAAGTCCATACCAAAGTTTTGGACTATAGAAAGGGCATTAACAAATTATACTGAACAATTAATAAGTTTTTGGACAAAATATCATTACTGCCTCAGAGATGGATGGGCAGAAGTTTGCAGCCAATACAGAAATCAGTTTACTAGATACCATCCCAACAAAATTTATGAACTCAATACCTTGGATGATGTGAATGTTAATCATTATGAACAGAACCGCCTGAAATGTCATTACTTGGAAGCTTGGGCAAACCTTACTTCCATGACTGCAATTTATAATATTCATATGAGGGAGTTAACAGAAGATAAAATAATCCAACTCAAGGTTAATAACAAAGGTTATGTGACCTATGTAAACAACTCTTCAAATACCCCCATGTGGGAATGTGATCTTGGGATGAATGCTTCTTTTACAAAAATGTATTTTAGCCTTTTTATATCTTCAGTTTGGGAAACATTAGACTATCAATATAATGAAAATACTGGAAAATTGATAGAACAAGTTTATGATTATGGAGAACAATATTATGATTATGAAGAACTGTCTTCATCTACTACATCTACTGCCACAACTGTATCTACAACAACTGTTAACCCATGTAAACCTTTAAACTGGACCAGGTGGCCAAGTTTTAAAATGGGACCAATATTAAAAAACTTACCATCTATGAAAAAACCTTTTGGCAATAGATGCCCAAATAACTGGAATGTTAGTATACCAGAATACTATTTCCAACATTTTAACATTGTTTACACCTGTGTATCTGATTTCCCAAATTTGCCAATGTATGGCAATTTTTCACCCATTTTTGCAAATACATGGGTCACACAAGTTTATACAAATACATGGAAGACATGGGAAGAATGGATGAGTATTTTAGCCTTAGGAGTTTTTCATTATAGGCAACCATTGGTACTTACAGATATAGTCCCTCAAATATAGCAAACATCATTAGCACAAACATATTCACCAACTAAATGTAGTCAAAGAATTAAAACACACACTTGCGTCTTTACTGCTGTACGCAATACAACACAAACTAATGATGACATACCAACCTTTGCTTGGATATGCTCAATGAAACCTCCTAAATTTAATATATCCAACCACGATGATGCAGGGAATATCCCCCATATCCTTCTTACTAATGGAACAAAAACTTGGTTTCTTGTAGCCAAAAATACTTCAGTTCCCTCCTTTATGAATCAAACTTCCTATATAGGAGACTTCACAAAGAATAATTCCATATTCAATTTTAAACGAAACAAACCTAGAGTTTATTTTGACCTTGAAATCAAACAAATTATTATGAGAATTCCTGAAAATTTTACTAGATATAAGATAATTAATTACAGAAACATTTCAGTATATAATGTATCAATAACTAATACCTCAAGCAGTAATGTTTTAAAAAGATACTTTATGTTGATGTGATGAATGAAACTTATTTATAATATACATCTCACTGGTTCTTTTCCTGGTAACACAGTTCAGATATGTGATACTAGAATAAATAGCTCCAGAATTGATGAAGCCATACCATCAGAGGTTATAGGAGAGAGGGTAACAAACCTCCTTATTCCAGCATGAAATCATACTCATGATACACCATTAAGGACAATACAGATTCCAGCATATAATTATTCAGGACTCACTAATATCTCTTATGTTAAACCTAATTATACCATGGCATTACTCCCCACTACAGGAGCACTGATTACAGATAGCTCAGTTTACCCTCATTATAGTGTTCAGGATGAAAGTGATTCAGTTCTTTGGTGGAGAACCTGGAATTTACAAACTAGAAAAACATTACAACTTTTTCATAGTAATTTCCATATTATTTTTCTATGCTACTGCCCCACCCCCAGATGGGAGAATGGGCAGAAACAGATTGGGTAGCACAGAAACCTAAATTAAATCCAATGCTTACTTTAGCTAATTGGGATAGAATATTATATATATCCCAATGTCATATGAACTTTGCTTTAAAACTTACCAAAATGCATCAAGGAATCCTTGCATTATTGATAGAGGTGGCTTTAATGTCAGCAGAAAACATTTTTATAATACCACTGGAAGAATAAAATGGCTAACAATTCATTATCCAGAAGGATTTTTAAACCCACCATGTAATTGTGAACCTACTTTAACAACTTCACCTTTCATTGTACCAGATATGACTAGACATACAACTGTCATCTTACATCCTAGGATAAGAAAAAATACAGATAAGTTTTTCATTACAAACATTTAAACCCCCAGCATCATTATGTGTTGTGGACTTAGTAGAATTTCAGTATGCAAGTCCAGGCAGAATGCAAGCAAATATGAATTGACAAAAAAGACAGGTCCTCACTATTGGAGCATTCATGGCTGGAGCATTGTTGGGTGGACTAGCGGGGGCTGGAGCTGCCTCCGCAATGATCTAACCTCTTAAGGTGGAAATACATAAGATTCAAGTTCTGAACCAGAAACAGGCACAGGCAGTTCATGCCATATCACAATCTTTGGACTCACTAGTAATAATTACAAACCATTTACAAGTAGAATCTAAAACTCTTAGGGACCAGTTTGAAACAGAAACACAGTCAGTATGAGAACACATTGCCGATACCCATAAGCTCTCCCTATGTAACATTTATAAGCTTAGCCTACTACAAATGAAAATTGAACTTAACAATCTATTTACTACTGGACTAGGAAGACGTACACAAGAATTCCAGACTTTACTTGACCCAGAAACTCCCTCTTATTGCGCAGAGGGAATTTGTGAATTGCATGTCATTCAGTTCTTTTTGGACAACGCATTCCCAGCATATCATACAGAAGATATTCCATAAATATATGCAAATGAAGAAATCATCCCACAATGCCACTTCCTATGGTCATTAGCTAATCAAACAAAACCCTATTTCATACCAATAGATGAATGCATAAAATTAGGATTTAACACTTAGATTTACTCTGGGATGCCAGAAGCCACTTTACAGCATACAACTTTTGCTAAGGCCATTATGCCTACCAAAGCAAAAGACCTTGGTAATTATAAATGACTAATTTGCACCAGAGATACACAAATTATATCTTGTGAAAGCCTAAATGAGACTAGTTATGCTACAGATTCCTATGAATATAACATAACGAAAGGCTGTTACATTTTATCCAACTGTTCTAGATTAAATGCATTCAATTCATCACAAGTTACCAAACTTACAAGAGAACATAAACATTATTTTGATAGTTCAGGTATGTTTGATTTTGAATTGGAAAAAACACATTATGGAAATTATTTACAAAAAGTAAATGAAGCATATGATATTATTCAACATAATGAAAAACAATTAGACAGCATCGACAACAAGATACAAAATGAAAATAATAAATTGCATTCACACTTGGTGGATGTACATAATTTAGCAGGAGTACTATTAGCTAATACATATATCCATAAGGATTGGGCAAAAAACATTAATAAATGTGGATTTTTTGATCAATTAGGCAGACTTGCTAAATTAGACCTCTTATGTACTCCTTTTCATTCTTGGTGGCAATGGATTAAAGATTTAGGATGGAAAATTCTACATATTATTTTGTTTTGTGTGGGGATACGCCTGTTATTTATGTGTTGCAGGAAAAGAGATGGATATGCGCAGATCCACAACAAGGAGATATAGAATGGCAGCCTTTTCCAGATGAGTATTTGACCTTCAAGAAAGGTTTTTCAAAATTTATAAATCCAATATGACTATATTTAATATGTGTACCAAACATTTAGTTAAACCCCCTTCTGAATGTATATTTTGTTTACGCCCGTGGGCGCAATTGCATCTATCATGCAAAAAGCAAGATAATCTTGTAACACTGTTTCACCACCTGATATACCATAATATCGGATCTTGGGCTTTTGATTTGACCCCTAGTGGGGCAATTCATAGAGCACTAGCTTCCCTGCTAGCAGCTTTCCTGGATAAAGGTAAATTCCAAACCTTCTTTATGTGCTGGAACATGCTAGAACATGCACCAGACTCTTGTTATAAACTTTTAGACGGAAACTGGTATGCTAGGGACCCAACGACAGAACATGACCCGGACTTTCTTTGGGCTTTCTGTATCCGGTCCCTACTTAAACCAGTAATTAAAAGAGCAATCTTTGAATGGAATGCAGATAAAAATTGGAGACAATTTCATTATGGTATTAATCTACTTCGAAGGCCTGGTCCGAGCCCAGTGGATCCCATAGTGGGTATCGCTGCGCGCTTCCCACTCCGGGATCCAGGGGATAGAATGTTAGAAGCATCTCAAGGAAGATGAAACAGTGACAGAATTAAGATGATGTAATCCTGCCCTGCGTGGCAGTAACCCTACTCGGTGTGGTAAAGATATGCTAATATGTGTGGCACTTGAAGTGTGACTTGCAGTGATAGCGTGTGCCTAGATGATGTAACCCCAACTTGAATCGTGTGTGACTAGTTAAGATAAAGTTGAGACAGAACCCAATTAAGACTATAAAAACCCGGGGGTCAGAGACTTCATCGCCTCTTCGCCATACACTATGCCCGAGTGAAGGAGAACGCCCAACGTGGACTGCTCCCTGCACCAACCTCATAGTGGCACTTGTCTCCCGAACGCGTGGAACAAGGAGGAGAATATCCTCGTGCCTGGAGGCTGGCTGCTGAACCTGTTAACGTGTCATCACGTCGTGCAGATCAGGCCCTGACCAAAGCAAGAACCTGAACGCTGCTCACGAGCCACAAGAGACTACCAAGACAAAAGACGTCCCTGCCCATCTGACCTCCGGGGTAAAGTAGACTAGGTTTTATGTTTGCTAATCAATAAATATACTTAATATACTTTCAAAGACACACTTGGCTCAGTGTAAGTTCTTCCCTCTGATCGCGACAGTTTTCCCCAGGACCTGTTCACCAGGGGTTTTTGTTTCTATCTTGTCTTTTGAAACAAGGGCTCTCTCTGGCCCTGAGCTCCCCAATATGGCTAGGCTGCTGGCCAGTGAGCCCAGGATCCTCCCCAACACTGGGATTGCAAGTATACTACCATGTCCCCAATGTGTGTGTGTGTGTGTGTGTGTGTGTGTGTGTGTGTGTGTGTGAATCAAAGGACAATTTTTCAGAGTCAGCTCCCGGCTTCCCTCCTGTTGTGAGTACAGAGATGGAACTAAGGTTGTCAGGCTCATGTGGTGAATGATTTTACCTACAGCCACCTTGCAGGCTCCACATCTTGGCTTTTTTTTTTTTTTTTTTTTTTTTTTTTTTGTCTTTTTGAGAAGCAGGGTCTCCTGTCAGCCCAGCTGTTCTGGAACTCACTCTTGTAGACCAGGCTGGCCTTGAACGTCACAAAGATCCACCTGCCTTCCTCCCGTGTGCTAGGATTAAAGGCGTGCACACCACGCCTGGCATACATCTTGGCTGTTTTACACAGTACTGGGATCCTCAGACTTGTACTGGCAAGCACCTACCAAATGGGTTATATCCCCACAACTTCTCTTTCTTTTGCTTTTTTTTTTTCCTGTATTTTTTATTTTCTCTTCTTTAAGAGGTTTTTTCCTTTAGTAATTTACTGCTGAATTTGTAACATGATATCCATGTAAAACATCTTGCAAAGAAATATGTCATCCACTATGCAATTCTTGTGGGTGGGGGTGTGGCAGTGTCAGAGTACTTGCCTGGAAGATGTGATATGCTTTGAAGACCGAACAATTCTCGCAGCACTACAAAAAAAAAAAAAAAAAAAAAAAGGGAGAGAAGTTGTAAATATCCATGCAACTAAAAACAAATATTGCTTTTCCTGTTCTTAAGGTCAAAATGCCGTTTCCTCCAGAAACTGCCTACCTGCCTTACGGCTTGATACCCTGAAGCTATTTGCTGTCAGGTTTGCAAGTCTGTACATTGACAATGAACTTGAAGAGTGCTGGACCACTGCCACCTTAGTTGGGAGCAGGACTCTTTATGACTGGTCTCACCATGGGAGTCAAAGTCAGAGTGAAGGACAAGTGTATGAACTCCCACACACTGTCCAGTTATCCAGATCACCTGGAGGGGACAGTTGGTCAGCAGGAAAATGTCACAGGGTGGTAATGAAGGAACAGAGGGAGCACAGGTACTTATATATGTTCCCAAAGTAATTGCAAAGCACAATTTAAAATTAATGTTGAGTCCAACTGTCTGACCATTGCTAAAGTTATTGCATCCCTTTATGAAAAGTCTTAATACAGAAATTTTCTTTTAGAATGCTGTAAAATTCATTGATAGGAGCAATTACCGAGAGATCTGGGAGAACGACTGGCTGAAAAAAGAAGTAAGTGGATTTATCAAAATGATTGTTCCTCTTTTTTTTTTTTTTAACTGGCAACAACCTTTAATTATAAAGTTGCAATCATAGGAAAGCATGGGATTTTAACTGACATAAAGGAAAATTCATGTGAAGTCCTGATCCTATTGACATCCTTCAACAGATAGCATAGATAATATCAATAGTAACCAGAAATAATTTGGGAGCTTAGTCCACATAATATATTCCAATGTGCCCAGTTTCCTTATGTCCTAAAACTAATCTAGTCTTTCTTATGAGCCTGCCTCCCGGGTTGAGCAAGGCAAAAGGCTCATTCACCTTTTTGGGGTGACTATCATCTTTTGGAAACGTGTTCATCCTTTTAGAGTTCCTTTTAGACTGCAGCCATTGCACAACAGGAGTGCATTTACAAACATGTAGGCAATACACTCATACACACAAAACAAAATGTAATAATAATCAATAAGATATTTTTTAAAAGATGTCATAGATCTTGAGTTTAAGAAAAAGTAACTTTAAAAAAGTCTGTATCTGAGTGATAAGAAAGGCTATATTATTTCCCTCACTCTTTGGTAAAGCCACAAATTATATTTGACTTGGTTTTATTTATTTATTTATTTTTTTACTTCTTATAATTCACTGGAAATAAAAGGTAAAATGGCAAGTTTAATTGAATCATAGAAAGAGCTTGGTAATAAAGGACAAAGCATTCTAAGGAAATTTAATAGATTTAATTTCTCCATTACAATAAGTATTCATTTTGGCATGATTAAATTTACTCACAAAATTAATGAAAACTAGTTCTTATTATAAGTATTATTGTTAAGATTTTTAAAGCTGCCCAGAAAGAGAATAATTAAGTCAATTTCTTTGGGAAAGGCTTATAATAAGTTAACAAAGGATTGCTGGTGAAGGATCATCTCAGAATGCCTCTCCATTTCATTATTTCTCAACAATAGCAATAATCGTAGATCTTTGGGAAGGATACCAAGTTATCTTAGTGCCCAATTGTTGTTATCTGGTTTCAGTTAGCCTGCTTATTAGGAAAGCTAAGGCAATGAAATCTCCAAGTGACTTACATTAACTCAACAAAGGGAAACCCAGAAAATCAGACAAAGGGATTCAAGGAGTTAGCGACCACTGCTGACTTCGGGAAGGCCTAAGGCTGATGTCTGCCTTTCAGAAGAAAACTTTGAATGTATGTTTACGTCAGGGCTGGAAATCCCTGACTGAAATATGCTACCGACTGGCCCTCCGGGGGTCGTGGGCTTCCAGGATCTTCTTGGCAGGAAAAACACAGGGTCGGTGAATGGCGTACAGAAATGAAAAACTAAGAGAAGTTTTTCCAAATCTGCAGCACTTTATTGAACTGGGGCAGTGATTATATAGTAGTCTTAGGAAAGGGCAGAACAAAGGATTTGGCAAAGCTTCACATTTACATAGGTAGGTAAAAGAAACTCATTGACAAGATACAGAGCACACAGAGCAGGAAACTAAAACATCACAAAGTTTAGTTAGGAAATGAACTTTCTTTGAAGTAAAATGTAGAAATCTCAAGACAACCTTTACCGAGGAAATAACATTTAAGAAGAAAAAAGGAACATCAATAGTTTTCTTAACATGATCAGTTTCTACTTTTTAACTCTTGATTACAAACCACAATTGAAAAGTCACAGCACACAGAATAGTAAATACTATGTCACAGTACAAAGTTCTTTAGCAGCAGATATTGACCTTCTATCTCTATCCTAATTCTAGAGTAAATATATCTTAGCATCCTAAAGTTAATAGTTTCTTTTAAGTTTCTATTAAAGTCAAAACCTTATTCCTATAATATCCTGAACTGCTTATTAGTTTTTCTAACTCTAACTACTAATTTAAAGTTTTAATCTTTACTGAAAACTAAGAGCTGTTCCGACTGCTTGATCCAGCTAACAGTTTTGTTTTTGTTAGATAATTGGCTGGTGTAAAGTGATTTAGTTTCTGTCTGGCTTTACTGGGAGTGTCAGGACTCAGACATTTAGTGACTGCATAAAACTAGAAAAACTATTTAATCTGTCTCTTTACTTAAATAGGGAAATGGGATTAAAGAATCTTTTTATTTTGATTATTAAAGAGGAGTTTTTACTTTAATTTAAGTGGAATGATGTATTTTGTTTTTTGCTACACATATCACTGGGACTTCTTTTTCTTTAGAGACAGTCATAGAGACATTACCTCTATATAATTGTTTTGTTTTCCAGTTTAGCACAGGTCTTTACATTGCAATGTATATTACGAGACAAATCTATTACTTAAGATTTACAGAAAATTCTTGCTGCCAGGAAAAAACCCTGTGCCCAAGAAAGGCATTTTAATTGCCAGTTCTTGGTACATTCAAATCGTTTATTTTGTATATATAGGCTGGCCTTAAGAAAAGATCTTTTTGTGCTCAGTGTTATGCCAAGTCCTAACACCAGAAAAACGTAATATCCTAGGAAAGCATCTCAATCTCGGGAGTGATCTTAGCCGAGTGTTCTGCCAGGGACCTCCGGGGGGTCGAGCCCCGTAGGACATTGCTCCCCCGCCTGCCTTGAATATGATTTCTCATATTACTTTATACAGGCGACACTGGAGTGGGTGTGGCAGACGCGGAGGTGGGTGCCGCAGAAATAATTTAGACTATCTATATTAATTTCTGTACTTCGTATGTGTTTTGGAAAAAGGTGGGCCTCCATCTTTTCCAGTGTTTCACTTTTCTTACATCAGAAAGCTGAAGGTATTTACCTGATTATGAAAAGGAACTGGTTCTCATTCCCTCCCGTTTCAGAGGGAGACGGCAGTGGATGAGAACATTACTACCCTCAAGAGGAGGTGATGGCATAAGCTATCCTTAGCCTAAAGAATGGATGTAACTCCCCCAAAGAGACCTCATTCCCCACTTTGGAAAGAGATCAAGAGCTGTGTGTGCGGCCTTCTGTGCGGCCTCCCAAGCCCTTAAGTCAAGCATTTTCCGACTGTTCTATTGTTCTCCTCTATTTACAACCTCTGTAATTTCTTTTACATCCTTTGAAAATCATAAACTTTTCCTTGAGGCATCCAATCTCATAATCAAGTTAATTATCTCAACATATGAGATCCTAAAACCAACCCCTGGCTTTGTGATTTACAATTATGGACTTAAATGGCTTTCTCAATCTGCTTGAGGCAGGTAAATTACATATGCCTCTCTAAAGCCAAGCCACCAGCAGAGCTTGAGCCTTTTCTATGACACTGGTATTGCCTTCTAATTATCGGTGGTTTGTTCACCTGATTGTAAATTGTCTCAAGGGAAGGAACGGTGTCTTAACTTGCCTTTGTAGCCTCCTCCTCCTAGCTCAGAAGCTTGTCCATGTGAGAACTCATATATTGAATCAATGACTGTTGTGAGGTGCGTGTGCTAATATGCTGAATGCTTTAGGATTCCAACCTATCGTGGATTCTCAGTAATAAAGCAGAAACCGTCAGTTGTCTCCTCCTGAATCCCCTCTCAGCTGCCCTCTCAGCAATTCCTGACCAGAAATAGTAAAGTTCGGCTCCTGCTTTTTGTTGTTGGACCCTCAAAGCTCTTACTTCTTCCTCCTATTTTTCTGTTAATCTGGACAGCCTCTCACTTTGGATTTTCCACTCTACTCTCTTGTCCTGATCTCTCCCATGAGTATTTCCTGCTCTGGCACCTGAGTAGCTCATACTGCTCTGGGTTGCAGGCAGGTTGGGGGTTCTATAGAGTAATTAATATTCATCTATGTATTCTTCCCATTGATAAGCCTCTTTTATTATTATTTTTTCTTACAGATAAAGGCTTGTTTTATTTTAGGGACTGATCTGTGCGATCAGTCATCAAGGCCCCATTGAGGGAGGCACTGTGGGCAGACAGACTTCTTGGTCTCTACTCTCTGGACAGTCTAGATGAGGCCCTCCTTCTTGGTCAGGGGCTCTTCCTTGATCTCAGACCTTCAGGCTTCATTCTGGTCAACAGGAGCGTCCAACTCAGGCTTAATCTGTCTACAACTTGTAGGTGTGTTCCATGAGAATCTGTTCATATAGTTTTCTTTATTTTCCTTTTATTTAATCACCTTTCTACCCCTTCCGCACTGGCCCCTCCCCTCCGCCCCTCTCCTCAGGTATTCATACACTCTGTCATTTATGTTAAGGCTATTGTCTCAAGTTAATATCTTTGGACATTTCTCTGTGCAAGTTCATCCACCGAGGTCCAGTCAGCCTATCCAGAGTCCCAAGATTTGAGAAGATCAGATCTGAGCCGGGAGCTGTGGTGTATACCTTTAATCTTAGAATTGTTAGCCGGGCGTGGTGGCGCACGCCTTTAATCCTAGCACTCGGGAGGCAGAGGCAGGCAGATCTTTGTGAGTTCAAGGCCAGCCTGGTCTACAGAGTGAGTTCCCAGACAGCTGGGGCTACAGGGAGACCCTGTCTCGAAAAGACAAAAAAAAAAAAAAAATCTGGAGGCAGAGGCAGGTGCATCTGTGTGAGTGCAAGTCGAGTCTGGTCTACATAGCAAGGGCCAGCTGGAGCTACAGGGAGAACGCGCCTCAAAAAAAATGACAAGAAAGAAAAAAAAAAGATCCACGCCTGCATGTTAAGAGAGGGTGGCAAAGAATGGCCTCTCATGCAGTTAAGAGCATTGGCTGTTCTCGCAGAGGACCTGGGTTTTGTTCCCAGCACTCATATGGTGGCTTACAACTGTCCTTAACTGCATGAGCACTGCCCGACATGGGTGCACTTACACTCATACACATAAATAAATAAATAAATAAATAAATAAATAAATAAATAAATAAATAAATACATACATAAAAATTTTAGAAAGAAGACCAGCTCTTCCTCATGCAACAGTAATCAACTGCCAATATTTGTTTAGCTAAGATTGGGGTCTGCTGCCCATTCCCCCAGTTCCATGCTAGGTTTTGTCTGTTTGGCTTTGCATGGGTCTTGTGCTTGCTGACACCTTTGCTGTAGGTTCATATGAGCAGGGTCTCAGGAGCTTGTAGGATTTTATTACCATGTGGTCACCTCCCTAGCTCTTACAGTCTTTCTCCCGTTTCTTCCCCAATGGTCTCTGAGCCCTGGTTGAGAGAAGGTTGCTGCAGATTAATATAGGATTCTTGTCCAAGGACCCGCACTCTGCAGACCCCTAATCTCCATGCTTTGGACATTTGTCACCTTCGATGTTCCTGGCCCTCTGTCGCATGAGGGAGCTTCATTAATGAGATTTGAGAGATTTATTAGTGTCATCTTTACCCCTTGTTCTATGTTGCATGAGCCTAACATGTAGAGGTTGCATTGCCCACCTGCAAATCCCACAGCCAGCTTGATGTCAGTCTGTCCAATGGAACATGGCTCTGGCCGGTTCATACTACAGCCTCTCTGCCCCCAGATGTGTCACTTGGGCTTGGCCAAGCCACAGAACACGGTCTGTGTGTGACCAGTTATGGTACTCTATAATAGTTTCCATTTGGTGGAAAAGAAGCTTCTTTGATGAGTGGTGACTGGGCTACTTGACTGTAAATATAAGGCCACATATTTTGCACTTAGTAAGAAGTTACATTAGTCTAGGGATGTGACAGTCTTGGGGATTTTTCTAAGATCTCCGACCTCCCCATGTGTGTTTGGCTATGCTTACCGTACTACACATGAGTTTCCTCCCACTGGGTGGGCTTTAAGTCCAATTAGGTAGCAGTCGATTGCCCCCCAAGATAAAAGTGTCACCGCTGCACCAATATCATATGCTGTGTCAGTCACTGTTGTGGTTATTTGGTCTTTTTTTATTATTAATTTTATTTATTTCTGTATGTGTATGAATGTACTGTCTGCATGCAAGTTTGTGCACCTGTGTCGTGCAATGCCGAGGAGGTCAGAAGAGGGTCTTGGATTCCCCTGGAACTGGAGTTCTCCTGGAATTAGAGTTTCAGACAGTTCTCGGCCACCATGTGGGTGCTGGGGATCTAACCTGGGTCCTCTGCAAGAGCGGTCGGCACTCTTAACGGCTAGGCCATCTCTCCAGTCCCGGTTATTTGGTCTTAAAGCTGGTGTTGGACCATTTGGTTGATGTTCTCCTTTAGCAGCTGGGGTAGTGTTCTCCAAAGCTATAAGAGCACATCTGTTCATTTTTTAATACAACCCCCTTTACCTACAGGTCCAGTCTGTGACACATGAGGCAGCCAGTCTTTGTAGATTCACAGTATCTCCCAAGTAGCCCATGTAGGACTAATCCTCTTCCTCACATTTTCAGTAGCATTCAAGCATTGACAGTACCATTCTGCTATCCTGTACCCACATGCCTGCCCTCCTGGTAAATCAAAATGTTTGGGGGCCCATCCAGCTCCTTCGAAGACAGTCTCAGGTTTGTGGATGATTAGCCTATCTTTCATCAGCTTCTGGATCTGCTGGCCCAAGGTGGCACTGGCAATTTGAAAGGTCTCACTGAGACCTTCATGCTGCAGCAGAAGACACTAAAGACAGGCCTCCTCTGAAGCCCGAGCATGCTCGTGGCTGGTAGGACTTCTTTAGACAAACATTCCTAAACACACTTTTTTTTTTACTTTAAAAAAATTTATTATTTTATGTGTATGAATGTACTGTCTGCCTGTAGGTTGGTGCACCTGTATAGTGCAATGCTGCAGAGGTCAGAAGAGGATATCAGATTCCCCCGGAACTGGACTTAAAGACTGTTCTTAGCTGCCATGTGGGTGCTGGGAACTGAACCTGGATCCTCTGCAAGAGCAGTTGGTGCTCTTAACTGCTGTGCCATCTCTCCAGCCCCCCAAACACACTTTTTAAGGTTTAATGGGAACCCCATCAACAAATCTGGCAAATTTTGTTCATATTTGCATCATAATCATTCAATAAACATTAGCTAAATCTGCCCTGTCTGACAGATGCTTCCCATCACCTTGAGGATCAAGCCCGGGCTCTGGAGCTCTACATAAGTCTCACTTCCTCTCCTGCCTCTCCCACTCCCACCTTTCATGGATACACATCAAGTAATTGTGCCTTTGAACATGTGACTTCCCCCTAGAAGACATCAACCTGTGCCCACATAGGGAATCCCTATGTGGCTCATTCACAAGATCTAGGTTAGACGTCACCTCTCCTGCCAACTCTTCATTTCCCCAAACTTGCATTTCCTCTTCCCCCAATACCTGGATAGCTTCCATGAAGATCTTTATTATATCGTCTTCTGTTTTCATCAGCATTTTCCCACATAGTTAAGATATTCTAGGAGGTTATTGTGTCTTGTCATTTGTTCCCAAGGTACAATGTATTTTCTCACATACAGTCAGGATTCAGTTCAACAGAATAAATGAATTAATAAGTATTTAATGTGCCAGGCATTTCTCAGAAATGACTGCAGGCTCAAAGAGAACATATTTGTATTATAGAGACTGATAGAAAGAGCTTCTAAGCATTCCAAAAAAAAAAAAGCCATCATTTATATCAGTTATTCCAATGTCGTCAGTTTTCACTGTTGTATTTTTAATCACCCTTAGATATACCCCAACTCATTGGTCAATATATCATATTGCTAAATTAATTCATATCTCTGCCTCTCGTTCATATCTAAATTCAACAGTGCATCTAAAGGGTAGGAAAGGACATCTTTGTTCTGTAATAACTACCTACTCATGAAACAAGTTCCCACCATCGCTCTTGCCAAGGAAAGACCCAACAAGTCCAGTAATACATAATAAATGCTAGAGCTTTCCCTCAGGCAAATACATTTTTAGAAGTTGAATTTGATATTGAAGACATCAATAAATTAAGTCAGTAACACCAACACCTTTTTCCCTTCTTCTGCAAACAGATTGCCATTCTCAGGAAGGAAGTTGGAGAATTGGAAAATTCTGTTAATCAACTGGAAGAAGAAAATTTGATGCTTATTGATCAGCTATTCAACTGTAAACTTGTGGATCTCAAAATACCCAGGTGAGGGGCTGGAGAGATGGCCTAGTGGTTAAGAACACCGACTGCTCTTGCAGAGGACCCGGGTTCAATCCCCAGCACCCACATGGCAGCTGAGAACCGTCTTTAACTCCAGTTCCAGGGAAATACGACACCCTCTTCTGACCTCCATGGCATTGCACGACACGGGTGCACAGACCTACATGCAGTCAGTACATTCATACACATAAAAATTAAATAAATAAAAAATTAAAAACAAAACAAAACAAAATACCCAGGTGAGACATTCCCTGGTGCTCTACTGGATTCAGTGTGCTCAGGAAATCAAAGTCCAAGACATTTAGATATCAAGAAAGTGTTTTATAGACATTGTATCTGTAAAAAGTGGTTTTTTGTTGTTTTGTTTTATCTTTTTTTGGGGGGGGGGGAGGAAAGGGTTTATTCAGCTCACATCTCCTGGGTCACAGTGTTTTGTCTTTTTGAGACAAGGTCTCCCTGTAGCCCCACCTGGCCTGGAACTCACTCTGTAGAGCAGGCTGGCCTTGAACTCACAGAGATCCTCCTGCCTTGGCCTCCCCAGTGCTAGGATCAAAGGTGCTAGGATCAAAGGTGTGAGCCACCACACCCTGCTTAAAGACAGTTCTTAGCTGCCATGTGGGTGCTGGGAATTGAACCTGGGTCCTCTGCAAGAGCAATCAGTGCTCTTAACCACTGAACCATCTTTCCAGCCCCTGTAAAAAGTTTTTTAATGCTAGGCCTGGTGTCACAGGCCTTTAATCCCAGCACTCAGAAGGCAGAGGCAAGTGGATGTATGTGAAACCTTGAGGCTATCCTGCTCTACATAGTTAATTCCAGGCCAGCTGGGACTACAGGGAGACCCTGTCTCAAAACTCAAAACAAAAGAAAACAAGAGTTTAAAATTCTGTCAACTTTTATTTCTACAAAAAAAGGCACTCAAACAATATAAAGCACATTGAAAGTATATTTCTTAGCTTCAACTTGACTCTGCAAAAGCTGTGAGTCTGATGGTGGAGGGAAGGCCATCCTGTTCCTGGACTGGTCCGGCAGCTGCTCTGAAGGAAGGGCAACTGGCTGTAAAGCAGAGTCCCGTTCACTCCGGTCCTAGCAAAGGGTTCAACCATGGGGAGCGCAGTGGTGGGGTTGCTGGGCTGAGGAGTCACATAGCTTCTTAGCACATTCTGCCGGAGCTCTCAATGACAGAAAATCTTGAACTTTGGAAAGATATTCTGGATTTTGCTTTGCCCATGGTAAGACCTCCTAATATGGCTGCAGGGACGGGTTCTGACCTGTGGGCTCAGGAGCTTTTCTGGGGAGAAATTCATCCCACAAGTGAGTCCCTTGACAGACCCTTCCTCCAAGGTCACTACAACCCTGGTATTGCAGAGTTCCCTCCACAGGCCCAGCCGGGCAGTATAACAATAAACACGGACAGTGAGGTTTCCCCATTGAATCTGTTACTGTGGAACCATTAGCTACATTTTTATACAAGAGGCTTCCCTTTACATGGCCTTGGGTGGAGGGATGTTAGTAGGAGGAGTGTGGATATTTGCATGTTTTGTAATTTTTAAAAAGGATGTTATAAACTGGCATTAGGAGAATCTGGACTTCCAGGCACGGGGTGGTATAACACAGAGAAGTTGCCACGGCCATTTCTTCTTCTTTACAGAGGAGTTGGGGCCTTGGTCTGGGGAAGTGAATAATAAACGAAATGCAAGAGATTGGGAGTTGTAAGGGGCAAAGAGGGAGGAGGAAACCACAACCCTCCCCCCACTTTAAAACCTTCTAAGCTAACTATAATTTGAAGATTTGGGATAAATTTGGGCAAGAAAAAGAAATGCCATTCTTTTGAAGTAGACCGAAGCAGTGATTTTAAGACAAAGAAAGCAGGCAGAATTAGAACATCTGAAGGGCTGGAGAGATGGTTCAGTGGTTAAGAACACAGGCTGCTCTTGCAAAGGACCCGGGTTCGATTCCCAGCACCCACATGGCGGCTAAGGACTGTCTTTAAGCAGGGTGTGGTGGCACACACCTTTAATCTTAGCACTTGGGAGGCAGAGGCAGGTGGATCTTTGTGAGTTCAAGGCCAGCCTGGTCTACAGAGTGAGTTCCAGGCCAGCTGGAGCTATAGGGAGACCCTGTCTCAAAAAGACAAAACAAAAAACCCAGAACATCTGAAAATTTTAATCCTTTCTTTAACAGGTTACTTAGACCACTTTTGATTAAGAAAACTGTAGAAAGTTAGTAACTGGCACAGGCGAACACTGGGCGTGGCATGTGTCAGTTTTCCACAGAGCTGCTCTGCAGGCTCTCTGCTCACACTTGCTGGAATCATTCAAGGCAGATTTTAGTCCACAGGTTGCTTTCCCCCCATATTTCTTTGTAAACTCTTGAGCATTCTTTCAGAATTTTTTTATAGCCCTTAGCGTATTCTTCAGCTAGGTCTGCCAGGAGTGGATGCTCGAGCTGCAGGTCAGTCCAGTGGGATTACTTGGTCAGTTTTGGTCCTTGCCTTCCAGTTTTCATCAATATTAGGGCAGTAGATCTTCATTTTAAATGTGCTCTTCAGTGGTTTGAATGGGTACTCTGTGGGGAAGTTGATTTCAATTCTAGAGGCCCCCTTAATGTATGGGGGATTGACGGGAACAATAAGCCAAGTAAATAAAATAGCCACATCAACCTGGGTGTTATGGGATTCTTTCATTCCACATTTGTGGGTCCCTTCAAGCTTCTTGACTACTAGCCTCCTGCTGGTCCCCATCTTCATATTTGTTTTGGGGGTGTTTTTTTTTTTGATCATGTAGCCAAGTGTGGCGACTCACACTTGTAATCTCAGTACAAAAAAGGCTGAAGCAAGAAGATTGCTGTGAATTTAAGTCCATCCTAGATTACATGGCTCTAGGCCACCATTGTCTATAAATAAGAGCCTGTCTTTAAGAAAAAAAAAAGATGGAGTTCTTCAGTGCTTCAGCTAGACTACAATAGTTAGAAACAAAGGAACTCACAAAATAGCCACGATGAAGCTGTAGGATTATTACTATTGAACACTGGTACAGTATAAACTTTGGCTGACTTTTTTCTACTAATACTCTATGATCAAACTTGCAAACAGACCCTTAACATGCATATCCTACACCTTTTTTTATTTTTTATTTTATTTCATTTTATTTTATTTATTTCTGTATGTGCATGAATGTACTGTCTGCATGCAGGTCTGTGCACCCGTGTAGTGCAATGCCTCGGAGGCCAGAAGAGGGCATCGGATTCCCCCGGAACTGGAGTTCTCCTGGAATTGGAGTTTCGGACGGTTCTCAGCTGCCAAGGTTCTGTGGGTGCTGGGGATCAAACCCGGCTCCTCTGTAAGAGCGGTCGGTGCTCCTAAACTCTAGGCCGTCTCTCCAGCCCCCCAACTGCACACCTTTAAGTGGCAGAAGAAATGGTCAAAAATCAAGTGGCTAAAAGTACAGCAGGTGTATGAGGCTCAGAGTTAGCAAACAGGAGTGGTAACCCACTTTCTGGAAGCTTCTTGGAGGTGCTCTTGGCTTCTGGTTACCTTTTGTGCTAGAAAATTATTTCCTCTGATGAATTAGTCAAACTATATTGGACATAGAGAAAACAGCATGCCAAGTCACATTTATTACTGCCCATGAAAAACCAAACCATATGGGTTTTTTTTTTTTTGGTTTTTTTTTTTTTTTTTTTTT
>VZQC01004170.1:763255-877964 GCA_009823505.1 Rhizomys pruinosus
TTTTTTTTTTGGTCTTTTTGAGACAGGGTCTCCCTGTAGCCCCAACTGTCCTGGAACTCACTCTGTAGACCAGGCTGGCCTTGAACTCACAAAGATCCGCCTGCCTCTGCCTCCCGAGTGCTAGGATTACCACCACGCCCAGCCAAACCATATGGTTTTGACTTTGTCTTTTATCTTAGCTTTTTTCCACATCCTTTGCTGTTTTTATATTATGTGAGTGTATTGCTTGGATGTATGTAGGTGCACCTGTGTCATGCAGTGCTCAAGGAAGATAGAAGGAGGGCATCAGATCCCCTGAAAGTGGAGTTAGGATGGTTATTAGATGCCATATGGGTGCCAGGAATCAAACCTAGGTCTTCTGCAAGAGCAGCCAGGGCTCCTAACCACTGAGCCATCTCCCAGTCCCCAATCTTAGCTATTTTTCTTACCTAACCTTCCCCTACTACATACAAAATATTCTTAACAATCTTTATGGAAAACTAGTGTCCTGGAATATGAAATTAAAATTAAAGTGGTATTCATATTTTTGGCAAATAGAAACAAGATATGATATAATCTGTACAATGCTTAGAAAGAGAGGAGAGGGGGCTGGAGAGATGGCTTAGTGGTTAAGAGCGCTGACTGCTCTTGCAGAGGATCCGGGTTCAATCCCCAGCATCCACATGGCAGCTGAGAACCATCTGTAACTCCAGTTCCAGGGGAATCCGATACCCTCTTCTGACCTCTGCGGCATTGCACAACATGGGTGCACAAATCTACATGCAGACAGTACATTCATACACATAAAAAATAAAATATTTTTTAAAATTAAAAAAAATGTGGTGTGTTTCTATATGGAGGTTTGGGAGATCAGTATCTACATCTGGGAATCAAGGTAGATTCTAAGTTGGATATGGTAGCCAAGCCAGGAAAAATTTTCTATGCAAATAGTTCCTGTTACTTATGTAACATGGACAAATATTCTTTAAGAATAATAAAGCATTTGTTAATTATCAATATCCTACCATGTTCCAAGAAAGGCGGATCCAGGTAAATGGTGGGTACCTTGTTTGCCAGGCTAAGTGAGAGACATCAGAATATAAGATTGGAGGAATTGGGCATTGGGGGTATAGCTTGGTTGTCAAATGTTTGCTTAGCATGCACAAAGCCCTAAATTCTAACTTCAACACCACACAAGCTAGGTATGGTGGCACACGCCTTTAATCTCAGCACTCAGGAGGCAGAGGCAGATGGATCTCTGTGAGTTCAAGGCCAGCCTTGTCTACACAGCGAGCTGCAGGCCAGCTGGGACTAAAGAGAGACCCTGTCTGAAAACAAAACAAAAACACAATGAAACAAAACCCAAAAGAAATTGAAAGAGGGTGTAATTATATATAATCTGAAACACAGAAGATGAGGACAGGGAGAGAAAGGCCAGCTGTTCGTGACTCCCCAGTAGGCAATGTCTACTCCGTCAACCCTCCTTACTGGCTGTGAATGGGACTCCAGCTCCACATTGCTGCCCCGCCCCTAATCACCAGCTGCTGCAGCTGCTGCCACCTTCTAACACTGCTGTGCCTGGCGTCCACTGTCACCTTCTCTAAACAGGCTGAACTTTCTGAAGGAGCTACTCTGTTCACTGCCAGCTCCACTTTTCTGTTTCGATCTGGTGTCTTTGGTTTACTTCTTATGCACATGCTGATAACTTCTACAAAGAAAATTCTTCCATTGGCCAAAGATGACAGCAAAACCAGGATCTCTTGGAGGCTAGGCAAGCATTCTGCCCAGATGCGAAACATTTCATCAAATTGTTTGCTGTGTCATATGCAAATTTAACTCTATCCCCTGTATTTAAAAAAAAAAAAAAAAAAAGCCTTCAGTAAAGTCTACACTATTCTCAGGTTTTAGGATTTTTTTTTTTTAATGTGTATGAATGTACTGTCTGCATGTAGGTTGGTGCACCCGTGTTGTGCAATGCTGTGGAGGTCAGAAGAGGGTGTTGGATTACACTGGAACTGGAGTTAAAGTCCATTCTCAGCTGCTATGTGGGTGCTGGGGATCAAACCCGGGTCCTCTGCAAGAGCAGTCGGCGCTCTTAACCGCTAGGCCATCTCTCCAGCCCAGGATGTTTTGTTTTGTTAACAGGGTCTGGCTATGTAGCTCAGGCAGGTCTTAAAGCTCGAATTTCTCTTGCTTCCATATCCTAAATGCTGGCATTAGGTGTGAGCCCGTCCCTTGCCAAGAGTAACTTTCTTCAGTGAGAAGTGTAGAGTCCTTAGTCCTGCTTTGGAGTTAGACAGGAGATCAGATTTTTAAGGAAAATAAATCTGCCTCGGTGACACTCGTGAGACCTGGGCTCCTGCTACTTCCGTCAACGCCCAGATCTTTTTCCTTTGTGGCCAGTTTGGCTAAATTTCCCATGCAGAGTTCCTCCAACATTTTTGCCACACGAATCACTCAGGACACAGTGGGGAAAGCTGATGAGGCAATGTCAACCTGAGGTGACACTTTGTTGAGGCCCCAGTGCCACAGGGCTAACACCAAGTGAGCCTGTAAATACCTGTAAATTTAACACTAACTATAGTAACATCTTTAAAAATGCTTTCTATATCATTAAATATCAAGCTCTGCTGTCCTAAAGTATATTTGTGAAGGTTATGGCATTTAGTAAGAACTTAATATAATTAATAATAAAATAATAATAAAACCAGAAAATTCTACAGTCACAATAAGTCTTCCTGGAGATAAGTGCGTGCTACATGTGAGACTAATCTAAGTCTCAAGGTTTTACATATGTATATATTGTACATGATTGTAGTACTCTCTGTAGCCACAGTATTTAGAAACACTTTATGCATGTTCTTTAAATAATTTACAGTCTATAATCCACTCCTGGCTCCTCCTCCACCCCTGACACCACCTATTCCTCCTCCTCCTCCTCCTCGCCCTCCTCCTCTCCTGCATTGAACTGAAGGCCATGCACATGCTAGGCAAGCGGCTATCACTGAGCTACACTCCCAGGTCAAGGCTATATATTTTCTTATTGAAAATCCAGGGGACATTCTGACGAGGAGTGCACAGAGAGATGCAGCAGCATATGCCATCAGTTTACTGGTTGGGCAGCTAAAACATGCCCCTTAGTGAAAGCCCAGACCTAGATGGCATCTTGGGTTCTTCTACTGTTTCTTTCTCCCTCTCTCCTCATCTCCAAATCATCCCATTCAGGACACTTTTTCCTTACCTTGCTACAACAGCAACCTAACTGGTATCATTCTCACTCTTCCTTCAGGGACTCCCTCCCCTCAAAGCCAGCTCTTCCCTGGTCAACTTCTGGTTCTTCAAGATCCAGTTGAGACTTCATCTCCAGGAAACCTCCCTATCTCTAAGGATAACTCAAGGGTGCTTTCTTCTGCGCCCCGGCATTCTGACACTGCTAATTAGAAGTTATCACTGTAACACACCATGGTACTGTTTATCATTTCGACAGGCCTTATGCCTTTTAAACATGTGAACTATGTCTCATTTCTTTCCAGTTCTCTGAAGAGAAACAGGCACTAGTGAGCATGTAGTACAAGATTTCTTGACTGACAGATTTGTTCTTATTTTTTCCTTTAGGAAATTGTATCTTACTCAAGCCGCTGGGCTGGAAGTGCCCCGTGAAGACACACCAGTGAAGTTCCCAGAGACACATAAAGGTAATATTTTATTGTGATTTTTTTTCTTTTGAATGTGTATGAATTTACTGTCTGCATGTAGGTTGGTGCACCCGTGTCGTGCAATGCTGCGGAGGTCAGAAGAGGGCATCGGATTCCCCTGGAACTGGAGTTAAAGATGGTTCTCAGCTGCCATGTGGGTGCTAGGGATCAAACCCGGGTCCTCTGCAAGAGCAGTCAGTGCTCTTAACTGCTAGGCCATCTCTCCAGCCCCTGTGATTTTTTTCTAGATTAAGTAAAGTGCTATCTGAGCATCTGTTATAAGTAGGTAGCCACATGCAAGATATTCCCAGAGAAATACGTAGCAGCTAGTTCCTCTTCCTGTGATGTTTGTTCTAACTTCAATTTCTTGCTTCTTTCCTTCCTCCCCCTTCTTTACTCCTTTCCTTCCTCACTCCTTCCCTACTTTTTCTTCTTTCTCAGGGTCTTACTATGTAGCCCGGGCTGGCCTTTATCTCATGATCCTCCTGCTTCAGCTTCTCACGTGCTGTTATTACACACATGTGCCACTGTGTCTGAGTTCTAATTCCTTTTTCTATCATCCTACCATGTTTTACAATGAATTAAGTACATCCGAATAGATAGGGGTGGGACATTGCCTATGCTGATAGAGTCTGGGTACCAATTTAGCTAATGAAAATACCAGCACATATGTTAGTTCCCAGGTGTTTACTGTTATCTTCTCAGCTTTCAGAAGGAAATAGACCTTCCTAAAATGGGGTTACCTCTTACTTTATTCCATAAGTTCTGTAATTAAAAATTTTTTTAGCAATTTTAGGTGTATGAGTGTATTGCCTGCATGTGTGTTAAGTGCATCCATGTCGTGCAATGCCCTCAGAGTCAGAAGCAGGTGTCAGATGCTCTGGAACTGGAGTTACGTATGGATGGTAGTTAGCTGCCATGTGGGTGCTGGGAATCAAACCCAGGTCCTCTGCAAGAGCAGCCAGTGCTCTTATCCACTGAGCCACCTCTCCAGGCCCCAAATTCTATAATTTTTTAATTTAAATTTGTGGCATCAGCAGCACTAGAGGTCGAACCTGGGGTCTCAGAAGGTTAGGCAGTCATGACACCCAACCCAGTCCTCAGTCCCCAATTTTATTTTTCTAAGTTCAGAGTTCTTTCAAATTAAAAACATGATAAAAGATGGATTACATTTTATTTATTATCTGCTCAAAATATATATAAATGTTTCCTATGCTTTCATTTCAGAAGAGAAGTCAGAAGTGCATCCTGTGGAAGCAGAGAGTGGAGATGAGCTGGGCTTATTGGAGAGCAGCCATGAAGAGATCATCCAAGAGATGAAGCACCCAGAGGTAGAGAAGGCTGACTCCTTCACGGACTACGATGGCTCTGTTATAAAGTCTTTACTGTGCGAGGATGAGCAGGACTTCAAGGTGGGACTCCTGGGAGCAGAGCTTTGACTATTAGGAGAATGCCGGAGTAAGGGAAAAGCCCAGCATAGGGACATTTGATTTCAATTCGCAGTTCTTAGTTAAACTGGCCCACTACTCATGTCTCATGGGAAACTCTTTATATTCCTGCTTTTGACTAATTTGCTACGAGATTCATTTATTGACCTCCATTACCAGTAATGCAAGTTATTTAATGCTCCATGATAAATGACGCCTAAACATCGTAGCTTAAAACTATCATTTTTATTCTCTTTCCGGCCTTCTGTGGGTTAGGATTTAAGGGCTCCACTGGGCTCTCACTGGGGCTGTTATATCTGGGGCCACACTCATCTGAAGGTTTGACTGAGGCAGGAGGAGCCTCGTCTACAGTGGAATGCCAGACAAGTTGCTGTCCGCTAAAGCAGCCCCTCGGTTTCTTTTCCCATAAGCCTCTCCAGAGGCTGCTTTGAGTGCCCCTTTGTTGTATGTGGCATCCCACTTCTCTCAGAGCAAGTGATTCTAGTGAGAAAGAAAGCAGAGTCAGTGCTTCCTATGAGCTAGCCTTGGAAACCATGGGACATCACTTCCATCATTTTCTGTTGGATGATGAAGTTACAAAATTTCCAAAGGGTGAAAACATAGCTCCTATATCTTGATGAACATTGTGAGGAAAGAAAACAAACACAAAAACAAAACAAAGCTCAGAAACAAAAACAAAGAGAAACCAGTGGGGGCCAGGTGTGGTGGCGCACACCCTTAATCCCAGCACTCAGGAGGCAGAGGCAGGCAGAGCTCTGTGAGTTCAAGGCCAGCCTGGTTTACAGAGTGAGTTCCAGGTCAGCTGGGGCTACAGGGAGACCCTGTCTCAAAAAAACAAAACAAAATAAAACATAACAGAAAACATTGGGTACCTGAAGAATCAAGCCTTTTAATTTATAGACCTCTCTTTAAGAGCCTGGCATAGTGACACAAGCCTAAGCCGGGCGTGGTGGCTCACGCCTTTAATCCTAGCACTTGGGAAGCAGAGGCAGGCGGATCTTTGTGAGTTCAAGGCCAGCCTGGTCTACAGAGTGAGTTCCAGGACAGCTGGGGCTACAGGGAGACCCTGTCTCGAAAAGACAAAAATAAATAAATAAATAAATAAATAAAATGTGGGGGCTGAAAATGTGGCCGTGAGGTAGAGTGCTTGCCAAAAATGCCCAAGGCTCTGGGTTTGATTCTTGACACTGCAAACATTTTTTTTTCCTTTATTTTTATTTCATGTGTATGAGTGTTATGTCTGCATGTGTTTAAGTGCATCCATGTCATGCAATGTCTAAAGAGGACAGAAATGGAGTTAAAGACAGTTGTTAGCTGCCATGTGGGTGCTGGGATTTGAATCCGGGTCTTCTGTAAGAACATTCAGTGCTCTTAACCACTGAGCCATCTCTCTAGCCCCAGCAATGCAAACATTTTTAAACGGATGAAAGTTCTAGTTGCCAGGCATGGTGGCACATGCCTTTAATCCTAGCACTTGGGAAGCAGAGGCAGGCGGATCTCTGTGAGTTCAAGGCCAGCCTGGTCTACAGAGTGAACTCCAGGCCATTCCCAGTGCACCCTGACTTCTGGTGGGTCATGCTGATACCAGGTAATTGTGAACAAACTGCATGTCACTGCATTGATGAAAGCCTTCTTGTGAGTTTTAATGGGCGGAACTTCTATAACACGGCCTTTTCTTTTCATTCTTTTAAATTTTCTTAATTTTCTTAACTAGAACAGGAGTCTTAGAGAAAATTATGTCAGATAGGGCCTGAGCTGTTTGAGTTGCCTAGCTTTCTAATTCTGTTCCTTCACTGACATCTACTGACATCTCCACACCTGGGCAGAATGGGCTAAGTTATGCTATACAGTAGCCAAAGAGCCTCTGAAAAAATTCAAGTTTCTGGGAAAATTGCTCAGTATTCACTATCTCTAGTCAAAGCAGCCCTGCAGAATCTTCCCCTTTGTTTTTGAATAATACAGTCAAGTCCATTGTGGTTATGTTCTAGCTAATGTCAATGCAAAAGCAAAACCCTCATGTCAAAGGGGATAGGAGAGAGAGTTTATTCTGGAGCCAAATAGGAGTGACCATGCCCCCAGGAACCCCAAATTCCATGTTCCAGCATGGAAGCAGTTCCATGAAGTTTTTATAATAACAGAACAAAGAAAAGTCATCAATCAAAGCACTTTTCACATACATTAGTGGAAACATTAAGTAGACAGCAAAGAGGAATGTCAGCTATAGGCCTCAGATAATATCTAATTAATGGCATTCTTAGCCTTTTGGTTGATGGAATCTAGGGTTTTGTTAATACATTGCAAAAGGTTTTTTATTGTTAGTCACAAGATGTTAAGTCAGAAACAAGTGGGCAAGGAATGGGTAGTTATAGGCTAAACATGGCCCAAGATAAATTGTGAACAGGCTCTGGATTTGCAACACCCCAAACTCTCCACAGTCATTGAGGTCCTAGTCAGTTGGTCAGCCTTGCACGAAGTTCAGTCCAAGATACACAATTTTTCTGGGAACTGTTAGTCACACTAGTAGAGAGCTCTATATGTCCAGTTCTCTTGTAAACAAAACAACTTGCAGGGCTATAGGTCTCTCTAGCCAGTGCCCTGCTCTCCTCACCTCCCAGACCTCCTGCTTGATCATTTGGAAGTCTTTCCACTGTGGTCCACGGGGAAAATAAAGTTTAAAAGTAGGTATTTTAAAAAATTTTAACAGTGGCTTTCATATTTCACATATTACACGGTGAGCAGGGAAACCTGTCCGGGGAAGACCCGTAGAAAACTTTGCCAAGGCCACCTTGCCAAATAATCTCTCCTTTTGTCTTCACCACAGGAATTTGTCAACTTGGGCCCACTGGCAGTGAAGCTCATGAGTGTGGAAGGCAAGAAAATGCCCATTCGATTTCAAGAAAAGGAAATTCCAGTCAAATTCTATGATGATACGCAGAGCCCAGAAAGCAGCCGTATCACACATAAGATAATGAAGTCTTTTCTCTAAGACTGCAAGCAGCAAAATAAAAAACCAACTTTTCCTTTTAAACTCTTCGTGAATTGGAGTACATGAGTGGCTCATTTCACTTACACTTTGGTCCATTTTCAAACCTGTTATGTCTTACAATCATAATTCCTTTTAAAATCCAGGTTTCACCAGGTATGGTGGTGCAGGCCTTTAATCCCAGCACTTGAGAGACAGGGGCAGGTGGATCTCTTTGAGTTCAAGGCCAGCCTGGTCTACAGAGCAAGTTCCAGGATAGCTGAGACTAAGGAAGACCCTGTCTCAAAAAAGACAAAAAAATAAATAAATTAAAAAAAATCCAGGTTTCAGATAGCCAGCTATTTAGGTTTATGTGCTGGGCATGAATGACAGAAAGGAAGAACATGTGTTTTCTATATTTAAATACTCAGAAGCAAGATGGTAGTTTCAGGGTAACCAAGAAAGTTCCTTCTCATTCAAAAAATTCATGAATTAACTTAGGATCCCAATCTTTTTTTTAAGAACTTTTTAAAATTTTATTTATTTTTTAAATTTTATTTATTTTTTATGTGTATGAATGTACTGTCTGCATGTAGGTTTGTGCACCCGTGTCGTGCAATGCCTCGGAGGTCAGAAGAGGGTGTCAGATTCCCCTGGAATTGGAGTCCACCTGAAATTGGAGTTACAGATGGTTCTCAGCTGATATGTGGGTGCTGGAGATCGAACCCGGGTCTCCCCTTGACGGGCTGGTGAGCAAGAGATGACCTGGTGCTTCTTAACTCATAATGAACCTATCGTCTCCAGCATAAAAATTTTATTTAATTTTTTTATGTGTATGAATAGGTATGACTCGTAAGTTGAGTATGAGACATAGTGTGCCAGGGGTCTCAACGCAAGGCTATGAGTAAGATGGCAGTAGGGCGTCGAGAATTCCCGCAGTATATATATAGTTTAGATGGTGCTCGCGACCACCCATGGTGGGTGCTGGCGGATTGGAACCCAGCCCATCCTGCATGAAGAAGCAGTATGCACTCTTACCCTAGGGCTAGGACACCATGCACTCTCCAGCCCAGGAATCCCAACTAAAGTATTCAGTGGGTTGCAATTTTCTTAAAATGGGCGTTTTTAAGAAAACAGTATATCCCTCATGCACATGCTGGGGGGTTGGGGCCCACGCAGCAGTCGAGCTGAAGAGGCGAGGGCACATACGGCCTACCCACCCACGCCAACAACAAAATGCTTCAGTTCCCTGTTGTTGGATTTACTTTGGGCAAAGTGTGTTAGAATGTAATTCGTTTCAGTAACTATGACTACGCCAAACCTGGCAAAAAACATGAAATTAAACAAGTAACTTGGTAGCCGGGTTGGAGAGATGCCTAGCGGTTAAAGAGCGCCGANGAGGGTGTTGGATTCCCCTGGAACTGGAGTTCTCCTTGGAGTTACAGACGGTTCTCAGCCGCCATGTGGGTGCTGGGGATCGAACCCGGGTCCTCTGCAAGAGCAGCTGGTGCTCTTAACCACTAGGCCATCTCTCCAGCCCCAAAATTTTATTTATTTTTTATGTGTATGAATGTACTGTCTGCTTGTAGGTTTGTGCACCCATGTCACGCAATGCCACGGAGGTCAGAAGAGGGCGTCAGATTCCCCTGAAACTGGAGTTAAGGATGGTGCTCAGCCACCATGTGGGTGCTGGGGATTGAACCCAGGCCCTCTGCAAGAGCAGTAGGCACTCTTAACCGCTAGGCCATCTCTCCAGCCCAGGATCCCAATCTAAAGTAGTTCAGTTGGGTTCAATTTTTCTTAAAATCGTTTTTAAGAAAACAGTAATCCCTCATGCACATGGCTGGGGTTGGGGGCACGCAGCAGTCGAGCTGAAGGGCGAGGGCCACACCCTCCCCACCCCCACCAACAAAATGCTTCAGTTCCTGTTTGGATTTACTTTGGGCAAAGTGGTTAGAATGTATCTCGTTCAGAACTATGACACGCCAAACCTGGCTAAAAAACATGAAGATTAAAAAGTACTTGGTAGCCGGGGCTGGAGAGATGGCCTAGCGGTTAAGAGCGCCGACCGCTCTTGCAGAGGACCCAGGTTCGATCCCCAGCACCCACATGGCGGCTGAGAACCACCGTCTGTAACTCCAATTCCAGGAGAACTCCAGTTCCAGGGGATTCCGAGACCCTCTTCTGACCTCTGCGGCATTGCACGACACGGGTGCACAGACCTACATGCAAAACAGTACATTCATACACATAAAAAAAAAAAAAAAGTACTTGGAAGCCAAGAAGAAACCCCCTAGTTCCTGATGATATAGCCAGTGCTCTATTCTGGATCCACCGATCCCACCTCCTGAGGGACCCGCCTTGTGTACTGCCTCATCCCAAAGCTTTTGTGTTCCTGTCCAGTCTCAAACCCTGTGTGTTGCCTCAGTCACAATGGGGCCAGAAGTTAAGAATTAGCCAGCAGCCTCACCTGCCTCTTCCTATATCTTCCATCAAGCCACTTAGGAGGCTCTACGACTGGAACTATGATGCCTAGATTAGCAAGCAGAACCTTCAGTAGATGCTCGCCTGTCCTTTGGGATATCTACTACTACCTGTTGGTAAAAAGAAGAGTCTAGATGCCTGATCAGAAACAGATTTCATTGTCTAGCAATTACAATGGGTGCTCCTTAGACCTTTGTTAACCACATTTTATTGTCTCAAAGTAATTAAAATTAGATCTCCAAGCCAGTTTCTGGTGAATTATCTATTAATTTTATATTGTTCTTAAGGAGCTCAATGATTGATAATTTAACCAATAAATCATGTACTGTTCATTAAGCAAGAAGGTAGTTTTGAGACAGGGTCTCCCTGTAGCTCCACCTGTCCCAGAACTCACTATGTAGACCAGGCTGGCCTTGAACTCACAGAGATCCGCCTGCCTCTGCCTCCCAAGTGCTGGGATTAAAGGTGTGAGTTGCCCGGCATAAGTTTTGGTTTTTTTTTTTTTTTTTTTGTCTTATTCAGAGACAGGGTCTCCCTGTAAGCCCCAGCTGTCCTGATCATTTCGGTCTAGACCAGGTGCCTTGAACTCACCAAAGACACCTGCCTCTGCCTCCCAGTAGCTAGGATTAAAGGCGGCGCCACCACTAACCGGCCAAGTTTGTTTTTGTAAAACGCTAAACATAAAACATATAACAGAATTCTAATCCCTCCTGCTTTTTGTCCCTTCTTTCCATTCCTTCTTTTGATGCAGAGTCCAGGAAGCTATGCTTTTATTTTATTTATTTATTTTTTTATATTTTTTTAATTTATATCTGTATATGTGTATGAATGTATTTTTTTACTGTCGTTAGTTGTGAGTGTGTGGCAAATGCCTGCGGAGGTCAGAAGAGGGTCTCGATGTACCCCCTGGAACTGGATTCTCCTTGGATGGATTCAGACAGTTCTCAGCCGCCATGTGGTGTGGGGGAATGCCACCCGGTCCTCTCCGAACCCGGGTCCGCGCAAGAGCATCGCGCTCTTAACCGTAGGCATCTCCCAGCCCCGAAGCTCATAGCTTTATAGCTAGAGACGCCCTAACAACTGATCCTCCTCCATTTACACCTCCAAGTGCAGAGATATGGCACACACGTAGCCCACTGGTTTTTACCTTTTGAATGGAGAGATTTCCATGTCTGTGTTAAGAGCAAGGAACATTACTCCTCTGTTCATTTTCTAAAGATTCTGTTGGATGGATATTTCATAATTGAAATATGTTACCAAACGAGTTGTTTAGGTTATTGAATTGTTACCAAAGGTTTAGGGCTTCTTTTGCTGTGTGGTAGTAACATCAAACCTCTGTTTCATACACGTCCATTCCAGAGACGTATAACAGAAAACCCTAAAACGTCTAATTTGCACAATACAAAGAGTTTGTATTTAGAGCGCAGCTTTGCGAATAATGCCTTCTAAAACACTTTCTAATGGAACAACAGGAAGGCAAGAATCACTTACGAGACCCTGTTTTCATCATGAAACCCCCTGATCCTCATTCATGAAGTTTTGTCCCTGTAAAATCATCCTTTGTCATGAGGACAGATGCAGGTCAAATTTGGTTGCGTCTCCCTGAGCAGTGGGAAAGGCAAGTGGTTCTACTTTCCCAAAACTCTTGCATATATCTGTAAGATGTGGATGTCTTACCTACCTCACAGGGTTTTCACAGAAAGTGACTAAGATATTGTATGTAGTCTGTTACCTATGCTGTTGCAATAAATAAGTAGAAATTAAGTCAAAAAAAAGAAAGAAACGAGTAATTACAGACTTATATACAGCATTGACCAATGACTTTTCCCTTCCTTATAAACCAATTTTTTTTTTTTTTTTTTTTTTTTTTTTTTTTTTTTTTTCGTTTTTTTTTTCCCTTTTTTGAGACTTTCTCCCTGTACCCAAGCTGTCCTGGAACTCACTCTGTAGACCGGCTGGCCTTGAACCACAAAATTCTCGCCTGCCCCTGCCCTCCAGTGCTAGGATTAAAGCGTGCGCCCCCTCAACCTATTCTTCAATCTATTTGTAGTGTCTTTGCTCTGTTGTGATAAAGCTAGCTGACAAAAGGAATTTACAGAAAGGGTTTATCTTGGTTCACAGTTAGGGAATAAGTCCATCATGACAGGGTGAGTCTTGACCACCGGAGCTTGAGGAAGCTGGCTGCATGGCATTTGCAGTCCGGAAGCAAAGAAGGACTGACAAACTAGCTTTTCCTTTCTAAACAGTGCAGGTTTCAGGCTGAGGGTGCTGCCCTCGAAATGGAGAGCCTTCCTACCTCAATTAACCTAATCAAAATAATTCCTCACAGGGGTGCCCCAAGGCTCACCTAATCTAAATATTCCCTCTGAGGTGTATTACCAGATGTTTTTTTCCAGATCACTCCTAGTCCAAAATAAACCAGCACGCTAGAAGAACCAAAATACTTAGATTTAAAGTTATTGGTTTTAAAAAATATTCCACTAGTAGGAAGATCTCCCCTCATTGGGGATCTCAGGTCTGAACCACTGAGTCTGCGACGTTCCAGGGAATGTGCTCAGAAAAATGTTGCCAAGAACGTAAGTGGACCGAGTGAATGTAATATTAGCGTCAAAGAAATAAGGATGGCAAACGTAAGTGAAATTGTTGGGTAAATGGACTAAAGGCCTGGTGAAACGAAAAGGAAATGAAGAGAGAAAAACTGGCCACGCGGTAACAGGCGCCAAACCTCTACAGACCGGCCGGTTCTCCCACACCACATGCGGGCCGAGAACTCTGAACTGCCAATTCCAGAGAACTCAGTCCAGGGAATCTGACGCCCTCTTGCTGACCTCCGACGGCATCAATTGCAATGACACGGATGAAGACCTGCATCAGATGTAGATTCAGACACATACAGGAAATAAATAAAAACAAAAAATGTAAAATTTCTTAAAAAAAAAAAAACAGTAATGGTGGGGAATGGACAAATGCTCTTGCAGAGAGTCCAGGTTTAGTTCCAGCACCCTATGATATGCTAGCATAGCTGTCTGTAACCAGTTCCAGAGGATCCAAACGTGTTCTTTTTTTTCCGGTTCTTTTTTTGAGACAGGGTCTCCCTGTAGCCCCAGCGTCCTGGAAACTCACTTTGAGACCAGGTGGGCCTTGAACTCACAAAGATCCACCCTGCCTCTGCCTCTTAGAGTGCTAGCGGGATTTTTAAAGGCATACGCCACCACACACCCAGCCAATGTCCTCTTACTACCTTTAACAATGCAACACATAACACATAAAAATACGAATTCAAAAAAGTTGGCAGAGAAAACAGACGGAACATGTAATAAATGCAAAGGGTATAAAAGTTCACAGAGAAATGAAAATTACAACAATATCACAAGCAAATTTATCAGCTTCACTCCAGCAATCCTATACCTCCTACGGTAAGCATATAGCTTCGTATATATACACCTTACATACTTTCATTTTTTGGTCTGTTTGTAGCTAATGGAGTGTCGGTGCATGTGCAGAGCAGAAAAGAGCTCACAGTGGGAACTTTGTTACATGGCTACATTAAAGAAAATTCAAAATTGCTGTACCACTGAACTCCCTGTCATATGTCACNAAAAAAAAAAAAAAAAAAATGTAAAATTTCTTAAAAAAAAAAAAAAAGGTAATTGGTGGGGACTGGACAAATGGCTCTTGCAGAGAGTCCAGGTTTAGTTCTCAGCACCCATATGATGGCTAGCAACTGTCTGTAACCAGTTCCAGAGGATCCAAAGTTCTTTTTTTTTCCCGGTCTTTTTGAGACAGGGTCTCCCTGTAGCCCCAGCTGTCCTGGAACTCACTTTGCAGACCAGGCTGGCCTTGAACTCACAAAGATCCACCTGCCTCTGCCTCTAGAGTGCTAGGATTTTTAAAGGCATACGCCACCACACCCAGCCAATGTCCTCTTTTATACACTTACAAACATGCAGACAAAACAGTCACTGCACATAAAAAAATGAAAATTGGTTTATAAAAAAGTTCAGCAGAGAAAAAATGAGAATGTAAAAATAAATTGCAAGATAGCACATTTTAAACTTAGAAATAACAGCAATTACAGTATAACCATAATACTCTAGGTAAAAGATTATATATATGTATATATACACCTTACATATTTATTTTTATGTCTGTGTTGTATGCTCATGAGTGTCGGTGCATGTGCAGAGCAGAAAAGAGCTCACAGTGGGAACTTTGTTACATGGCTACATTAAAGAAAATTCAAAATTGCTGTACCACTGAACTCCCTGTCATATGTCACTCATTCAACAAAGCATTTTGGGAACCACTCCTAGGTTGGCACTGTGTATGAGAGTTAAGAGATTAAAAATTGCTAGTCATGGTGGCACATGCCTTTAATCCCAGCATTTGGGAGGCAGAGGCAGGTGGATGTGTGTGAGTTCAAGGCCAGCCTGGTCTACATAGAAGTTCCAGGACAGCTGGGGTTGCAGAAAACTGTCTCAAAAAGAAAAAAAGAATCTTGTCCCTTAAGTGTCCTGTGGTCCAGTAAGAGCCCAAGCCACATTGCTGCTCTTGGGCTTCAGCGACAGAAGAGAAACAGCAGCAGCACCCAGAAGCCCTTAAAGCGGTGAGGAGGTCCATGCCACACTTAACCTGTTCAGTCTACTCTGACACTTTTTTTTTTTTTTTTTTTTTTTTTTTTTTTGTCTTTTCGAGGCGCAAGCCCGGCCTACTCTGACACTTTGAATAATAGGTTTGGGTTAAGATTTAAACAAGAATGAGATGGGGGAGGTTATTTAGGTTTTAGCAGGTGGAGGCAGTTTGGACCTGAGGCTCAGAAATCACATATTTTGGTGCAGAAATTAGGTTTGAGGAAATTAAGGTGTAAAAGGAAAAAATTTTGCTGGGCATGGTGGCACACACCTTTAAATCCCAGCATTCAGGAGGGGGAAGCAGAGGCAGGCGTATCTCTGTGAGTTCAAGACCAGCCTGGTTTCCAGAGCAGTTCCAGTCCAGCTGCGGCTACAGGGAGGCCCTGTCTCAAAGACAAAAAACAAAAACAAAAACAAAACAAAAAAAAAACGAAGGGGGGCTAATAATATCCAGGAGTTATGTAACCTCTTTAAACTGGTTTCTTCAAACGGATCCAATTCCTACATTGCAGGATTCTTTTAAGGATTGGAGACACATTGCATGAATGCAACATAGGGCAGCTGTAATGAGCACTGGCCTTTACAATAATGTGATTTTCTGAAAACAAAGCCAAAAATGTTTGGTTGTCTACACATAGTGCGGGACTTTCCCAAAGCATGGCAAGATGAGGCCCAACCAGCCTACCTGGTGACCTTACAGTGCTGCACACACTTGAAGATGCTGCATGCTCAGCTGGGCGAACCAGATGCTGTCTGTGTAAGGGCCCAGCTTGCACCAGTGGCCCCCCAAAAGGTCCCACCTGGACCTGCTCATCCCCACGAGGCTCTAGAACCAGGTAGTGAGACTAGTTCTAAATGCTTATGTGTGCAAGCAGGTTTCCCAAACCTAATGCACAGGGCAATTCTGTTTCAATATTTTTATGTGTCTGTTTTGCCTGTATGTATAGAGGTCTGAAGAGGGTGTTGGATCCCCTGGAACTGGAGTTGTGGACAGCCCATCAGCAGCCATGTGGGTGCTGGGAACTGAACCCAGGTCCTCTGCAAGAGCAGACCCTGGGACAATTCAGCTAGTGAATTTTTGAGGCAATAAAGGGTTGTTTGTTAAAGGCTGCTTGGTCCTCGCTGGTTTCACTAGACCTCAACAAAACAGTTCTCTGTATTTTTCTTGGAATAAACAGGCTTTTGCATTAAAAGCAAGGAAATAATACCCTGCAGCAACAGAGGCTTTCTAAATATTAGTGACTATAAACTGGATTGTTTCCATTTCCCATTCCTATAATTGATGAAGCTCAAATTCCCCCAAAGACCTCCTTTGTTGGCTATGACTTTTTTATTTTTGTTATGTGTATGAATGTACTCTCTGCATATAGGTTTGTGCACCCGTGTCGTGCAATGCCTCAGAGGTCAGAAGAGGGTGTCAGATTCCCCTGGAACTGGAGTTAAAGATGGTTTTCAGTCCCCATGTGGGTACTGGGGATCGAACCCGGGTCCTCTGCAAGACCATTTGGCACTCTTAACCACTAGGCCATCTCTCCAGCCCCTGTTGGCTATGACTTTTTTTTTTTAATATATTTTTTTATTAATTTTATTTATTTCTGTATGTGTATGAATGTACTGTCTGCATGCAGGTCTGTGCACCCGTGTCGTGCAATGCCGCGGAGGTCAGAAGAGGGTCTCGGATTCCCCTGGAGCTGGAGTTCTCCTGGAACCGGAGTTTCAGACGGTTCTCGGCCGCCATGTGGGTGCTGGGGATCGAACCCGGGTCCTCTGTAAGAGCAGTCGGTGCTCTTAACCGCTAGGCCATCTCTCCAGCCCTGTTGGCTATGACTTTTAAAATTAGTTGTTTTCAGTCATTCTGTTCTTATGATCTGAGAAAGTGCTAAACACCTTCAAGACACACTGAGACACACACACACACACACACACACACACACACACACACACAAAACCTCTCTGAATAGAAATGTTCCAGATACTTTGCCTAACAATTGGATTTCACAGTAACTGCAGATGCAGACCTCCACCTAGTTCCTAGTTGGCATGAGGCTTGAGCAGCACTTCTCAAGTCCCCCCATCAACCTGCTGACCTGATTTGGTAGGGTAGTGCCATTTTCCTGCAGTCTCTGCTGTAAAAATGTGCTTGCCCTTGCATCCTTTCTCTCCTGAGGAAAGACAGTTTATGATACACCGCCCTTCTGTAGGACTGCTTCAAACACCAGCGAAGCACTTTCTACCATCAACACCCTCAGACTCCAAAGTGGGAGCAGAGGTACACAGCTGGGGTTCTGGGGCAAGTCACTGCCCCAATTAACCTGGGGGTCTATGCTGCTCCTTGACAGTTATACCAAATTTTACACCAGACATTTTCTCCTAGCAATTTAGGAAGTGTGGTCTTGAACTTTTATCCTGCTCATATTAACATGTCAAGGCAGCACGGAGCTAGATCTAAAATCTGGTGAAAAAATACACATTCTTAACACATCACATAACATTTATCCAGCCTAATACTGTTATTTCAATTTTAATTTAAAAATAACTTTCCCAAATTACAGTATGGGACATAGGACATTGATCAGAAAGAACTCCATAAAACTGATAATTCTAGCCAGGCGTGGTGGTGCACGCCTTTAATCCTAGCACTTGGGAGGCAGAGGCAGGCGGATCTTTGTGAGTTCAAGGCCAGCCTGGTCTACAGAGTGAGTTCCAGGACAGCTGGGGCTACAGGGAGACCCTGTCTGGAAAAGACCAAAAAACAAAAAACAAAAAAACCCCCTGACAATTCTGTAACTTAGTGGTGGCTAATTTGCATTCAAATCAAAGTTTAACATATGAAAGAAACAACTATTTTGTTTGAACCATTAGTATTTTCTGTTGAAGAAAACCAAAATAAATCCTAATATATAGAGGCCCAAATGTTATGTGTGGACCTGTTTTCAAAAAAGTGTTCCCCTCATCCATTGCTGGTGGGAGTGCAAACTCGTACAATCACTATGGAAAGCAGTGTGGAGAACCCTTAAAAGACTCAAAATGAGCCTACCACCTGACCCAGCCATACCACTCCTGGGTATATACCCACAAGACTCATCCTACCACAGAGATACATGCAGAGTCATGTTTATTGCAGCTCTCTTCACAATAGCGAAGAGCTGGAACCAACCCATGTGCCCCTCAACCGACGAGTGGATAGAGAAAATGTGGTACATCTACACAATGGAATTCTATGCAGCTATAAAGAAAGATGGCATCATGAACTTTGCAGGTAATGGATGGAACTAGATTATGCTAAGTGAAGTAACACAGTCCCAGAAAAACAAACAGTGCCAATTACCTAGTTGTGAGTTGAGTAATGTTAATGTTATATTCCTCGTTAGATTTTGAATCCCTTAGCAGATTCTAGAATTAACCTACCATTTATTTTCAGACTTTGGCTGCACAGCCGGGCTCAGTGGTTAAGAGCACTTGTGTGCTCTTGCAGATGACCTGGGTTTAATTCCCATCTTTTGTAACTCCAGTTACAGGGGATCCAACTCTCTCTTTGGACCACTGCAGGCACTGCAACATGGGGGCACTTACATACATGCAGGCAATACACTCATACACCCAAAATGAAAATAAGTATTTTTTGAGCTGAGCATGCTGGTGTACCCCTTTAATCCCAGTACTCAGGAGGCCCAGGCAGGCAGATCTCTGTGAGTTCCAGGCCAGCTGTGGATACAGGGAGACACTGTCTCAAAAAGACCAAAAATAAATAATAATAATAAAAAAAAAAAACCCGAGAAAAGGCCACCAGCAAACACTGAGGTATGCTTGAGGCGCATCTCACACATCAATCCTATTACATAATTCTATAAGGTAGGGGCTGCTGTTATTCCCATTTTAGAGACAGAAAAACAGGTTCATGAATATTTTGGTAATTTTCCTAAAGCTGCTCAGCTAGTTAGCAGAACCAGGTAGTTTGTTGTCTCCGCTAGCTCTGGACCACGAGCTATTCTGCATCCTTGTAAGTTATATTGAAACTTTATTACATGCCAGGCTGTTTTAAGTGCTTCCACTTATCATTAAATACAACACTTCTATTACAAAGATGAAGAAACTGAAGCCCAGGGAGAGTAACAGGCCCCAAATGGACTTATTCATGGCAGGGTGGAGAGTTGTCCCTGTTGTACTACAGTGTCTCATCAAGAAGTTGCTTGCTCATCAAGAGAAGGCTGTGGCTACAAGCACTGGCTGCTGTTGCAGAGGATCTCAATTTGGTTCCCAGCACCCACCTGGTGGCTGCTGTCAACTCCAGTTCTAAGGGACCCAGTGCCTTTTTTTCTGGCCTTCCACGGGCATTGCACACGTGGTACATTTACATACACGCATGCAAAACTCTCATACACATTTAAAAAAAAAAAAGCTGCTTCCATCTGTAAAGATACCCACTGAAGGGAAAGTGTGTGCTGAGATGAGAATTCTCCAACTGTCCAGTAGGTGCATGTTCTACCATCTCCCCTCACCCCAACACACACACACACACACACACACACACACACACTCGAGCGTGCACACACACTTTCTCCCATTGTTTTTGTAGCCTTTTACCTTTGGACCAGCTCTGAATCCAAGAACCTAGGATTTATTCATGTCTCAGACTATTAATCTTCTGACTGGTTTTTCTACTTTTTTCTTTCCCTATTGTCCATTCTTATACTAACCAATGATCCTTTTTTATCACAAGTTTTACAGTAATTATCTTCCCAATCAATACTTCAACATATTTCTGGCTCAGAAATCTAAGCAAGCCTCGGTGTGCCCTAGCAACCCTGGTCTACTGCCATCCAGACCTCACAATGCATAGAACAACTCCTCTAGCTCATGAGGCTCCAATCTCACTGTTGGCAACCTTGCTGCCAGTCAGAAGAGCCAATCACAAACCCCTTTAGGCGTTTAGTTCCATCTACTCCGTTATTGAGACTGGAGCCTCTCTCCCCGACACTGCTTCCTCACTTCCTTCTACCCACACAGCACCACACTGTGCTCTGGTCACTATCCCTTCACCAAGTGACTTTTCTCAGCACGTATCATGTTATCATAAACTGCTTGCTAGTAGCTTACCTTCTTAACTCTCATCCAGGACTACTGGGATATCAAGGGCATTCAGTTGTTGAGTGGCTAAATGAGCAAATCCATCTATCTCATGTTGAGTTTTCTTTGGCTTGCATGTTTGCTCTTCACTTGTTCTTTAGCTCACTTGGTTCCTAGCCAAGAGTCTCTCTAGACTTTCCCTTCTCAAATCTGAGGCTCTGCCGCTGGCATGGAATAGCTAGAGCTATCAATCAAGTTCCTACATGCCAGATCAAATAGTTTGGGGTCTGTGTTTCACTCATTTGGACCATTCTCTACCTACAGTAAGTCTCTGATATCTCTTCCCTGGCTCATTCGGTCCCAAGGGCTCAGTCCTGGTTCCACCTACCCTCTAGCACTCCTCACTAACTCTAGCAAGGACACATCCTTGCTTGGCCATTCCTTAAGCCAGCACCACTGAATTGCACCTTTGGTAATCTTCATGTGTCTGAGTGCTGTGTGTGTGTTTAAGTACAGCCCTTCATGCAATGCCCAGAGGTCAGGAGTTCCCCTGGAGTTTTAGGTGGTTGTAAACTGCCCAATATGGGTTCTGGGAACCATATTTGCTCAGGTCTTCTGCAAAACAGTATGAACTCTTTAACAGCCTAGTCATCATGAAACAAGTATTCTAATCTCATGATTAAAGCACACAAAAATGGGGGCTGCAGAGATGGCTCAGTAAAAAGCACTGACTGCTCTTGCAGTGGAGCAGAGCTGTTCGTGAACCGACTTCCTATCCCTTGCAATTTTTTAAATTATGCACTACTCAACAAAATTCAAGTTTTCCACCTAGACTACTACCCCAGATTATTTCCTTGAGTAAATTTGTAAAGGTAGATTATCAGATTAAGAGTATTCTCAAGCCTGACAACTACTGCTGATGTTCACCCTAAAGTTCTACTAGCTATCTCCTATTCACGTTAGCTTTGGTCCACCCCCCCCAAAACTGTGCTATTTAATAAGCAAAGTAGCATTTTATATACTAGCTGTGCTGGACAGCTTCAGTTGTCAACTTGACACACATGGGTTGAAGAGCCTCAGCTGGGGACTTGCCTGCATTGGACTGGCCTGTGGCCATGTCTATGGGTTTTCTTGATTGTTGAGTGATGAGGGAGATCCCAGCCCACTGTGGGCAGTGCCACCCCAGGGAAGGTTGTTCTGTATTGTATAATAAAGCAGACTGAGCATGGGCCAGGAGAGCAAACCAGTAAGCAGTGTTCCAGTGCTTCAGTTCTTCTTCCAGGTTCCCATCCTGTTTTTTGTTTTGTTTTGTTTTTGTCTTTTTGAGACAGGGTCTCCCTATAGCCCCAGCTTGCCTGGAACTCACTCTGTACACCAGGCTTGCCTTGAACTCACAGAGATTTGCCTGCTACCATGCATGGCCCATCCTGAGTTTCTACCTTGGGCTCCCTAAGTAATGAATTATGACCTGGGATATGTAAGCTAAATACACACCCCCCTTTCCAGGTTGGTATTGGTCAGAGTGTAGAAATAGTATATACTACACAGTGGTTATGAATAGGGCCCAGAAATACACTATAGCAGTTCAAGGTCAAAACTCAACCAATGAAGTAGAATGTGATGATGTATCTCTGTAAACCCAGCCCTCAGGAGGCTAAGGCAGGAAGATCAATAGACTGAGGCCACACTGGGCTGTACAGTGATATACTGTATCAAAAATAAGAAACTTGGGGCTCCAGAGATGACTAAGTGGTTAAGAGCACTGGCTGCCCTTATAGAGGACCCAGGTTCAGTCCCCAGCACCCACATGGCAGCTAACAACCATCTGTAACTCCAGTTCCAGGGGATCTGAAGTCCTCTTCTGATCTCTCTCCATGGGTGCTGCACCACACAGGGACATTTACATACATGCAGAGAGTATGCTTATATACAATAAGAAAAATAATTTAAAAAATGACCCAGTTTACCTTAAACACCACACAAACTTTTCTCAACAATAAAATAGGAATTAACCAAGGCACTTCCTTCATACACTTAAGTAAATGAACAAGTACATAAACTCAGAAGAGCTTGTTTGGGAAGCACCGCTGTCTTCGTTTCAATGTGTTACTTCCACAGACAACATTTTCTCATTGGCCTTTAGTATTTCTCTGGTGAATTTATTTCTTGAATATCACATTCTTTTCCCACTTGACTATGATGACCTTATTTACTACTGCCACATATTTTTATACCTGTTACTAGGGATACTGTCCTATTGTGTTTCTGTTCCTTTTAGGACACAATATAGTTATCAACAGTCCTTTGCTGAATGGACGGTTTGTATTCTTCAACAAAAATTTGAAGAATAACAGCCACAACAGTATTCTGAATGTTCAGTTGGAAAAGATTGTGGACTTTGAGGACTAAGAGAAGAGACACGAAATTAGTGCAGAAATATCCCATTAAGGCCTACTTTTTAGGAATCACGTTTTGTTGGTTTGTAAAGAAGCAGATTACTAGTGTAACATAAAGGCCTATGGGGTAGTTTAAATGAGAACACCTCCCACCCCCGACTCCCATTGGGAGAAGTGTGTAGACCCATCAGGTGGTAAAGCCTTGCTGGAGGAAGTGTCACTGGTGGTGGGCTCTGCGGCTTA
Organism: Rhizomys pruinosus; assembly: GCA_009823505.1. NCBI lineage: Eukaryota > Metazoa > Chordata > Mammalia > Rodentia > Spalacidae > Rhizomys > Rhizomys pruinosus. Next base: position 786,161 of record VZQC01004170.1, read on the forward strand.
TGGCCTTGTCCCAGTTCCAGTGTTCTCACAGTTTCCTGTGTGTGGATAATAAAAGAAGTCATCAGCCAGATTCTTGTTTCCGCTGCCTGCCTTCCCCACCACTACGGACACCTAGCCCTCTGAAACCATAAGCCAAATTAAATTTTTTCTTCTGGAAGTTGCTCTTGGTCATGGTATTCAACCACAGCAACAGAAAAGTAACAATTACAACCTAGATAAGAAATCTCATAGTCAGTGGCTAAAAGAAGTCTTTCACAAAATCAAAAGCTAATTTAGAAAATAATTTGGATAGGCATAGCTGCCCTCTGCTGCTAACAATCTCTGCAGCTACCACCAACTTGCTAAGATAGCAAAATGGTATGGGCATGCAGATTTATAACCTGAATTCAACTGATTTACTACTTTGCTCATTGTATTTTGATCATAAAGTTATCATTATCATATATTTTACATTCCTCCCTCTCAACAATGCCAGACATCAAAGGCAGCAGAAAATATGCTTCCAAGAAGACCACCTGAAGTAAAGAATGGGCAACAGTCTAGACTATGCATTTCCTATTTCAGTTCTGGATTAATGACAGCAAGTCAACGAACCATAACCATGAGATCAGTTCTATGGCTCATCTACCTGCTAACTACCTTACCACCCATAGCAAGTGCTCATCTACACGCTAACTTACCTTACCACCCATGGCAAGTGCTCATCTACCTGCTAACTTACCTTACCACCCATGGCAAGGGCTCATCTACCCGCTAACTACCTTACCACCCATGGCAAGTGCTCATCTACCTGCTAACTTACCTTACTACCCATGGAAAGTGCTTTTTGTTTCTATCTATAAAATGAGGAGAATGTGGAATTCCTATCCAACAAAGCCCCAGAGTATTTGAACAAGCAAACAGAAGTGGTTATAAAGTACCTCACATACAGAAACAGACCATCGAAATAAGATCATGATAGAAGCCAGACATTAAAATACACTATCCATCCAAATACTAGGAGATAAAAACGTATGACATTAAGGAATTTAACTTATAAATATACAATTTCTCAGTTTATAAGGAAATATTTTAATAATAGTGAAACTTGAAAATCAGTTATATTAACAAAAGCACATTAGCTAAAGACTTTTTTCAATCATGACAAACATTTAGCAATACAAAGCTTTTAATCTCTCTGATGCACCGACTCCTAGTTATTTACTATGCCACATGATACAAATGTTTCTTTAGCAAGACATAATCATATGCACTACAAAAGCACTTTCTTCCTTAAACTTACCTGACTGAAGGCCTCTGATCAGAAAGGAAAAATGGACAATTTTAATAAGTTCAGTTTCTCAAGAGAGTCTAAATGGTAACAAGAATACTAAACACAATTCTGGGATATTTAAATAAGACAAATTTTACATTTTTATTAAACCAGCAAATATAACCACCTGGGTATATTTTTATTAGAAAAAAAAAGATACTGATAATAAAAAAAAAAAAAAAATGAAAGGAAAATGCACCTCAAACCAGAATACCGTAACATGTTTTGTGGAAGCTGCATTTTATTTGAAAATCCACCCATTTTGCTAACATACATTTTAATATTGTAAACAAAAATAGAATCTGCAGAGACAATGCAACAAGTATGCTTAAACTCATGTACAGAATTGCTTTCCTAAATTGAACTGTCCTTCTTAAGGCCCTTCTCAACCCAAGCGTGTTAAGATGTATTTACACAAAGCACCGATCAACAGTGCAGTTTAATTCTTCATTAACTAAACTCTTGGCTAGACACTGACTTTAAAGGTACTATTTCCCCTTATTTAAAAGGTACATGATCATAATATGGCACAAGCCAAATAAAAACCTCATGGATTTTTTTTGTCCCCCTCCCCTTTCCCCTAATAACATCTTCTAAAGTTTGACTGAAAAGAAGGAAAGTCTTGAAGTGAAAGCAATTCCTCACATTCATTTTGGAAAGGCCCTAATGTCAAATGGAAAATAATGACATGCCAAGCACAAAGCAGTAAAGATCCTTCCCAATGCACTAATGCTGAATTTTAAATGTAGTGCTTTTCCTAGTCAGTGAACTGTTCCCTTGCAAAATCCTAGGCACAGAATTGACTATAAGGATTAATGCATTTATAATGCTTCCCTAAATCCCATAGAGACTGAGAATTCTTAAGAGATTCAGACCCAGGGACTTGCCTTAAAATATTTAGTGCTCTGTATTGTCAGCTGAAAAGCATTCTGAATCAGATTCATTCTTGTGGATAAAAAATCAAACATACTGTGAACATCCATACTCATTTTCATAAGGAGGTTTGATATAATATTAATGTTATGTAAAACTGATAATCATAAATAAATACAAATACTTAAGGAATGTCTACTGCAAACTGAATATAATTTTTTTTAAAAAAAGAAAAGTTAATTTCAGTAATGGTTTCTGTATTTGTGAGGACTGGAGAAGAGAAAGATAATGCATAATTAAGAATTATGGTTTTGATCCCACAACGAGTCCTGTTGAATTACAGCAAAGGACACAACTCTTCTCTTCAGGCAGCTTTTCCAAATACAAACTCCACACTTTCCAAATACGGGCATTTCTTGGTAGGTTACTGATTATGGGTATTAATAGGAGTTGAAAGAACTGAAATGTTAGTCATCAAAAAGACAGATCTCAGTCTTAAATCATGGCAATTCTTGGCTTTATAAACTGTATTGATAACATTCTCCTATAAACTAGTCCCAATTTCCTTCACGGGCCTTCACTGGGTTACTGTAGCATTCTAATGGAAGAAGAGTTTGAGAGACAGCAGTTTGGATTTTGCTGGAAGTAAGGATTCGCCACTTGAGCACTTGTGTGTTTAGAGTAATTCCATTCTCTTCCATCTAGTTACATAAACTGTATCTGGAAGAAAAAAAAAAGGGTATAAGTTAACTCACAAGATGTCAGATAAAAATGCTCTATGACCTTTACCACTGAACTGGCCCAGAAGTGTTCTCAATATGCTTATCACACATCCTGATGCAAAACAAAGTATCAGCAGCTGGCTGTGTGCCAGAACTCAGCCCCTGAAGCACAAGTGTAGGAACTTATAATTACTAAAAAGCAACAAGTACGGCTGGAGAGATGGCTCAGTGGTTAAGAGCACTGGTTGTTCTTAAGACCTGGGATGGGAGGCAGAGGTAGGTGGATCTTTGTGAGTTCAAGGCCAGCCTGGTCTACAGAGTGAGTTCCAGGACAGCTGGGGCTACAGGGAGACCCTGTCTCGAAAAGACAAAAAAGACAAAAAGACCTGGGTTAAAATCCCAGCACCTACATGGCAGCTAATAACTGTAACTCCATTTTCCAGGGGATCTAACAACCTCTGCTGTCCTCCTCGGGCATTGCACGACATGAGTGCACTTAAACACATGGGAGACATAACACTCATACACATGAAATAAAAATAAAGAAAAGATGTTTTTTTAAAAAAGTGACAAGTAAGTAGGAGGAAGAAGCACAGTTTCATGTAAGTCATTGGGAAAAGCGAAAGGTGTAATATTATTTCCAAAATACAGACAATTAGATTATACAATCAAGAGTAATATTATACTGGGTGTTATTTCTTTACTAACATAAATAAAACTTTGAAATATCCATTAAGGAACACTCTTCTATCTTGAGTCACTGTCCACAGATACTTCACACTCATTTCTCTTAAACTGCCTATGCACAGGTATTAATGAGGTAGACATGCTTACCAAGTAAGAGCACAAACTCCTAAGAATCTAGAAGGTAAATGTAAACTTGGGCTACAGCATCAAGAACAAATTATACTGTTTCCCAACAAACAGAGGCCGTGTGGATCACATACAGAAATCCTTATAGTCCAGAACTTAGGAATTCATTTGCCCTTAAGTAAAAAACAAGTTTCCATAAATTAAAAAAAATATATAAAACATACTCTCTAAAGAAATTACATAAGTAAATTTTCTTTTTTTGTTTAATTTTTTATTTATTTTTGTATGTGTATGAGTGTACTGTCTGCATGTAGGTCTGTGCACCCGTGTCGTGCAATGCCGCGGAGGTCAGAAGATGGTTTCGGATTCCCCTGGAACTGGAGTTCTCCTGGAATTGGAGTTACAGACGGTTCTTAGCCGCCATGTGGGTGCTGGGGATCGAACCCAGGTCCTCTGCAAGAGCAGACGGTGCTCTTAACCGCTAGGCCATCTCTCTAGCCCCCATAAGTAAATTTTCACCATTAATCATGATCATCACTAAAAGTAAAGCTACTCCTAACCAAGCCCTTAATGTAGTGTTAAATTCAGGAGTTCTCCACCATTCTTTTAAGACTGACCAAAACAACCTAGTTTTTGTTTTTTTTTTTTTTAAGAACTTTTAAATTTTTATTTGTTTTTTTTTTTATGTGTATGAATGTACTGTCTGCATGTAGGTCTGTGCACTCGTGTCGTGCAATGACGTGGAGGTCAGAAGAGGGCATCGGATTCCCCTAGAACTGGAGTTAAGGATGGTTCTCAGCTGCCATGTGGGTGCTGGGGATCTAACCCGGGTCCTCTGCAAGAGCAGTTGGCGCTCTTAATCACTAAGCCATCTCTCCAGCCCCAAAAACCTAGTTTTTAAGGGTAATGTTTGATCACCCCCATTAGCTATGAGCAGTGGATGCTTTACGTTACGACGATCTTCTGATCTCACACAAATCCTACTTATGTCAGAGATACTTTCCAAAAGTTGTTTCTTTTGTCCTATCTTGACCTACTTTTTAGTCTTCATCTAAAGAACAGAAGAGAAGGCAGCAGCTGAGGAGCAGAGGGAACACAGACCCTTTTAACTAAACAAGAAGAGTGCATTGTTTAACGGTTAATAATTTTTTTTTAATTTTATTTATTTCTGTATGTGTATGAATGTACTGTCTGCATGCAGGTCTGTGTACCCGTGTCGTGCAATGCCACGGAGGTCAGAAGAGGGTGTCAGATTCTCCTGGAACTGGAGTTTCAGACGGCTCTCGGCCGCCATGTGGGTGCTGGTGATAGACCCTGGGTCCTCTGTAAGAGCGGTCGGCACTCTTAACCGCTAGGCCATCTCTCCAGCCCCACGTTAGTAATTTTTAAAAGTATGTAAGTCCCCATCTCCCCCAACAAGTAGCAATACCTAAAGTGATTTATAAGAAATCCTCCAAAGAGAGCTCTGCAAAAGGATCCTTTCCTGAAGCTCTGTGAGGACTGTGACTGGAGGGACTGGATGCTGCCGACAGCTGGGGGAAAGAAGACAGAGACAGGGAAAGAAAAAAAGATCTCAGAATGACAGAACATGAAAGCAGAAAATGTAATGAAAGAAGAAGTGGCTGTTGTTCCATCACCTTTATTAAATATAAAGGCAGCCTTTATAGAAAATGGGATTATTCACACAAAAATGTTATTTCATGTCAAAAGATATATTCAATGGCATGTGTTTTTCAGAAAACAAATTTGTGCTTCTGAAACTTGAAAGAAGTCTTATTCATAAAGGCTGATATAAGCTGACCCACAATCAAGACTTTCAGTGTGTGGGAAAAGAAAGGGAGGGGGAAGTACAGAGACAGATGCATAACTTACTGAAGATGGCTTCCCATGTCTAGATGACCTGTGCAAAGCCGGGTAAACTGACCTTAATCCAGACCCAACAGCCAGCTACCACACTCTTTCCTTCCTTCCTTCTTGCCAGAGTCCTTTCCTCAGGTCTGACACTTATTTTTTTAAAAAGCAGGGCTTACTCCCATGTGTCAATCTGGATACCTTGAAGCAGGTACATATACCGTTGGAACTAAGAATACAATGCCCCGAATGAAGGGAACACCTGAGATCTTTGGTGTGTTTTCATTCAGAGTAGATTTGTTTCATTTTTAGAATCACCCCATCCTTTAATGTGAACATAAACTTGACCACTACATCAAGTAACATTATCTCTAAGAAATGAGCTATTTTTAGGAATGTTTAAATGAGTATTAAATTAAAAAAAGATGGAGTAAAACACTTTCAATTCATATTCCCAACATGAAAATCCTATAAAGAATTTTTTTTTTTAATATTTTTTGAGACAGGGTCTCCCTTTAGCTCCAGTTGTCCTGGAACTCACTATGTAGACCAGGCTGGCCTTGAGCTCACAGAAATCTGCCTGCTTTTGCCTCCTAAATGCTGAGCTTAAAGGCGTGTGCAGCCATGCCCAGCTACCCTATAAGAATTTTAAATCACAAAATTTTTGCTGGCTTAAAACGTCTTTCTACTTTTTAAAGTTTCTTTGCACGCGCGCGCGCGCGCGCGTGTGTGTGTGTTATTTCTTTGTTTTTTAAAGAAATGCACTACAAAGAATGATTAGCCAATGAATTCCTGCAAATATTACCTCATCTGTATAAGTAATCTGTCTTCTAGGACAATATGATCAACTTGCACATTTGAAAATCATCTTGAGTTGTACTGGTGGTCAGGATTTTCCTAATCCATATACTGTTTCGGAAATAAATGTTTCCAGACAATGGGAAGAGATGGTGAAGGATGATGGGACTTACAGACATCTATAGAGGGAGGATAGGGCAGCATTTCTGGACTACAGGTTTCAAACACCAGCCATGCAGAGGGCAGATTAAAGCATCAGCTGACTGGAAAGATGTTCCAGCCTTCCCCCTTGGTTCCCTGGGATGGAGGACTACTCAGAAGGGGAATGAGTTCAAGTGATCACTTATCAATGAATTATAAGGGGGAATCCAACATTTGTATTTACTAGTCTTGCTCACTATATATGGTTTCTAAATGACAACTCTCCTATGTGAGCCTCACATTAAAATGTTTTTAACATGTTTTCACAAGGACAACAGTTTGAAGATCTGACAGCCACAGAAGAAAATGTCCCTGAAGAATATAAACAAGACACTATTATTCTCAATACATGAGCATGCTTCCAGAGAAGTCGCAAAGTCCTACAGGTTTACACACAATGTTGAAGAGGATCGATTTACCTTGGGAAAAACATACTGGTCTTAAATAAAACTTCTACTCATCTCTTAGTATAAACAGACATACTGATAAGTCTTAAATCTACACTCAAATTTAAAACATGTTTGAGACTACCAATGAGAAGACAAAACTTCCTATTCCTATACTAAGCTTCTTCACATTATCCATGTGACACAGATGAAATCATATCCAGAGTAGTTTGGGAACTTGACAACGCCAGAGCCTGGAACAGCCAGAAGCCTTCACCACCTGCTCTCATCCTTTCCCAGTGACCCTGCCCTGACAAGAAAGTGGTAAGATAAAGAGTACACAAGGGAAGACAAGGACAGAAGTATGTTCCTACATTACTGTTTAAGGAAAGCAGCAGGAGGAAGAGACCAAGAGGCAGAGCTGCAACAGAATTTTAAGTCTGAAAAAGTTATCTGAAGTGAGTGTTGAGTCTGCTTTATCACTCTTGAGTAAAGGAAAGAACCTGGTTGAAGCTGCTAAGGAACACAAAAGGGCAAAGTTAATGTCCTGGAGGAAAAGGAACAACAACAAAAATCCATCTTATAAGAATTCATCACAAAATCAAATTTTACAAGCCACCATAAATAAGACAATCATAATTGATCATTTCAAATCCTACTGCAAATATACTACTACCAGAAATGTGTGACAAAGTAGAACAAAAACTGTCTTAATCTGTCCTTTTAAAATACCATCAAGTGCAAAGATTAGATCAAGGATTTCCCAGGATCACCTGAAGCACAGGTAGGAACTGGGTGCTTCAGCCAGGCAGATTATTGGATAATTCTATCTCTGGTTGTTGAATAACTGTTTCATTGGTTTGTTGGATAATTAAATCATTGTCATGTGTGGCTATGGGGGTGGGGTAGCCCCTGCTAGCTGGTATAAAAGGTGGGCGTGTTGCCACTGTGAGACTTGAGTGCACAGAGCTTAGATCAGGGATTTCCCAGGACCACCTGAAGCACAGAGTACTGGGGTGTGGGCTAAGCAAGGCATTCTATCAGACCATAGTACAATAAAGCTCAATATCAACACCAGGATAAGCCCTACTATATACAAGAACACATGGAGACTAAACAATACTCTCCAGAATAATGAATGTGTCAAGGAAGAAATAAAGAAATAAAAACATTCCTGGAATGGAATGACAATGATAATACAACACAACAAAACTTATGGGATACTTTAAAAGCAGTCCTGGGGGCTGGAGAGATGGCCTAGCGGTTAAGAGCGCTGACCGCTCTTACAGAGGACCCGGGTTCGATCCCCAGCACCCACATGGCAGCCGAGAACTGTCTGAAACTCCAATACCAGGAGAACTCCAGTTCCAGGGGAATCCGACACCCTCTTCTGACCTCCGCGGCATTACACGACACAGGTGCACAAACTTGCATGCAGACAGAACATTCATACACATATAGAAATAAAATTAATTAAAAAAAAGAAATTAGAACTTAATAGTTGTTCAGATTATTCATGTTTGCCTCTGCCCGTAACATCTTGTTAAGCTCCAACTGAACATGATTCTGTGTATCACCACTTCCCCCATAGCTTTCACTACCCTGTGATGAGTGGCAGCAGCATCACTTTTGCCTTGTCACAGCTGTCCACTGAACCACTAACAGCAGTGGAGTTTCCTTTGTGTTGTTTTTTTAACTTAAATAAATAAGTTCCATAATAAATAATCAAAACCACCTAATTGTATTTTGTAACTTATTTNAATCCAAAAGTTGGTTCTTTGAGAAAATAAACAAGTTAGACAGACCTCTAGCCCAGTTAACCAAAAGAAATAAGGAACAACTCCAAATCAATAGCATTCGTGATGAAAGGGGAAATATCACAACAGACAATGAAAAGATCCAGACAATCATACGGGAATACTTCAAAAACCTATACTAAGTTTGAAAACATAGAAGGGATGAATATCTGAAAATATGGGAATCACCAAGAAGAAATCGACAGCTTAAACAGACCCATAATATATGAAGAAATTGAAGATGCAGTAAGAAACCTCCCAACTAAAAAAAGCCCAGGCCCAGATGGTATCACAGCAGAAAACATTTCAAAAAGACTTACAACCATTATTTCTCAAATTGTTTAGAAGGATACAAAGGGAATTCTCCCAAATTCCTTCTATGAAGCAGCATCACTCTACTACCAAAACCAGGCAAAGATACAACCAAAAAGAACTATAGACCCATCTCATTAATGAACACAGATGCAAAAATTCTCAACAAAATATTTGAAAACTGCATACAAACCCAAATAAAAAAGATCATCTATCATGACCAAGTTGGATTCATACCAGAGACGCAGGGATGGTTCAACATATGAAAATCAATAAACATCATCAAACACATAAATGGAATGAAAGACAAAAATCACACCATCAACTCAATTGATGCTGAAAAAGCCTTTGACAAAAACCAGCATCCCTTCATGCTTAAAGTCCTAGAAGGAATTGGATTGGAGGGATCATTCTTCAATGTAATCAAAGCCATGTACAGGAAACCCATAGGCAATATCAACCTAAATGGGGAAATGACAGAAACATTCCCTTTAAAGGTAGGAACTCGGCAAGGCTGCCCCTGGTCACCACTCCTCTTCAATATAGTGCTTGAAACAGTTGCTAGAGCAATAAGGCAAGAAAAGGAAATTAAAGGAGTACTAATTGGAAAAGAGCTATCCCTATTTGCTGATTATATGATTGTTTACTTAAGGGATGCTAAAAACTCCACCAGAAAACTCCTACAAATGATTAACAGCTTCACCAAAGTGGCAGGATACAAAATTAACCTCAAAAAATCAGCAGCCTTTCTTTACACCAACAAGCAACTGGAGAAAGAATTCAAGACCTTCCCACTCACAACAGCCTCTAAAACAATAAAATACCTAGGAACAAACCTAACCAAAGACACCAAAGATCTCTACAACAAAAATTTTAAACCCTTAAAGAAAGAAATTGAAGAAGACATCAGAAGATGGAAAACCCCCCCATGCTCATGGATTGGAAAAATTGACATTGTAAAAATGTCCATTCTACCGAAACTCTTGTATAGATTTAATGCAATCCCAATTAAAATCCCCAAGAGTTTCTTCACAGGCTTGGAAAAAAAAAGTCCTTAAATTCATTTGGAAAAACAAAAGACCCCTAATAGCCAAATCAACCCTGAGTGAAAAGAGCAACACGGGTGGGATCTCTATACCAGACTTCAAACTATACTACAGGGCTATAGTCATAAAAACAGCCTGGTACTGGCACAAAAACAGACCTGTTGACCAATGGAACAAAACCGAAGATCCAAACTTGAACACATACAATTTCAGCCATCTCATATTTGACAAGGGGGCCAAGAAGCCACAATGGAGAAAAGACAGCATTTTCAGTAAGTGGTGTTGGCAAAACTGGATCACCACTTGTAGAAGAATGAAATTAAACCCCTACCTCTCACCCTGTACAAAAGTCAACTCCAGATGGATTAAAGACCTCAACGTGAAACCCCAAACTCTGAAGGTGATAGAAGAAAAAGTTGGCAGCAGACTACAAGACATAGGCGTAGGAAAAGACTTCCTAAATCAGACAGCAGCTGCACAAGAATTAAGGTCGACAATTGACAAATGGGACCTCATCAAACTCAAAAGCTTCTGTACATCAAAAGAAACAATCAAGGAAGTGAAGAGAAATCCCACAGAGTGGGAGGAAACCTTCACTGCAGATACATCTGACAAAGCATTGATTTCCAGAATATATAAACTACTCAAAAAACAAAGAAAAAAGAAAACAAACGACCCGCTCAATAGATGGAGCAAAGAACTGAACAGAGACTTCACAAGCGAGGAATTAGAGATGTCTGAGAAACACCTCAAGAACTGCTCAACATCACTAATCATTAAGGAAATGCAAATCAAAACCACTTTAAGATATCATCTTACTCCAGTAAGACTGGCTAGGATCAAGAAAACAAATGATACCAAGTGCTGGAGAGGTTGTGGGGAAAGGGGATCACTCATCCACTGCTGGTGGGAATGTAAACTCGTACAGCCACTATGGAAAGCAGTGTGGAGAACCCTTGGAAGACTTGGAATGAACTTGCCACCTGAACCAGCCATACCACTCCTAGGCACGTACCCTCAAGATTCACCCCATTGCAGAGATACATGCACGGCCATGTTTATTTCAGCTCTCTTCACAATAGCAAGGAGCTGGAACCAACTGAGATGCCCCTCAACTGACAAGTGGACAGAGAAAATGTGGTACATGTACACAATGGAGTTCTATGCAGCAGTAAAGAAAGATGACATCATGAGCTTTGCAGGAAAATGGCTGGAGCTAGAAGACATCATGTTGAGTGAAGTAACACATTCCCAGAATAACAAACAACAAATGGTATCCCTCATCTGTGGATGCTAGTACCAATTACCTAGTTGTAAGTATTTCTTGTGCACGGCCCGCTGAGTTTTTGTCCAAGCAGTTGGGAGTGATGCATATTGGAAATAACAACAACAACAGCAACAGAAAGGACTGCATCAAAGAACTGACTGAAACAGTGAACTTCTGCTCAAAACAGTCAACTTCCACATGGAGAATATTGAGAAAGAAATGAAAAGCATGTTTGGCGGGATGCATGAGCTCTGGTGGGGTGGGGGCATAGGGTGGGGAACATGGGTCTAGATTTGATAATCTTTTACAAAATAGATATTAAAAAACAAATTTAAAAAAAAAGAAGAAAAAGTTGGCAGCAGACTACAAGACATAGGCATAGGAAAAGACTTCCTAAATCAGACAGCAGCTGTGCAAGAAATTAAGGTCGACAACTGACAAATGGGACCTCAACTCAAAAGCTTCTGTACCTCGAAAGAAACAATCAAGGAAGTGAAGAGAAAACCCACAGAGTGGGAGGAAACCTTCACCACTGATACATCTGACAAAGCATTGATATCCAGAATATGTAAACTACTCAAAAAACAAAGAAGAAAATAAATGAATCACTCAAAAGATGGAGCAAAGAGCTGAATAGAGCCTTCACAAGTGAGGAATTAGAGATGGCTGAGAAACATCTTAAAAAATGCTCACTGGGCGTGGTGGCGCACCCCTTTAATCCTAGCACTTGGGAGGCAGAGGCAGGCGGATCTTTGTGAGTTCAAGGCCAGCCTGGTATACAGAGTGAGTTCCAGGACAGCTGGGACTACAGGGAAACAAACAAAAAAAAAGCTCAATAATTAAGGAAATGCAAATTAAAACCACTTTAAGATATCATCTCACTACAATAAGACTGGCTAGGATCGGGGCTGGAGAGATAGCCTAGTGGTTAAGAGCACCGACTGCTCTTGCAGAGGACCCGGGTTCGATCCCCAGCACCCACATGGCGGATGAAAACCGTCTTTAACTCCAGTTCCAGGGGAATCCGACGCCCTCTTCTGACCTCTGCGGTATTGCACGACACGGGTGTACCAACCTACATGCAGACAGTACATGCATACACATACGAAAATAAATAAAAAATTTTTAAAAAAAGTCTGCTAGGATCAAGAAAACAAATGATACCAAGTGCTGGAGAGGTTGTGGGGAAAAGGGAACACTCATCAACTGGTGGTGGAAATATAAACTGGTACAGCCACTATGGAAAGCAGTGTGGAGAACCCTTGGAAGACTCATAATGAGCTTGCCACCTGACCCAGTACTACAAGATTCATCTTACCACAGAGATACGTGCACAGTCATGTTTATTGCAGCTCTCTTCACAATAGCCAAGAGCTGGAACCAACCCAAGTGCCCTCAACTGACTGAGTGGATAGAGAAATGTGGTACACAATGGAAATCTATGCAGTGGTACAGAGAGATGACATCATAACTTTGCAGGTAAATGGATGGAGCTAGAAGACATCATGCTAATTGAAGTAACACAGTCCCAGAAAAACAAATGATGAAGGGTATCCCTCCATCTGTGGATGCTAGTGCCAATTACTTAGTTGTAAGGCAAACTGAGCAACATTAATGTGCTCTGAAAACAACTGTGCTCTTATGATTCCCTTAACAGGTTCTAGAACTAAGTTACCATTTATTTTCAGAGTTAGGAAGTTTTGTATGGATGAAAGATATATATGTATATTTTAGAGTAATATAAGATCAAAGGGATGCAGAAAAAGAAGTTTGGAATGATATATGAAAAAGTTTAATAACAATAAAAATATATTTAAATAGAAAAAAAAAAAAGGCTGGTGAAATGGCTCAGCAGTTAAGAGCAGCACTGACTGCTCTTGCAGAGGACCCAGGTTTGATTCCCAGCACCCACATGCCAGCTAAGAACCGTCTTTAAGCCAGGCATGGTGATGCAAGCCTTTAATACTAGCACTTGGGAGGCAGAGGCAGGCAGATCTCTGTGAGGCCAGCCTGGTCTACAAAGTGAGTTCCAGGTCAGCTGGGGCTACAGGGAGACTGTGCCTAAATAAATAAATAAATAAATAAATAAATAAATAAATAAATGAATAAATGGAAAGGAAAGGAAAGGAAAGGAAAAAGGAAAGGAAATTTAGTTGAAGCACAGGGGAAGCAGAGGCAGGCAGATCTCTGGGAGTTCAAGGCCAACCTGGTCTACATAGTGAGCTACAGGCCAGCTGGAACTAAAGGGAGACCCTGTCTCAAAAATACCAATAAATAAATAAATAAACAAATAAATAAAGTCATCTACCAAGTCCTACAACACTGAAAAGTATAGCCAAAAGAGTATTTGACTCCAAGTGATCTATTTTTTGACTAAAGATACCTTTTTTAAACGAGGAGTTCATCATACTACTCTACCACACACATGAGCCTTTTTTCATTTATAGGACAATGAAATAATGAAAACAGCGTATGAATAAAAATACTAAGATTTGGTGGATAGAAGGATAGCCAGGGGCGCCCACACTCTGTGCCCAGTTGGCCAGGTGGGGTCCAGCATGCAGGCCAAAGTATTTACCCCCAGACCCCCAAGCTACTGATGCTGTGGTAGAAAGTATAAACTGTTAGTGCTGTGGTTTACTGTGGTTGGGAGGATCTAGCAGTGTCAGTGATTCGAGGCTGCATAGCCAAAACTGAGGAAAAACCAGCAGGAAGCAAACAACAGAAGGCAAACAAATAAACAAAGGGGGAAAAACAACAACAACAAATACACATGCCAAGGACACAATGGAAAAACAACAACGTTGGAAAGCCTCAAAATAAATCCCCATGAACTCAATCAATCCTGTAGAAGATCCCAACAACGAGACCTCGTGGAAGGAAACCAAAACACTGACCTTAGAAGAACAATTGTAGACATACTCAAAGATATACTCAAATCACAGAACTAAAGGGAGAGAATGAAAAACTCATGAAGGAACTAGAAGGAAAGAATGACAAACAAAAGAACTGGAGGAAGAGAAATACAAACTCCGAAAAGAACTAGAGGAAAAGAAATACAAACTCCAAAAAGGTCTAGAGAGAGAGAATGACAAACTTCGGAAGGAAGTCAAAACACTGAAAAGATCTCGAGCTGAAAGGAAAAAAGAAACTGACCAACAAAGCAAGGAGCTACAAGGAGAGAATGAAAAGCTCCAAAAGAAGTGGAAATACTGAAGAAATCACAGGATGAAATAAAAAAGGAAATCGAACATTCATCCAATCAGCAGCAAAGGATGGAAAAAAGCCTCAGAGGCAGAATGGATAAGGCAGAAAAAATATCAGACCTACGCGATAACACAGGACAGCTAGAAACCTCAAGTAAAGATTATGAAAAATTTCAAAAAACACAAGAGTGGGACAACCACGAAATGTGGGACACTATGAAAAGACCAAACCTCCACATCACAGGGATAGAGGAAGGAGAAGAATCCCCCCAAGAAAATGGTATTGATCAGATCTTCAACAGAATAACAGAAGAAAAGTTCCCCAAACTGAAAAAAGACAAACCCATACAAATCCAAGCACATAGATCACCAAATAGACAAGACCAGAAAAGAAATTCCCCACATCACATCATAGTTAAAACACTAGATGCTCAAAACAAGGACAAAATACTGAAAGCCACAAGAGAAAAACAAGTTACATATAAGGGGAAACCCATCAGAATTACAGCTGACTTCTTGGGCTGGAGAGATGACCTAGCGGTTAAGAGCGCCGACCGCTCTTACAGAGGACCCGGGTTCGATCCCCAGCACCCACATGGCAGCCGAGAACCATCTGTAACTCCAATTCCAGGAGAGCTCCAGTTCCAGGGGAATCTGAGACCCTCTTCTGACCTCCGCGGCATTGCAGGACACAGGTGCACAAACCTGCATGCAGACAGTACATTCCTACACATTCAGAAAAAAAGAAAAAAAAAAAATTTAAGAATTACAGCTGACTTCTCAATGCAAACTAGCAAAGCCAGAAGAACATGGACCAAAGTACTCCCAGTGCCAAATGACTTTAGACGGCAACCCAGAATACTATACCCAAGAAAAATGTAAATCATAGTTGAAGGAGAAAAAGATTGAAAATGACATCAAAAGATGGAAAGCCTCGCATGCTCATGGATTGGAAAAAATATAATAAAAATGTCCATTCTACCCAAGTTAATATACAGATTCAATGCAATCAATCCCAATCAAAATCCCCATGAGCTTTTTCACAGACTTGGAAAAACCTAAGTCCCCAAATAGCTAAAGCAACCCTGAGTGAAAAGTGCAATACTGGGTGATTACATTACCAGACTTCAAGCTATTACAGGGCTCTAGTCATAAAGAGAGCCTGGTACTGGCAAAAAAAAAAAAAAAAACCAAACAAACAAAAACACCCAGAATCATTGATCAACGGCATAAAATCGAAGATCCAAACTTGAGCTCATGTAACTTCAGCCACCTCATATTTGACAATGGGGCCAAAAAAGCTCAATGGAGGAAAGATAGCATCTTCAGCAAATGGTGTCAAAACTGGATCACCATTTGTAGAAGAACAAAATTAAACCCCTACCTCTCACCCTGTATAAAAATAAACTCCTAATGGATCAAAGATCTCAACCTAAAACCTGAAACCCTGAAGGTGATAGAAGAAAAAGTTGGCAGCAACCTACAAGACACAGCAGTAGAAAAAGATTTTCTAAAACAGCAGCTGCACAGGAAATAAGGACAATAGCTGACAAGTAGGACCTCATCAAACTCAAATGCTTTTGTACAGCTAAAGAAACAATCAAAGAAGAGAAAACCCACAGAGTGGGAGGAAACCTTCACCCTGATACATGTGACAGAGCATTAACATCCAGAATATATAAGCTACTTAAGAAACAAAGAAGAAAACAAATGACCTACTCAAAAGATGGAGTAAAGAGATGAACAGAGACTTCACCAGTAAGGAAGTAAAGATGGCTGAGAAACATCTTAAAAAGTGTTCAATATTGGGGCTGGAGAGATGGCCTAGCAGTTAAGAGCGCCGACGCTCTTGCAGAGGACCCGGGTTCGATCCCCAGCACCCACATGGCGGCCGAGAACCGTCTGAAACTCCAATTCCAGGAGAACTCCAGTTCCAGGGGAATCCGACACCCTCTTCTGACCTCTGCGGCACTGCACGACACGGGTGCACACACTTGCATGCAGACAGTACATTCATACTCATTACAGAAATAAATAAATAATTAAAAAAAAGTGTTCAATATCATTAATAATTAAGGAAATGCAAATTAAAACCACACTAAGGTATCATCTCACTCCAATAAGACTAGCCAAGATCAAGAAAACAAAGGACACCAAATGCTGGAGAGGTTATAGGGAAAGGGGAAACACTCATCCACTGCTGATGGGAATGTAACCTGGTACAACTACTGTGGAAAGCAGTGTGGAGAACCCTTAAAAGACTCAAAATGAGCCTACCACCTGACCCAGCCATACCACTATAAGACGCATGCTACCGCAAAGATACATGTACTATGTTTACTGCAGCTCTCTTCACAACAGCAAAGAGCTGGAACCAACCCAAATGCCCCTCAACTAATGACTGGATAACAAAAATGTGGTACATCTACACAATGGAGTTCTATGCAGTGGTAAAGAAAGATGACATCATGAGCTTTGCTGGTAAATGGATGGAACTCGAAGCAATTATACTAAGTGAAGTAACACAGTCCCAGAAAAAAAAAAAATGGCGAATGGTTTCCCTCATTTGTGGATGCTAACATCAAATCCCCAGTTGGCAGGCAAACTGAGCAAGTTTATTATTATATTTCATTGTATCTGAAAGCAACAGTGGTATTCCAATGTGTGAACATCTTAACGGGCTGTAGAATTGACCTACCACTTGCATTCACACATTGCAATTACCATATATGGATAGAAGATATGTATTCATAGTCTAAAAAAAAATACTAAGATTTACAAGCAATTGATGATGTAAATATTTGTTGAAAATTCCCTTACCACTCTAAGCAATGTTTAAAAATATATATGGGTGACTCCCTTCCACTCTAAGCAATGTTTAAAAATATATATGGGTGGGCTAGAGAGATGGCCTAGTGGTTAAGAATGCCGACTGCTCTTGCAGAGGACCCAGGTTCGATCCCCAGCACCCACAATGGTGGCTGAAAACCTTCTTTAACTCCAGTTCCAAGGGAATCCGACACCCTCTTTTGACACTGTATGACACGGGTGCACAAACCTACATGCAGACAGTACATTCATACACATACGAAAATAAATAAAATTTTAAAAAAAATTTTAAAAAGCACTCCCATAAAATAAATATTAAAAAAAATATATACATATGCTGGCAACATGACTCAAGTGGGCAAAAATTATTGTTGCTGTGCCTAACAACCTGAGTCTGATCCCCAGGATCCATGTAAAGGTGGAAGGAGAGAACTGACTCCACAAAGTGGTTACACCCTGCCCTGACTCTCCCAAATAAATTTAATTTTTCTAAAATTGAAAAAATACTATGTTGGAAAAAAAAAAATTCTAGCTGGGTGTAGTGGTATACACCTTTAATCCTAGCACTTGGGAGGCAGAGGCAGGCAGATCTCTATGAGTTCAAGGCCAGCCTGGTCTACATAGTGAGTTCCAGGATGGCTGGGACTACAGGGAGACTGTCTCAAAAAGACAACCTCCCCCCCCACACACACCCATCCACCCAAAAAAACCTAAGATTTTCCCAGGAATCTTTGCTTCTACCTTCAGCACAAAGTCCACCCCCCTCCCTTGATCACAGATTATTTGGTAAAGAGCATAAAATCCATAAATTATCTCTAACAACAAAAAATTCTACATAAATGTTTTACACTATATTTCTATTGATAGCTTAAGCCTCTTAAAGTAAAAATGATTACTTTTTCATTATTCTCTAGTATAATAACAAAGAAAGAAAACTAAGAATAAGAAAGCTAATAGCAGTCTCAGAGAGGAAGGCTGCAGTCTCAGAAGCTGAAGTATTGGCATGGAAACCCAGCTACTCA
Source organism: Rhizomys pruinosus (assembly GCA_009823505.1). Taxonomy (NCBI): domain Eukaryota; kingdom Metazoa; phylum Chordata; class Mammalia; order Rodentia; family Spalacidae; genus Rhizomys; species Rhizomys pruinosus. The sequence goes on from VZQC01004170.1 coordinate 804,595, forward strand.
GGAAAAGTGAGGTGAAGACCCCAAGTTTAAGGCCAGAGGACAACTTGGTAAGACTTTGCCTCAAAATTTAAGTTATTTAAAATTTTGTAAAGGGAGGACTTGTGAATGGGTGGGTGTGGTGGCAAACACCCAGTGCTCAGGAGACAGGCAGGTGGATCTCTGAGTTTGAGGCCAGCCTGGTCTACACAGAATTCCAGGCTAGTCAGGGCTACATAGTGAGGCCTGACAAATAAACACAAACAATAAAATTTGAGGGAGGGTTAGAACAGGGAGAAAGGGGGAATGATAAATACCGCCTAGCTGGTATAAAAAACAAATCGAACCATATCAATTCAAAAATGTACCGAAAAATTACACATACAAGTATCTCTTCATGAGTCTATGTGTATAGCTTAAAGGCTATGTAACAAGAAACTATCAGACAGGAGAAACCTACCTTTGAGTGATTGTACAGGGTAGCCCAAGAGACTATCCAAATTAAACACAGGCTGTATTTCTAGAGACCCTGATTGCCTCCTAGAACCTGAAGGTAAGAACCTATTGCTGGCCGGGCGTGGTGGCACACGCCTTTAATCCTAGCACTTGGGAGGCAGAGGCAGGCGGATCTTTGTGAGTTCAAGGCCAGCCTGGTCTACAGAGTTCCAGGACAGCTGGGGCTAGGGCATTACTGCAGACACAGGACTTGGAGTAATGGAGCTGGAACTGATCTGGAAGCCATCTCCCCAAAGGCTAGTTTACATAGTTTTGGAAAACACTATGCAAACTGCTAAGGGAGAACATCAATTGATGGTCCAACCCCAGCTTTAAGGCCTAATAACCACAATAATGACTGGCACAGCAAACTATACTGGGGAGTAGTGATACTTTTATGGGGGGAGGGGGATCAACAGCTACCTAACTGGAGTTAGGTAGTACACTCAATGGGAAGAAACTCATGTGATACTGTAAACATGGTCAAATACACACGGCTGGAGAAGTCAGAGATCTTAGAAAAAACCCCAAGGCTATCATATCCCTAGATAAATACAATTTCTTACTATGTGCTAAATATGGATCCTTATATTTACAGACAAGTATGCTAGTCACCACTCATCAAATAAGCTTCTTTTGCAACAGATGGGATTACAGAGTTCCACAACTAGTGACACACAGAGTAAGTGATGTGAAATGTCCAACCCTAAGTGACACGCCTACAATGAAACTGTTACATCTAAGACTCATGGAACACGGTGGAATTTGCAAGAGACAGCAATGAACCCAGGGCTCAGGGACTAATTCAGAAAAGGGGGAGGAAAGAATGGAAGAGGTGGGGGGCAGGCAGGGAGAAGGAGGTACATGATCATATGGAAATAAAAGTCTTACAGGCTCCTGGGATCTTGTTCATATGATCTTATACCAGTGGTGAGAGCATGCAAAGACCCATGCAAACTCAAGCAGACAGAACCTAGCACAGAACTATGGAACTGTGTACTAGTGGGTGAGGAAGAGCTGATCTTCTTTAAGGGAATAACTTTATAGGCTGACTAGACCCCAGTGGATGAACTTGTACTGATGGAAATCAGGGGACATTACCTCGACTTGATAGGCTTTAACATGACAGAACACATGAAATCCAGTGGGGTGGGTGGCTATGAGAGGGTCCCCATGGGCATGGGAGTATAAGGAGGATTAAGATGTTGTGTATGCAACACAGAAAAATTCAACAAAAGTATATTTAAAAAAAGATGCACATGGAGTCAGCCAGGCCCAGAAGCCAAAATGCCAGGCTGCTAAATACATAAAGGAGATCCTGGGTTTAATCCCCAGTATCACAAAAAAGTTATTAGAGAATTTAAAAACTGGATATTTAGGGAAAATTTTTTAACACATCAGTGATTCTGTACTTTAAATTTTTAGGGGAAGGGCTGGAGAGATAGCTGTGCAGGGAAAAGCTGGGCATGGTGGCATATGCCTGTAATCCAAAGCAGAAGTTAAGAGGACTGGAGGCCCAAGGGCAACCATAGTTATAAAGTGAGCTCAAGGTTAGCCTAGGCTACATGAGACCCTGTCTCACAATTGCATACCTATAGCTAGGAAGACAACTCTGTCATATTCTTCCATTTAGATTCTTCAGTCACCCAGAAGACTGGGTACAAATAGCATTGCGACAAAGACTCATTTTGTCTTAGTAACTATTAAAAAAAAAAAAAAAAAAGGACAGCAGCTACAGAGAAAAATGGTTATAGCAGTTCCTTGGCCTAGAATGATTCAATTGTGATTTTCAGAATGATTAACTGAATTGAAGTCTGGTTATTTTATAAAATGAGGTTCAGAATACCTAAGCCCAGTATCAGTATACATGTATATGGCTGTCTTAAAGATTAAGTGGTAGGAGCTAGAGAGATGGCTCAGCAGTTAAGAGCACTGGCTGTTCTTGCAGAAGACATAGGTTCAATTCCCAGCACCAACATGGTGGCTAACAACCATTGGTACACTCTAGTTCCATGGGATCCAATCATCTCTGCTGACCTCCATGAACACTGCAAGACATGGGTGCACCTACCTACATGCAGGCAATACACTTATATACATAAAAATATAAAAATAACCCGGGTGTGGTGGTGCATGCCTTTAATCCTAGCATGCCTTTAATTGGGAGGCAGAGGGAAGCAGATCTCTGTGAGTTCAAGGCCAGCCTGGTCTACAGAGTGAGTTTCAGGCCAGCTGGGGATACAGGGAGACTCTGTCTCAAAAAGACATACACACACACACACACACACACACACACACATATATATATATATATAATAAAATTATTTTTTTAAAAAGATTTAAGTGGTAGTAAGTACTGGCATAAACCAGTAATTTAAATATTAGTTCAATCATCCCCAAAGGCTATCATCAAGCATTCACCCATGTTTGTAAGAGGCTCACATCAAAAATCATTGTACCTATGTTGCTACTGTTCTTCTGATAGATTCTCAGCATTCTAGACCTCTCTGATAAAAGCTCTGACTCTATATCATCCATCACAGTAACTTATGCTTCCAAACTGTTCTATCTTTAGTCTCCTCAGGAGAAGGCAACATATTTTACCTCACGTTCAGTAATTAGCAGCTACTTACACTTTATAACAATTCTAAAATGTATTAAAACATTTTTGGAATTAAAACATGTTTTGTATAAAAATGGCCTCCAAAACTGAATATAAAAAAAAAAATCAGAACAATTAATTTTAAAATTTAATGGCTTAAAAATGTTCAATTTTACATTTTCAATGTTTACTAGCAGGAATATTTTATATATACATGGAGAATATATGCTTATTACTGTTTGAATATATGATCCCTCTAAAACTCATTGAAATTTAGGGGCTGAGGATATAGCTCGGTGGTTACAGCACTTGCCTAGCATGTGTGAGGCTTTAGGTTTTATCTTTAGCACTGTGAAAGTAAAGAAGGACTGAAAGATGCTGGGGGAGTCAAGGAATGAATGTAGTTATCAGTTTGCCTCAGGATACGTGCCCTTCACTATGTGATACCTTCCCTATTTATGATGTGGCAGGAAAGCCCTAGCTAGATGCTGGCACCTTGACATTGGACTTAGCACTGAAACAAATTTCCATTGCTACACATTACTCAATCTGTGTGTTCTATACAGTGGCACAAATGAAGCACATTTTCTTAAAGCTGATGTCATAAAAAATATTCAAATATTCAGAGACAACAGTACTATCCAAGAGGATTCCAGGGATACCAGCCTTAAAGCTCAATCACAGAAACAATACATTGTTTGGGGATAATGTTTAGAGCATAGTCAGATCACTAGTCATATATCCAAATCCATTTTCATGTACATTTTAAATGTACAATGTTGCATTCCACTTACTTTATAATAAAGATAATCCCACTCCTCAGTAGTTCTATGTATGAGGAAACAAGTGAAAGGGAAGATCCTCCTCTAGAAGATGCACTGTTAAGGATGCCTGTACTTACAGCTTCCTTTCAGATGTCTGGACTTCAGGACTGCAAGCAAATCAATTTCTGTTGTCTTAAGCCACTAAGCCCTCAATGTTTTGTTACAACAGCCCTGGGTAGCTAATGCAGATCTGTAAACTCCAAGGCTGGTACTTTTTTTTTCCTTCTAAAATTACTATTCAATTTCAACTCTAAATATATGGTGACATTTGACTGACAGGAAGAAGTTAAATAAAGTGAGAATACAAAACTTTTTTTTTTTTTTAAGTCAGGGTCTCCCTGCAGCCCCAGCTGGTCTGGAACACTATGTAGACCAGGTTGGCCGTGAGCTCACAGAGATCTACCTGCTGGGATTAAAGGGTGTGTGCAACCATGCCTGGCAGGAGAATACAAACTTGTGTGTGTGGGGGGGGTGACTTGTGTGTGCAGGGGGTGTCTTTTTGAGATGGGGTCTCTCTGTAGCTCCAGCTGACCTGGAACTTGTTATGTATACCAGGTTAGCCTTGAACTCACAGAGATCTGCCAGGCTCAGCCTCCCAAGTTCTGGGATTAAAGGTGTGCACCACAACCAGTAAGAATACAGAACTTTTCAGGGAGACCCTGTCTTGAAAAGACCAAAAAAAAAAAAAGAATACAGAACTTTTTTTTTGAGAATACAGAACTTTTTAAAGGGACTTTTCTAATAAATGTCAGACAGTCGATGCTTCTTTCTACATACGAAGTGCTACGTAGTCACTGATGTTCATTATGAAGACACTGTAGAACTTCAGTAACCCAAAGCTTTATCAACAGTTTCTGGCTTTAAGATAAGAAGCTAGACTTTAAAAAGAATGTCCTGAACAAAAACAGTAAGGAAAGCCTTACTCTACATGTTGTCTTATTAACAACCGAGGCCAGCTGCTAGGACTCCTAGTGTTTTTATTATGACTGATTCGGGTGTATAATGGGGTGTAGAACCAATTTTCACCTATGGAAGTAAATGTGATTCCCAAAGTAAATTCTCTCATGGTATCCTGTAGTAAGCAGACAAAGATTGAATGAGCATAAAACACGCTGGTGATCCAAATGGTTTTCTTCACAAAAATCTAGGTGGAGAGATCAGCTATTGAGGTGTGGCTAACACATGGCGGCTAAGAACCGTCTGTAACTCCAATTCTAGGAGAACATGGATCCAGTTCCAGGGGGATCCGAGACCCTCTTCTGACCTCTGTGGCATTGCACGACACGGGTGCACAGACCTACATGCAGAAGTACATTCATACACATACCAAAAAAAAAAAAAATTTGGCTCACCAAATCTTGCCTTAAGTCCTAAAGCCATAGTGTCACTGATTCTTACATACAAGAAAATCATTTAAGAGTTTAATTTCTCCAGTAACCAAAGCCAACAGTGACCCATTAGAGAAAAAAAAGCCACTGTCTCCTTTTAGACACTTAGCGAATGACTGGGCTAAAAAGTTGGCTCCTGTAAACAAAACAAAACCAACCAACCCCAAATCACAGCCTCTGTGCATCACTCATCACACAAAACTAGTAGTACTGCATAAAAAGTGCCTAGTATCAATGAAGGAACAAACAAAACCACCACATTTATCATGGCAGCTTTGATTTTCTGGCTTTGTACAGGTTCCTTATAAAGGAAGGATTAAGATCAAGACCAGCATAGCAGCCACCCAACAACCATAACAACCGAAACCATCACATAAAACACTCATTACAAGAGATACTGAAAACTGAAACACACCAAGGCAATTTGTCTTCCTGTTTAAATGACCTAAGAGCTGTATACTGCAAAAAAATGAATGAATTTACACACTACTGGTCATCTGTATGCATTCTAATTTATATAAAGCATCAGTTAAAAAAGATGTAAGATCAAATGATGAAATCACCCAAAATAGCTGGGGGGGGGGGGGAGGCATGTAAGACCCCATTCTCCACACATTAACTAAGACACACTAGTAGCCTGTATGTAAACAAACAGTCCAGTAAGTGGTAAGACTTCGAGGAAGCATGGAAAGACAGAAAAATTAAGAACTAGCATTTTCCATGAACTCAAACATCTGGGAAAATGCACTATAGTGCAGCTTATTTTTAAAAGAAACTAAAATGTTAATGACACAAAACAACTTAATACTCCTCTTTAAGCTAATAACAAGTAAAAAAAAAAAATCTCTGAAAATATAGGATGATGAGGCTGCACCAAAACAAAGAGGAAGTAGGAGTTGGTGGAATGCAGCTAATAGTACAGCTTCCATGAGCCTATGTGAGAACATAGGTCAGTGAGGGGATTTAATACTCAAAAAGGCTTAAATGCTTCACATCACCACCTATGAAAGAGACTAAACTCAAACTGGATCAATACAAACTATCCTCAGTACTGTAACACCAGTCTTGGCAAACTGGTATATATCCACAAGTGGAAAAGAAATATCAAACTAATTACCAAATACTCAAATGTTTTCAAATAAGCTTCAAAAATACTCTACCAATCTGCTGACATTGGAAATCATTTAGGAAGACAAGGAGGGCTTTAACAATGATATGCAATAAGCTATTTCTAGACAGAAGGATAAGGAAGGGTTAAGAACAAGGCCAGCATAGCAACTACCCTATCATTTCACAAGGACTCATTGCATAGCATAGCAAAAGAATTTGACAACAAATAATATCCAGATTGCTCTAATCAACCTCCTACCTACCACAAAAGATAACAGTAAGGAAAGAACATTCAGTTGTAAGTTTTCGGGAACTGGGTAAGTATTAGAAACATCTGAAAAATTAAGTCTCTCATTTAAAGAAATTAGAGTCAGCATGGTGGCTCGAAACGTGTCCAGCCCCTTTGACTTGTTTTTTAATAGATTTCTCAGTGGCAAAAAGTTACCTAATGAAATAACAGTCATAATTTTCAAGAGTTCTGCAAACTTCCCAAAGGCAACACTTACAGCTACATTCAAACCATCAGGTTAAGAGCTAATGCTCAAAGGTAATGGTTTTGAGGGTTTAAAACTGACAGTATGCAAGACTCATAAATAAAGACCCCAGAAACATATCACCTGGATCCACAAACTATAAATTACCAAGAATTTCCCATCTTGGGCCTGGAGATATTGCTCAGCAGTTAAGAGCACTAACTGTTCTTCAGAAGACCTGAGTTTGGTTCCTAATACCCACATGGCAGCTAACAACCATCCTTACAGTTCCAGGAGATCTGACACTCTCTTCTGGCCTCCTTGGGCACTGTACACACAGGTGCAGCTTAATATACATATGTGTGTGTGTATGTATATGTATATATATATAAAATAAAAACAAATTTAAAAATTAAAAAAGAATTTTTCACCTTCAATATTTGTAATCTTCTTCCCTCTTAATTACACAGACTTCAAACAACATTCTTAAAAGTTCTTCAATGAGGAAGATATAAAGGAAGCAATATTCATAATGACAGGGAAAAGTATGATTAATATTTAAGTTGCATGAAAGGAATTATGTTATATAGCCCTTCTAAATCAAGTGTATCACAACTGTACCTGTGCTCCTGATACAGGGCCAAAGGGGTTTGGTGGTCTCATGACAGGCTGGCTATATATTAAGGTTGGTTGTGTCATTACAGGCACACTTCCCATCTGTGGAGGCTAAAAAAAAAATGAAGTTAAGTTAAGAGATGACAAATCACACATTCATTACTGTGGAGTAAGTCAACAAGAAAGCTAATAGAAGTGAAAGGTAACAGTACCTCTGCTTTAAATAATAAGGCAAATTACTCTGCATGCAAATAAGACTAATAACTACAGATTTCTTTAGAGTCTTTAACGTGCATATTTTTATAAGATGGCAAATAAAATCTAACCTTTTCTATTCAGTGAAGTCACAAATTTTAACTTTATTATAGTAAAACAAAGAAATAATTCTGACTAAATAAAAAAAACCTTCCAAAGAATCCAGATTTTTCAGCTCTATTTTCAGGGAAAACTGTAGGCTCTATGTCTTAAATACTAACATTTTACAGCAAGCTAACTTCAGAGCAGTTGCCTTTACATATCAAATCAAGTTTTTATGTCACTATGCAACTGATCATAAATGATGTCTGCATGCATGTAGAGACCAAAGGTCAGCCTCATATCACTACAGGTGACAGAATGTAGACTGAGGGGATGGTAAAATGTTAAAAGACTGTTTCTGTACTGCAACAATCACAGCCATGGAAAATCATTCTTATTCATACCACACTAAATTTACTCCTATTCAAGAAGGGTTAATCCATCCCCCTCCTACAGTATTAAGGTGGTATGACATCATTAGTATTTAAGATCATAACAAAGGTTTAGAGTTAACAATAGCATTTAAGTGAGTTTATCATGAAAAACAACATGCCAGTCAAGTTATGAGGGAAAAAAGTGATCAATACCTATTTAACAATAACTCTAAATATACTTGATGGTACTTCTGTTGGGTTCTTGGCCTAGTAGTATATAGAGCACTACATTTTCAAAGAAAAATTTAAGATTGTAATACAAGCATGTTAAGTAATCTATTTCCCCAAATTACATGTAGAAATCTACTTACAAGTCCATATCCTATCATGCCTGTTGGGGTAGTAGCAGGATAGGCCATTACAGGAGGTGCCTGGTATGGTACAAGAAAAAAATAAAACAAGTGGATGTTAACTCCTGTATGTTACCTGAGCTCAAAGAAATAATAGCCATAGTTCTACTTAAAAATTGCTAAGACAGCTATGATTAAGTGACACTTGTGATTACTGGTAACTGTGTTGGTAATAATGAGAAAAGGTATCTTAAAATTGGTAGACCTGTCAAAAACAAAAACAAAAACAAAAACACTTAAACACAATAGTGGTCTAAGATTTCAACATCCTAGGCAGGTGTGGTGGCACACACCTATAATCCCAGCAGAGGCAGGCAGATCTCTGTGAGTTCAAGGCCAGCCTGGTCTACATAGTGAGTTCTGGGCCATCTGGGGCTAGAGAGAGGCCCTGTATTAAAAAAAAAAAGAAAAAAAAATTTCAATATCCTTTTATAGATTTCAAAAACTTCTTACAGAGTATCAGAGTACTTTCCCACTCTGCATAAGACCTTAGGTGTTATCTCTAGCACCACCAAAATAAACAAACATCAGTTTAAAAATCTTTGGGCATTTAAAGAATACCCAAAGCTTCAAAATTTAAAGCCTATCACTCATAAAAATGTTCAACAAGAAAAAGAGGTATTAACAGACCCCCTAGGTGGTGCATTTCTTTAATACTGGAAGGAAAAAAGATAAAGATTTCACACCAATTAATAAGCTAGTGTTCAAAAAATTAGTTTCTAAAGATCTCATCCATTGCCATTAAAGAGCCACAGAAAGATTCCTAAGTGCCATCAAGTGTAACTGCTGCTGTGACCATAGTTTTAGCATAAATCAGTTAAGCAGTATGCATATGAGCTTTCTAATTTGTTCCCCAAACTTAAGAGGAACGATCAAATTTTAAGTTTATATTTTAATGATAAAAAAAAAAAAAAACACCTACACTAAGATGTTCCCCTCCAATTACTACTCAGATTATTTGTAAACACACCATCTAGGAACAGAATTATTTTAGATATGGTTGCTGTCTTAACAATATTCCCCGTGTGGATTTCTCATAATAAAGACTAAAGCAATACAGGTGAAAGACCAATAACACTACTAAAATGTGTTTGAAAATGAAATTATATGGCAATTTGAACATATGCATGGAGAAGTTATATGAAGCGTAACTTAAGAAAAAAAAAAAAAAAAAAAAAACACTGAAGAGAGTCAAGTTTAGTATTTAAATGACCACATAGGGCTTTTATTGGTCTCTCCCTCCTTTAAAACCAACAAGAGCAGTAAGACAAACCGCCAAGTACAGCAGAAGCCTGTAAGATTACATGCAGTTGTTATTTTAAACATTTCCACAATCACCATTTCCCTTCATTCAAAAGTTATCAAGTGCATGGTGGCAGCACAGATACACACACAGACACCCAGCCATCTGGCAGCAAATGGCAGAATGTTAAGCAAGAAAGAAAAATTGGTGTTTCCCATGCCACCATCAGAATCAATTCTGCAACACGCCCATGAAATCAGGAGATGCTAAGAATTTTTGGCACACTGAAAATCTGAATGTGAAAATAAGGAATAGCCAGAAGGTTATGAGATTCTGCTGCAGCAGTGGTTAATAGCATGCCAATTTATTGCAAAAAAGGGGGGAAGGGCTAGTTTTTGGTCACTTACGTATTGTGGAAAATGCATGCCATTCTGTTTTTCCCAGGGAGAACAATTACATAATGCAATAACACTGGATTAGAACAAGTACTTACACAACAAAATACACAGAGAGCACTTTAGTTTACGTGTACATTCACTACCTAAAATTCCATGTATTTATAAGTCTAATGAAAGAACATCTATTACCAAAATACTATCAAGGTTGACGAGGGAAACTGATTCTTTGGCTTATTCCTTTTATATATACAACAGTTCACTGATTACGAATGTTATTAAACATAAAATACACTGAAGTTAAAATTCAGTGCATCACATTAACAGTGTTATATTACATATTTGCCAGGAAGAAGGAAGAATAACTAAAAAAGAGCTTGTTGTATAACATGTATTTTAATGAAGTAAATGAATTTGTTTTAAATTAAAAAAATTAAAAACCTTGACAGTGTTTATGAATAAAAAGGTTAGAAATGTAAAGAAACATCATAAGCAGCTTTACCTTTAGTAAATCACATAATCAGCCCCACACTTTAGCCATTATAAACATTTTAAACAGAATGTCCTTAAGAAGTGATAAACACTACTATATATAACACATTTCCATAAATACTGCTATTTTATCATCAACTTACATAAAAAATGCTAGATGGTTAGATGTTTACTACATCCTAATAGTCCATCTTAAGGCAAATACTATTTAAAAGCTTTTAGTACTGCAGTAAATACCAACTTAATACTGGATGAGCAAATATTGTATTCTAATGTAAGATTTTGTGTTTACAACATTACACATGCATTGTCAATGTATAATTCCCATCTACAAACATGATACCCACCAACCTAAACTGCTACCAGCCAAGTCAGTGAGGAATGTTATAATGGGAAAAACACTGGATTCAGAACTAGATTTTAATTTAAATCTGCTTTTCAAATGCTTTGCATTGGGGGGAGGTGGAAGAGTACATATAACTTTTAACTTAAAACTACTCAAACTCTTCTCAGAGAACATTCCTTTTGGGGGGGGGTGTCTTTTTTGCAACAGGGTCTACCTGTAGCCCCAGCTGTCCTAGAATTCACTATGTAGACCAGGCTGGCCTTGAACTCACAGAGATCCTCCTGCCTCTGCCTCCCAAGTGCTGGGATTAAAGGTGTGTACCAGCATGCCCAGCAAGAACAGTATATTCTTAAGATACACTTAATATAAAGCATGTACATAGGCTTGGATATTTGTATATGAAATCTAAACTATTAAGTCAGGCAAGGTGTTACACACCTGTAATTCCAGCATTCAACAGGCTGAGAGAGCTCCAGGGTCTACATATCAAGACCCTACACTAATCCCCCCAACACCAAAAAACAAAACCCCAAATCACTACTGTATTTAAATATAAGGTAAAAAAGTTCTGTTATTAGTAATGACAGTGACAACTAACTATAAAAAAATAACTGCCCAGCCAGGCGTGGTGGCACACGCCTTTAATCCTAGCACTTGGGAGGCAGAGGCAGGCGGATCTTTGAGAGTTCAAGGCCAGCCTGGTCTACAGAATGAGTTCCAGGACAGCTGGGACTACAGGGAGACCCTGTATCAAAAATACCAAAAAGAAAAGAAAAAAANCGAAAAGACAACAAAACAAAACAAAACAAAACAAACAAAAAACACCCCTTGTAGTTTTATTTCAGTTATTTTTCTTTTTAATTAATTTTTTTATTTATTTCTAATGTGTATGATGTACTGTCTGCATGTAGGTTTGTGCACCCGTGTCATGCAATGCTGCAGAGGTCAGAAGAGGGCGTCAGATTCCCCTGGAACCGGAGTCAAAGGCGGCTCTCAGCCGCCATGTGGGTGCTGGGGAGCAAACCCAGGTCCTCTGCAAGAGCAGTCGGCGCTCTTAACCACTAGGCCATCTCTCCAGCCCCTCGCTTATTTTTCATTCTATGAAGACTGAATCTAGCAACTATATAACACACAAAATTTTTATCAGTATATTGATCTTAGTTCAATTCAGAAATTTTAAGATAACCCAAGGTAAATTTTAAGTAACCCAAAGTAAACAGGGAAGTCTCCTAAAAGGGATTTAATGACCAGAAAGGTGTTACAATACAGAAGTACAATGGAGTTTCCTAAAAACAATTAGGGAGGCTATAATATGTAGCCTATGTAGTTAAAAACTCTATTATTACCAACCCACTGTTTAAAAACCACATTTCAAAGTTTTCCACCAGAAGAAGTATATTTTTCCTTGACAGAGGGAGACTTGGTAAACTGATAAAATAATAGCAAGCCAAAGATATAGAAATAGCCACAGAGCTATTCTGGGCCTATCATGCCTTAAAGTAATTAAAAATTACTTTAATATTACTAGAACCTCTTTAATACTGTTTAGCTAGCAAATAGTACTAATTTTCATTATTTATAGGTTCTACATTCACAAATTCAACTACTTGCTATTAGTGAAATTTATAACCCTCCAAATCAATATTCCTGGTGCTTTCAAAGTTATTTATGTACATGTGCAGAGAGGCACACACACTGAATTGTCTAACAGTTTTTTACCTGCTAAGATGGAACAAAAAGGATACTTTGTTATCCAAGTCTCAGGTTTGTAGGACATGCAACCACCATTCCTGCCTTAGAATGAGGTTTTGTAGGACTTGAAATTACAATGTAAGATAGGAATATGTTTCCTCGAGCAATGATTCAGAGTGCACTAGTTCAGTGTTCAGGATGACTTTACAAAAAACTCACGAATAAGGAGAATCAACTCAATCTACTATATAACAACACTAACAACAACCAAGAAAGTAAAGTTTGAGGTCTGAAGAGTATTAAGGATTTTCTGTTCTAGACAGTAAGTAGTAAATCTGAGCCCACCAATACAGAGTGTTGATTAAGAGCATAGAGTCTCCAGCTTCCAGGATATATGAGTGCTAAAAACGCACCCAGTCACTGAGTTCTGTGACACTACCATACTGTGCTCTTCTTTCCTTGTCTATAAAATGAGAGAAAACACTAGTTTCTACCATATAGGGTCCATTTATTTGAGGAGGATTTAAATATTACTTAGAACAATGTCTAGCATAGAATAACCTCTAAATAATTGTTGGATATTAAAATAATCCTGGAAAAGTCAACCAGCTTCAAAAAATAATGAAATACTTACTAAAATTCAGTACTTAATCCTCCCACTTTATGCCTATCACATAACAAACATTTTCACGTTATAAGTTTAGTTAAATAGTCCTATGTTAGTCAGGAACTTTTTCAACTCACCATTGTTGCAGCATTCCAGGCAGTTGTTGGTGCAACCTTTGGTTGCCAGTTAGATCCTCCAGTTAACTTCTTTTCACCTGGTTGACTCCAATTTACATCACTTTAAATAAACATAAAGAAGACTATCAACAGACTAATGATAAAAGTTTCTGTTACACACACACACACACACACACACACACACACACACACACTGAACATTTGACACCAACTTGCTTGAAAGCCTAATCAACTTCCCAGGGACATACAAATAAAACACTTACTTTTTAGTGGTTCCATTTCCAATGCCAAGATCTAGGAAAAGAAAAAAGGGAAGTATATTAAAACTACAATCATTTTAATAAACAACATTAAACACGAATGAAGAATCAAATGACTACTTACTTCCCACAAGATTGGCTAAAGATGAGTCCAAGTCATCAGACACTAACTTGTTGGGCGGAAGTTTGGTAATGGGAAGAGTCTGGTTCTGAGAGGACACTGTTGGTTTGAGAAGTCCACCTAGTTCATCAAAGCCTTAAAGTTACAAACAGACGAAATAGGATGTGTAAGGAACTTCATAGTGCTACAGCTTTCTAAAGGAGTACTTGCCCTTTTCTTCTTTATTCACTAGAAAAGTTCTTTCTCAAAAAAATTGATTTAGTAAAATCCTCAACTAAAAAAATGGAGAAATTTACATCTCAAAGTGAACTAAGAAAGTATCACTTACTGACAGAAATTATGTCTAATCTTATGACAAAATTATATTAAGGTTAAGTAGATGAAGAGAGAAAACTTTAGAAAAGGGGAGGAAATACAATGAAAATCTCTCCTTATCCTGGCAATTTTTTTTGAACAAATAATTATAAAGTTTCTGTTATTTTGAGAAAGAATATTTACTTATTTGCTTTTTTTTTTTTTTTTTTTTTTTTCATTGGGGCTGGAAAGATGGCTCAGAGGTTAAGAACACACACTGCTTTTGCAGGACCAGAGCTCAATTCCCAGCACTCATATTGGGCAGCCTAAAAATGCCTGTAACTCTAGCACCAGGAGGTCTCTGACCTCCACAGGCACCTCCACTTTACATATACTCATACCCACACATAGACTTGGAAAGTAAAATAAATCTTAACAAAATTTCCTTTTTCTTTTTCTTTTTCTTTTTTGTTTTCGAGACAGGGTCTCCCTATAGCCCTGGCTGTCCTGGAACTCACTCTGTAGACCAGGCTGGCCTTGAACTCACAAAGATCCGCCTGCCTCTGCCTCCCAAGTGCTAGGATGAAAGGCATGCGCCACCACGCCCAGCTTAACAAAATTTTCTTTACATTTACTGTACACACATTGAGGTGAGAGGACAACTTGCAGGAGTTGGTTCTCTCCTTTGACCATGTGCATTACAGAGATTGAACTCTGGTTGTAAGGCTTGGCAGCAAGCACTCACACACTGAGCCATGCTAGTAACTGGCCCAACAAAGCATATTTTAGAGACTTTCCTACTCTTCAAATTTCAGACTATAAGAATGAATCTAGCTTCATAAGCTTACCTGGTAACCTAGGCTAGTTACTAAAACAATATAAAATTCTACAGGTTCTCTACCAAAGCATAGAAGAGAAAGAAAAGCAAGTTTAACCAAACCAACCCACTCAGCAACTTAATATAATAGATCTAGTAAGTAATGTAGTTACTGAGCTTAAAACAGAAACCTACCAAGGATGGTGGTTTACAAAACATGAACAGTTAAGTCTCTAGTTCCTTTTAACTAGATGAGTCAAATTCAAAAGGAAAAAGTCAAATGCACCCCCAAAATAAATCCATTAGAACATAATAAATTCTTTTTTTTTTTTGGTCTTTTTGAGACAGGGTCTCCCTGTAGCCCCAGCTGGCCTGGAAGTCACTATGTAAACCAGGCTGGCCTTGAACTCACAAAGATCCACCTGCTTCTGTTTCCCGAGTGCTAGGATTAAAGGCGTGCGCCACCACGCCCAGCTACATAATAAATTCTTAGTTAATACATATGAGCTTATTTATTTTATACATAATTATGTTATAGAACTAAAAGCACTTCAATATGCTAAAATTTAACTTATTTAAAACAATGACTATCCCACTCTTAAATTAAATTGGAACGTTAAAGTTTGTTTGTTTGTTTATTTATTGTCTTTTTGACACAGGGTCTCCCTGTAGCCCCAGCTGACTGGAAACTAGCTATGTAGAACAGGCTGGCCTTGAACTCAGAGATCCACTTGCCTCTTCCTCCCGGGAGTGCTGGGATTAAAGGCGTGCACCACAATGCCAGCTGGAAAGTTTTATAGGACCTTCGTAAACTTCAATTTAACAAGAAGCACAAATATAAACCTCATTCTAAAGATTTAGAACATTAAAAAAAATATCAGTAAGCACACTATAAAAATAATCACCCCCTGCCAGGTGTGGTGGCGCGAGCCTTTAATCCTTGCACTTGGGAGGCAGAGGCAGGCAGATCTTTGTGAGTTCAAGGCCAGCCTGGTCTACAGAGTGAGTTCCAGGACAGCTGGGGCTACAGGGAGACCCTGTCTCGAAAAGACAACAAAACAAAACAAAACAAAACAAACAAAAAACACCCCTAAAATTATTATTATTTTATTTTATTTTATTTATTTATTTTTTTTTTTGGTCTTTTTGAGACAGGGTCTCCCTGTAGTCCCAGCTGTCCTGGAACTCACTCTGTAGACCAGGCTGGCCTTGAACTCACAAAGATCCGCCTGCCTCTGCCTCCTAAGTGCTAGGATTAAAGGCGTGCGCCACCACGCCCGGCAAAATTATTTTTTAAAACACTCAACCCGTACTCACAAATCTTATAGTACATACTCATCTATGACCTACTTATACAAGTCAAGTACTACAGGTTATGTCTTCAGTTTCAAAAATAGCCAGATCAATATATCATACAATGAGGTTATTACTCATTCCAGAAGAGTGAGCAATATGAGGACTGACAAGCTACAACAATCTACATAGTCACCAATAACTCAACATTTTATAAAGAAATCTTTCTCTCCTATGCTGCTGTGGGACAAATAAAACCTTCACAAACTCAAAGAAAAATAGTTCCTTGGAGTTCCCAAGTGGTTTTAGGGAAAATCAATTTTATTCCCAATTTAGTTTAATTTTCGAATGCTAAAGGTAACATCAAGTTTCCTTATGACAGTTTCTTACTGTGCTTTCAATTAAAAAAAATAATAAATAACCTTTTCTTACCTCCAGAATCTACAATAACATTTGTGGACTTATTTCCAAACACAGATTCAAAGTCAACATTAAGGCCAGCTGAAGGATGTGGCTGTGTAACTGGAGAAGGACTGAATCCTACAAAAGAGCAAAATGCAAAAATGCTCAAATCTCTTGTGCCTATATTTATAGATGCTATAAACTATCAACTTTTCTTAATAATGAAACCAATAGAATGGAAAAAGCAATAAAAATTCCCTAAACAAGAAAACCAAAAATTTCCTCAAGCAAAATGTTTCCTCCTCTACCAATTACTTTTTAAAAGACAGAGTACCACATGTAGTATAAGCTGTGCTGTAGAATTCACTATGTAACCCAGCCCACACCCATGGTGATGCTCCTGCCTTAGCCTCCAAGATCTGGGACTTCAGATGTGAGCTGTCACACCAGGATACATTTCCATAACAAAACTTACTTGTTTTCCAAACACTTTTTTGTTCATTACAAAAACAAAACCTTTGCTTGTCTTTTAATTTTGCATCTCATAATTTTTTAAAAGCTGAACTCAACTAAAACTCTAAGGTTTTGCAGGAAGCAAAATAAATACCAAATATGTTAGTTCACTTGGGAATAAAGTATTCTATAGTACTTGAATATCCTATCATCACCTTCCGTATCTCTCTCACCTTTCTCTTTTCCTACCTTTCCCCAACAGTTAATAAAAAGTTATACAGCTTATCGCTGGGCGTGGTGGCGCATGTCTTTAATCCTAGCACTTGGGAGGCAGAGGCAGGAGCTCAAGGCCAGCCTTGTCTACAGAGCAGCTGGGGCTACAGGGAGACCTTGTCTCAAAAAAAAAAAAAAAAAAAGATTATACAGCTTATAAAAAGAAACTTTATTACTGCATTTATTTATTTGTTCGTTTATTTATTTATTTATTTTTGTGTGTGTGTGTGTGTGTGTGTGTGTGTGAGATGGTGTATCTGTGGAGGCCAGAGGACAATTTAGGAAACTTGGTTTGTTTCTTATACCATGTTAGTCCTGGATAACAAGCTCAGGTAGGTAAGCATTTATTTATTTATTTGTTTGTTTTTTATTTGTGTGTATGTGTGTCATGGTGTATCTGTGGAGGCCAGAGGACAATTTATGAAGCTTGGTTTGTTTCTTATACCATGTCAGTCCTGGATAACAAGCTCAGGTAGTTAAGCATGACAGACAAGCACCTTTACCCACTGACCCACCTCAGTGAACCAGAAGTTACTGTTTAAGGTAATTTGAGGAGTGGCAGGATTCTCTAAGTCTCAACCTCACAAATCTTTACATCCATCAGTGTCCAACTGCTTTAGGAACAATAAAGGAAAATGACTCCTTTGGGCTGAAAAAATGGCTCAGTGATTAAGAGCACTGGCTGCTCTTGTGGAGGACCTGGGTTTGGTTTCCATTATGTACATGGCAGCAAACAACCATTCTTAGAGCTCCAGTTCCAGGGGATCTGATACCCTCTCCTGGCCTCTGTGGCCACTGGACACAGGTAGTATATTTACAAACATGTAGGCAAAACACTAGTACATATAAAATAAAAATAAATCCTTTTTGCTGGGCGTGGTGGCACACGCCTTTAATCCCAGCACTTGGGAGGCAAAAACAGGCAGATCTCTGTGAGTTCAAGGCCAGCCTGGTCTACAGAGTGAGTTCCAGGACAGCTGGGGGCTACAGGGAGACCCTGTCTCAAAAAGACAAAAAAATAAATAAATAAATCCTTTAAAAAGAGAGAGAGAGAGAGAGAGAGAGAGAGAGAGAGAGAGAGAGAGAGAGAAATGATTCCCTATCACTCTCAATTGGACTTGCTACTGTCAGTAGTGGGAATGACAAGTAATGACAAGTACAGGATGATCAAACATGTTAACACTGGCATAAGAACAAAATCCTAATTATTCTTTCTTGCCTGTATTATACTGGTGTTATTACAGTGTTAAGCAAACAAGCACAAACTAATTCTGAGGTTATCCACCTAGAAGTATTTATTAGGTCTATCATGTGACTTGAGGAACCCAGAGTCACTAAATACATTTAAGCAAATAGTAATAATCACAAAAAGGAAATTCTCTGCCTCACAGAAGGCTGAACTGACTTGTTCCTAAAGTCTCTTCTTTTCCAAATAAATTCTACCAAGACAGAATGTAAACAAACCATTGGGGAGAAGTTGAACTTTTGAAGCTATGAACATAAGTTTTCTGTCTTCTTATCCCAGCTTTCTACACAGGAGAAACTTTCACTGATCTTTTTGAGACAGGGTCTCCCTATATTCCCAGCTGTCCTAGAACTCACAAAGATCCACCTGTCTCCGCCCCCCCACCGAAGTACTGAGATTAAAGGTGTATACTACCACACTTGGGTGGAATCTCACTTTAAATTTTCAGTAAACACAGGGAACAGAGCTGAAGCTAAACACAGACACTGACAAAAAGCCAAACAAAGCAGCAAGCACACTATCAGGGGTCATAATATGAATAGTCTTGTTTTTGGAGAGTGTTTGATCTTGTTCCAACATTTAAACTACTTTTAACTTAAAGACTTGTCTTAGATGAGAACACAAGCACTATCAAAAGCACAAAATCATCCTTGACCATTCTTTCACAAGAATTTTAGAATTCTAGGCTCAACAATTTAGTAATATTTAAGTGTACAAAGCTTTACCATAGCATGGGCTTAATGGTTCTCACAATTCCTTAGACAATGTACTTACTCAAGAAAAACAAAAAATTACCATGTTTCTTACTTGACCATACTACCACCAACATACTATGATACACAGTATATGTATATGTATACATGCTACTATAAAGGACTCCAGAAATAATATTGGCTATAGACAGTACCACTGACATTTAGATCATACATGTATCAATAATTACACATAGGCTATTAAATCTAATTTTGTTTTCTCCTGCTATATTGTCCCCATTTTCTAGACTTTGATAAACAGAAACAGCCTAATCCTTATAGTAATTAAGGAACAACTTTATTACTTCCTATAGAGGGCAGTCATCTTCTGAAGTCCCTAGAGGGATTAACTACAAAAAGAAAGAAGTAAATGAGAATATGTATCTCGAGTTCAAAAAAAAAAAAACCTCTATGTAGATACAGGAAAAGGGTGAAAATGAAATTTTAAGTAATTTCCAATAGCTGATTAGCTTCCAGAGAAGCAAACAATGTATTTCTAAGGTAATAATCTTTTAAAGTTATTCATGAATATTAAGTCATTCTTTGAAGTGAATGTACCTCCACATCCTGACATACACTCACACCTTTCAGGCAAATACTTTTTCCTTATCATTTCAATGAGTATCATTAACTTAATGGTCTTCTGTTACTTTTTCAGTGCTTTATTAGGATTATCAACTTTTGAATTTTATAAAAACAAATTAACACAAACTTCACAAAATTGTGAGGTTCAGCCAATGAGAGGCTTAACTGGTGAAGCACTTGCTGTGAGCCTGACAAACTGCGTCTGTCAGAACCTCATAAATGTGGAAGGAGAGAAATAATTCCACAGAGCTGTCCTAACCCCCACATACATGCTATAACATATGTGCACCCACACAAACAAAACTTGGGGGAGAAACACTCTTGGGCAGTAAAAGCAGGAGGATTAAGTTCAAGGCCAATCTGGCTAAGAGAAACACTGCCTCAACAAACCATCAGAAATACAAAAGCAAAACAAATAAACAAACAAACCCCAACTAATAGGACTACTTCAAAAGGGAAAATTTAAGAGAGAAAAAGGCTAAGTTCTCTGAAATAGTCACTGTATTATCATGCTTACTTACCCTTATATTTCACAAGACCCAGTGAAAACTGTTACTGATCACACCAATCCACAGACATATACTTATGGGAAAATCTCAAAAGGACAGAATAAACAAACTGAGAAGCACAATATTAACTAGCACCAAGGACAGGAAAACAGCCCAAACACCCTTAAAACAAAGTGGCTGAGAGGTCAGCAGGAAGGCTCAGTGAGCAGACGCCTGCTACCAAGCCTGATGACCTGCATCCAATCAAGACCCACTCTGGTATAAGGAGAAAACCAAGTCCAGCAAGTTGTCTTCTAATTTCCACGTGGGTGCTGTGATTGGGGGGAGGGAGCATTCACACACAAAGACATATATGTAAAACCAAAAATTTTTAAGGAAAAAAAAAAATGGCTGGAGTGCTAATAGGCTTTGGTGTTTCTAGAACAATTGGGCTTCATAATTTTCTGTCAAAGTAATTGCTGCCAAACATGAAATCCTATTAAACCTTTTTTAAGGGTATTTACAACAGGATACTACTTAAAAACACCTTATGAGGTAGCTATTATCACCAATTTACAGATGAGGAATCCTAATAAATTAAAAGTTTATCTAGAAAAAAAAAAAAAGAAAAAAAAAGTTTATCTAGAGCCAAAGATTTAGTTTGTGGCAGAACAAATACTGTGATACACATTTACTTGATTCCTGAATATCTTTGGGTTTTAAATTTATCAGATATATCTTCATTACAAAAACTAGTAAGGAGAAAAATAAAATTTTATTATACCTGCAATAATTCTTATGAATTAAAAGTGATTCAAGTTTTTTTTTTTTGGAGGGGGTTTCTTTTTTTAGACGGGGTCTCCATGTAGCCCCAGCTGGCCTGGAACTTGCTATGTAAACCAGGCTGGCCTTGAACTCACAGAGATTTGTCTGCCTCTGCCTCCCAAGTGCTGGGATTAAAGGTATGTGCCACCACACCTACCAAAAGTGATTCAATTTTTATGGAGTTGCTTTTCATTACTAATTCTGGCCCTAGAAAGCAAATGACTCCTGGCAGTTTTAAAATCTAAAAGCAATGTAAATAATCAGTTTTCAGGAATATGTCTGATCACTAAATAATTCAGGAAAGACGTTTATATTGAGTAGTACACATATACAAAATGGATTCTATTCATAATTTTGTGAGTTTTCTATGCCAGGTATAGTGTTAGATGTTAAGCAATCACATAAACCTCAAGACTGTCCCAGAATAGTAATTTTCATTTATTTATTCATCTATCTATCTATTTATTTATTTAGGCAGGGTTTATTTATTTATTTATTTATTTATTTATTTATTTAGGGTCTCCCTGTAGTCCCAGTTGGCCTGGAACTCACTCTGTAGACCAGGCTGGCCTTGAACTCACAGAGATCCACCTGCCTCTGCCTCCTGAGCACTAGGATTAAAGGTGTGCGCCACCACAGCAGGCTTAAAGACGGTTCTTAGCCCCCAGAATAGTTATTTTCAAAGGCTTATGAAGACTAAGCATCTTTTTAAGTTTCAATGTTAATAAAGGAGAACTTGAAGTCATAGTAAACATTTTTCTATCAAGTGCTCTAATAAATTACTTTAAAGAATATACCTAGCTATGTCCAATCCTTACTGCCACCCAAGAACCTCAACTCTTCAGTCGTGCTCTATGTATCCTTTTAACATCAACTTAAAACTAGGAATCAAGCATTACACACACACAAAGTCAGTCAGCTGAGCTTTAGCTTTATTGCTAGTGCACTGGCCAAGAATAAATCTGTAAAGACATAAATGAATGTCACACATTCATTCATAAATGAATGAACTCACAAAGACGCAGTATGATACGCTTAAAGAAAACAAGTAAACACCCACACACCGAAAAAAAAGCAACACTGAAGTTCTTCAAAAGCAAATAAGGGCTGGGCATGGTGGTGCATGCCTTTAATCCTAGCACTTGGGAGGCAGAGGCAGGCAGATCTTTATGAGTTCAAGGCCAGCCTGGTCTACAGAGCGAGTTCCAGGACAGCTGGGACCACAGGGAGACCCTGTCTCGAAAAGACCAAAAAAAAAAAAAAAAAAAAAAAAGAAATAAGGGACTGAGATACACCCTCAGTGAGAGTTTACTGACAAAGCCTGGATTCCTAGGTTCAATCCCAAATACCAAAAGGGGGTGGGGAGCACGTTTGTTTACCCTTAAGTTTATAAAAACGTACTTCAAAGGGAAAAGAAATACCTCCTATATTAATAAAACAATAAAATAAAGGAAAAAAAAATAAAGGAACAACAACAGAAGGCTTATGGCATGTAAGGGAGAATTGGAGTGAGACTAAGTACCAAGAAAGCCCTGACAAAACATATGGTCAGAAAAGGGAGCAGGGAAGGAGAGGGAATGAACAGAAGGAGGAAAAAAAGAAAGAAGTAATGAACAGGATGGGCTGATACTAGACAGCTAGAGTATCATATCCTGGTAGATAACATAGAAAAGTTCAACAACAAAGAAATTTCTTTCCTAAAAATTTACATTGGATACAATCAAGAGTATTGGTATCAATTTTAAAACCTTACTAACATTATTACTCTTCAGTTTATTTTAAAATTATATTAAAATCCAAATTACTGCACTGCTTTAAAAATAACTAATGAATAAATGGAAAAAAAATACTTAGGGAGCATAAATATTAATTGGGAAAAAAAGGTTAAACGGTACTTTACCAACAAACATTTCATGAGTAGGTGTCCTAGTAGTAAAAGTGGATACATCTGAAGAAATGGGAAGGTGAACGTCACCACTACTTTTTGTGAGGAAAGGATTTAAGCTTGGAATGGCATCATCAACAGCATCTACAGTAGCAGAGAAAGGATCTGTCCAGTCCAAGTGAATTAAGCAAAATGAAGAAAGGAAGCAAACAAATTAGTATCGTGATTAGTCAAAAGATGCAAAGTGAAAAGTAGTATATTAATTAATTTTACACATAAATATACCTAACCATCAAGATGTTAGAATCACATTTTATATATATTTTAAAAGAAATCCTTAGGAGGGAAAAAAATGTATCCATTAACAACAGTACTATATTAAGGACAGACTTATTCTCCAACATTAGAAAGCCAATAGTCATATAGTTAAACAAGAGAATAACAAACAATGCACTTCTTTTTTTTTTTTTGGTCTTTTTGAGACAGAGTGTCTCTGTAGCCCCAGCTGTCCTGGAACTCACTCTGTAGACCAGGCTGGCCTTGAACTCACAAAGATCCGCCTGCCTCTGCCTCCCAAGTGCTAGGATTAAAGGCATGTGCACTTCTATAAAAGAGCCACTCACCTTGCATCTGGTCTAGATGAGAGTATACTAGCTTTGGTGTTCATTCAAAGAATTGAAATAACACTTAGTAAAGGTATGAGATAAACTTCCCAAAGAGTTAAGGGTGATTTCAAATTACAGTAAGAAATTGTTTCTTTTTTTTTTTTTTTTTTTTTTTTTTTTTTTTATTGTCTGCATGCAGGTCTGTGCACCCGTGTCGTGCAATGCCCGCGGAGTCTCGGATTCCCCTGGAACTGGAGTTCTCCTGGAATTGGAGTTACAGACGGTTCTTAGCCGCCATGTGGGTGCTGGGGATCAAACCCGGGTCCTCTGCAAGAGCGTCGGTGCTCTTAACCGCTAGGCCATCTCTCCAGCCCAGAAATTGTTTCTAGCATGTGCAAAAAAACCTCCTGGTTAGGTTATAAAAGGTAGAAAATAAAAGATACAAATGAAGAAAAGATTTAAGGCTAGAAAAGGGATCTGCTGACAATTAAGAATGGGGATGAGGGGTTCTTGCAGAGGACCTGGATTTGATCTCCAGCACCCACATGGCGGCTGAGAACTGTCTTTAACTCCAGTTCCAGGGGAATCTGACACCCTCTTCTGACCTCCGCGGTATTGCACGGCATGGGTGCACAAACCTACATGCAGACAGTACATTCATACACATAAAAAAATAAAATTTAAAAAAATTAAAAAAAGAATGGGGATGAAAGACTGTTCATTTATAGCAGTCCGGGGTCAGCTTTGAAAGTCTAGCTAAGAGCTTTAGTCTTTAAGTAGTTTTGTATAGGAATAACAAAGGTGTTTCTTCTAATCATAAAACTAATAAAGCTCCCCCCCCAATCTTACATATAAAGTTATTCTAGAATTAGATACTCACTGTACAAAGACCTCATTCAAAATATTTGTTCTAGTGACCAAACATATTTCTTAAGATCTAAAAGATTGGGGCTGAAGAGATGGCTCAGCGGTTAAGAGCACCAACTGCTCTTGCAGAGGACCCAGGTTCAGTTCCCAGCACCTACATGGTGGCTAAGAATAGACTTTAACTCCAGTTCCAGTGGAATCCGATGCCCTCTTCTGATGTCTGCAGCTTGCATGACAGGGGTGCACCAACCTACATGCAGACAGTATATTCATACATATAATAAATAAATAAATATATATATATATAAAGATAGATAAATAAATACATAAATAAGTAAAGATCTAAAAGATTGCTGGCCATGGTTGTGCATGCCTTTAATCCCAGCACTTGGGAGACAGAGGCAGGGGATCTCTGTGAGTTCTACATACTGAGTAGCAGATCAGCTGGGACTACAGAGAGACCTGTGTCAACAAAGACAAAAACAAAAAACAACAAAAGATTAACTAAATGGAGAAAGCAAAAAAAAAAAAAAAAAAAAAAGGAATAGCAAGCATAAAGCATATTTTTCTTTGTAACACTTAAAACAAGAAAACGGTTCTGTACTTCCAACCAGAGTCTCTTTCAGTCTATTGTTTTATAACTATATGAATGCCTAATAAAACACAGTGATAACCTAAGGACCAGCTCACTTACTAGGACACAGGTATACTTCTTTTAAAAAGTCAATCGAGCCAGGCATGGTGGTGCCCACCTTTAATCCCAGCACTCAGGAGGTAGAGGTAGGCGGATCTCTGTGAGTTCAAGGCCAGCCTGGTCTACAGAGCAAGCTCCAGGACAGCTGGACTAAAAGGGAGACCCTGCCTCAAAAAATACCAAAAAAAGGAAAAAACTAAAAAGTCAACTAATGCTGGGCATGGTGGTGCATGCCTTTAATCCCAGCACTCAGGAGGCAGAGGCAGGTAGATCTCTGTGAGTTCAAGGCTACCCTGGTCTCCATAGTTCCAGGCCAGCTGGGGCTGCAGGGAGACCCTGTCTCCAAATACACACACACACACACATACACACACACACACACACACACACACACACACACACACGCACGCGTGCGCGCACTGGGGAGATGCAATGCTCATGGTTAAGAATAAACAAGAAGCTGGGGAGATGCTCATGGTTGAGAGCACTCCCTACTTTTTTTTTTTTTAATTTTATTTACTTTGTATGTGTATGAATGTGCTGTCTGCATGTAGGTTTGTGCACCCGTGTCATACAATGCTGCGGAGGTCAGAAGAGGGCGTCGGACTCTCCTGGAACTGGAGTCAAAGACGGTTCTCAGCCGCCATGTGGGTGCTGGGGATCGAACCCGAGTCCTCTGCAAGAGCAGTTGGCGCTCTTAACTGCTAGGCTCTCTCTCCAGCCCCACTCCCTACTCTTAACAACCATCCTCAATTCTAGTTCCAGGGGACCCAAGGTCCTCTTCTCGCCCCAGGAAGTATGCACTGGTGCACTTACATGTAAGCAACTCATACACACACATACACACACACACACACACACACACACACACACACACAAACAAAAACAAAACCCAATCAAATAAAAAATTTAAAACTTCATAATGTTTATTTACAATATCAGTATACTGGGATGACAATATTGTATATGTTTAGATCTGCTACAATTTAGCGATGAAAACGTAAGTATCACATATTAGCATCCGTTTTTAGGTAATAAAAGCAAAAAGAGGAGGAAAAAAGCATAATGAGGCATCATATCTTACATACCTTATCCCCATTATGGGGTAGGAATGTAGGTCACGATAAAGCACTTAGCTAAAATGTATGAGGTCCTAGGTGGTATCCTCATTAAAAAAAAGAGGAGGAGGGAGGTAGGGAGGGAAGGAGGAAGGGAGGGAGGGAGAAAGAGAGCAAGGGAGAGATTTTTATTCTTTTGATGAAAACTTCTAAATCAGAGTTCCTTATTTTAAGTCTGCCTCAATTTTAAAAGAGATTTTTACTCTTTTGATGAAAACTTCTATGTCAGAGTTCTTTAAGTCTGCCTCAATTTTAAAACCCTGAATCTGGGTATCATGGATATGAACACCGAAACATTTTACAGTTAATTAATCACACAGTAATGAAAACAGTGAGGTTATCAGCAATTCAGAAGCTAAAACGCCTTTACAGACAAGTCAAAATTTAATTGTTTAAACTAAAGGGCTCACAGTAAGGACCACATTCCTTTTCTCACTTGTAATAGGTTTTTGGAAAAGTAACTACAATTTCTATTGTTTCTGCCCCTACTATACTTGCTTCAAACTGTGAATGGCTTCATTACTCACGTATTGTTAAAATATGAGGACAATTATTAGAGAAATAAAGCAAATATATAAAATAAAGCAAAAAGAATTAAAACAAAAACAATAGATAATTAAATATGTATATATAGACTATTGGGAAATATTTTTTCTAGTAGGATATGGAACTATTACAGATTACTTGTCAGCTTTCACAAATTCGACCACTCTAGGCAGAAACACTGTTATTGTTGAAATTATCTGTGGATGATATAATTTCTTTGAAATGTTTAATACACTAACTTCATTACGTTTTCTGTAAAATTTTTGGCCCACTTAGAAAAAGGACTTTTCAGCTTCCATTCATTAAAATAAGTGTTGACTAAATGGCTCAGCCTGACAACTTGGGTTGAAGGTTGGGAACTACATGATAGAGGAAGAGAACTGACTCCCCAGTGCTATCCTCTGACTTCCACACATGTACCATCACATGCAGACATCCACACAATCAAATCAATAAACACATATAATAAAAATTTTAAAATAGAGCAGGGCGTGGTGGCACACGCCTTTAATCCTAGCACTTGCGAGGCAGAGACAGGCGGATCTTTGTGAGTTCAAGGCCAGCCTAGTCTAGAGAACGAGTTCCAGGACAGCTGGGGCTACAGGGAGACCCTGTCTCGAAAAAACAAAATAACAACAAAAAAAAAATTTTAATAAAGGAAAGCTAACTACTTAATTTCATTAATTCTAACATTTTTAAAAGCAACTGATAGTAATCAGAAAAATATAGAAATGCTGTAGATTCAAATCAGGATTTGTTAGGATATTAGAGAAATTCCCTTCCTAAATCATTCATCAGTCAAGTCTAAAGTTAACTCTAAAACACTACTGAATTTAACACATCTTATCACTTGTGTTTTGGCTGTATGTACATGCACACAGGTCAGAAGAGGGCATCAGATACCCTGGAACTGGAGTTAAGGATGGTTGTTAGGTGCCATGTGAGTGCTGAGAACCGAACCTGTGTCCTGCAAAAGCAGCAACTGCTCTTAACCCCTAAGCCATCTATCTCTCTAGCCACTACCTTATTGTTTTTAGAAATCTCTCTGAGGGGCTGGAGAGATGGCCTATCGGTTAAGAGCGCTGACCGCTCTTGCAGAGGACCCGGGTTCGATCCCCAGCACCCACATGGCGGCCGAGAACCGTCTGAAACTCCAGTTTCAGGAGAACTCCAGCTCCAGGGGAATCCAACACCCTCTTCTGACCTCCACGGCATTGCACAACACGGGTGCACAAACTTGCATGCAGACAGTACATTCATACACATACAGAAATAAATTTAAAAAAAATTAAAAAAAAAGAAATCACTCTGAAATCTCAAGATTTTGCTAAATTAACAATACTTATAAAAAAAACTAGTATAAAAATCTAGTGTTTTATTATCAGTTTGTTGTCCCCTTTGAAACAGAAATAACCTATCCTGAAGAGAAAATGCCCACTTATTCCACAAAGTACTTACTAATTTATTTATGCCTATATAGAGAGGAAGCACTCTAGGGCCAGGCATGATAGTCCATCTTGCTGTTCTGGCACTCAGAAAGCTAAAGCTATAGGATTGTTGTGAATCTGAAGTAGTCTGGTCTACAGGAAGACCCCCTTCTCCACCACCCCCAGGAAAAAAAGGCAAGAGGGCTCAGTGGTGACCTGATGACCTGAGTTCAATACCCTGGAACCCACATAAAGAAAGAACTGAGTCGCCAGGCGTGGTGGCGCATGCCTTTAATCCTAGCACTTGGGAGGCAGAGGCAGGCAGATCTCTATGAGTTCAAGGACAGGCTGGTCTACAGAGTGAGTTAACAGGACAGCTGGGGCGATACGGATACCCTGTCTAAAAAGAAAAAAAAAAAAAAGAAAAAAAAATGTTATCCTCTAACCTCTACATGATGCACTGTGGCACACATGTCCCCTCAATAATAACAACAACAATAACAACAATCAAAATGTGCTCTAGGGAATAGGGATACAAAATGAATAAAATACTTAAAAATTCTTGCTTCCACAGACAGCTTGCAATCTAGTATACAAAACAGTGCCTTGGTTTGTGAATATGTCTCAGGGGTTAAAAGCAATGGCTGCTCTAAAAGAAAACCTGGGTTCGATTCCCAGCACCCACACAGCACCTAACAATTGTCTGTAACTCTAGTTTCAGGGAACCCGACGCCTTCTTCTGATCTCTGCCAGCACTGCATGACAATGGTGCACCTCCCTACATCCAGGTGATATATTCATACATTAAAAAAATAATAATTAAAAAAAAAAAACAGTGCCATAGGGCTAACAATGTAGCTCATTAGAAGAGCACTTGCCTAGCATGTGCAAGGCCCTGGATTCAAAAGTTAGAACACCAAAAATGAATAGATAGCACGATAAGATGGATGGAAAAAAGCAAAGAGGGGGCAAGTTACTGTGATGGCTAATTTGGTTGTCAATGGACACACCTTGGAAAAGGGAAGCTCAACTGAAGAACTCCCTCCATCAGACTGACCTGAGGGCATTTTTCTTGACTGCCCGCTGTGGGCAGTACCTTCCTTAGCCAGATAGGCCTGGGGTATATAAGAGAGCTAGCTGAACATGAGCAAGCCAGTAAGCCTCTATGGTCTCTGCTTCAGTTCTTGCCTGACCTCCCTTAAAGCTGGACTGTGATATATGTGTGTAAGATAAAATCAACCCTTTCCTATCCAAGCCGCTTTTGGTCTGTGTCCCATGGTGTTTTATCACAGCAACAGAAACCAAAGTAGAATGACTATATTCTTAATTCAAATCATTAAAGAAGAAAATACATTTCACAGTACCACACCAAAAAAAAGCATTAAAATATTCTTTTTTTTTGGTCTTTTTGAGACAGGGTCTCCCTGTAGCCCCAGCTGTCCTGGAACTCACTCTGTAGACCAGGCTGGCCTTGAACTCACAAATATCCACCTGCCTCTGCCTCCCAAGTGCTAGGATTAAACACATGCGCCACCAAGCCCGGCAAGTGCATTAAATATATTCTTAATTCAAATTGCTAAAAGAAAATCTATTTCGGGGGCTGGAGAGATGGCCTAGCGGTTAAGAGTGCCGACCACTATTACAGAGGATCCGGGTTCGATCTCCAGCACCCACATGGCGGCCAAAAACCGTCTGAAACTCCGATTCCAGGAGAACTCCAGTTCCAGGGAATCCAGTAGCCTCTTCTGACCTCCACGGCATTGCACGACACGAGTGCACAAACTTGCATGCAGACAGTACATTCATACACATACAGAAATAAATAAAATTAATAAAAAAAGAAAATCTATTTCACACACTGTGAAAAGTTTCCTAATTTGTCTTTGCTATGAGAAGCCTATCAATTCAGATGTTACATGAGAACCAATATAAACAATTCAAAATTTTCTGCTTAGTAACATTCATCCTGAAAATATCTAACAAAATGTTGGTGACTATAAAATCACATACACACACACACACACACACACACACACACACACACAAATACAGACCAAAACCAACCAAAAGAGATGATGTGAATACTAAATGTGTAATTGTAAAAACTGACATGAAGCACTTTGCATCAAAGATGCTGGCCTTAGCCATCTTATAATTAAAGACTTACTCAAGGGCACCAAACATTCCTGGTATCTTACAAATATAAATTAAATCAACATTTAAAAGTACACAGAATTATCATGAGATACCTGGTCACAACATTGTTCACTACTTGACAACCACACACACAGAGATAAAGGGTTTTGACCATGAGGAAATTTTCTTTCTATACCAAAGCAGTACTTATTACATATCTGAAGTACACATTAAAGGAATGAGTTCATAGTTAGGTGGCTCATCATTTAATTTCATCTTCACTACACCTTATTTCACAATTAAATATGAATTCTAAGTTTTCGTTCATAAGAAATTAAAGTATCTGCATGGAAAAACTAGTTCACTGCTACTTTAGTATTTCTCATGTATCATGTACAACCAAAAGCAATAAAAGGGTACTTAATGGAGAGAGAAATGACCTCTATAACATTTAAAATAAGATTAAGGCTTACCTCCCCATGTACTTGCTACCTGAGAAGCAGTTGACATAGCATGTACGGATGGATGAAAGGTTGGCTGCTGCAAATCAAGCAGGTCATTTGGCAGCTTAGATGTGCTAGGAAGATATTTTGGAAAGCTGTTTTATTTCTAAATGAACTTTGTTATATTAGTTGCTTCTCCATACCCCCAAAACCATTGCAAAAGTGGACAGTCTCAATGTGAAGTTCAAAAGATCAATTCTAGGAAGGTTAACAGGTACATGCTCCTTGTTTAACATTTTAAAGCAGCCTGGCAAAAAAATTTCTTCTTTGAATTAACTTTTTTGAGTGTTTTGTCTGAATGTACATAAATGCACCACTGTGTGCAATGCCTGCAGAAGCCAGAAGAGGGCACTAGATCCCCCTGGAACTGGAGTTACGGATGGCCATAACACGAGATGGCTCTGTGAGAGATCAGCTGAGTCAGCGTGCTCTGAAAGAGCAGCCAGTGCTTTTAGATCACTGAGCCACCTCTCTAGCCCTCTGGAAAAATATTCTAATACCATGTCTTAAGTTTATGTAGGATATGAGTAACAGTACCTTTCTGGAAAGATTCAATGATTTCCCCAGGAAAACAATGATTTACTTATTCTATATTCCAATAATATAAATTAGTAATTTAGCCATCTTCCATTTCCTAAACATACAAAATATAAATTCTTATCCATTACATTTAGGTAGTCTACCGCTTATGGAATTTAACCACATCTTTTCCATTAAGTTGTATTATAAAATCAAATATTAAAGTGAAACTACAAATATGTACAAAATGGCTATTAGACGTCCCTGTACCTAAATAAATATCCAATGGTAACCTTAATCTGTCTCTGTACCTGTTAGAAGAACTAGGGGTAGAAAATATGTCGATGGCTGGTGCAGTCATTATTCCTCCTGCTGAAGTGGACACAGGTGAGGCTGCAGTTGTTAAAGAGGTATGAGGTTTCTTTGCAAGTTCTTTTAGACGCTGTTCCTGTTGAGAAAGAAAGCTATCTTAAGGAATCTAGAAACCGTTATCTGTGAGAACAGACTCTGAAAAAAGGCATTTTCTAATTTTGCTTAATAGCCAAGGGTATTCTCTAACTTCACCAAGCATTCTATGTAAGGATGAAAAATTAAGACTGAGTTTCAGCCTTAAGGATAGCAACACATTAAAAACTTAAACCTATTTATATGATGATCACCTATACATGTTCTTCCAAAGAGAAGCCTCATACTTACCTTTAAAGCTTTTAAACGAGCCTGTTCTTCTTCTAATGCTGCCTGCTTTTCCCTTTCATCCACTTTGGTCAGAGACAGGCCAGTGCTTGCCAAAGAAGAGACTGCATTGGAAAGTGTTGTGGCCCTAGGGTAATTGAATAAAAGCAGTTTGTCTCTGTGCTAAACATTTCAATCAAAAACATAACATGAACTGGCAACCCTGCTCTTGACAGACTAGAATAACAGACTTAAAACTAGTACTTCGGCTGAAAATTTCTACCTGATAACCTAGAAAAAAAAATTTTTTTTTTGGTGTTTTTGAGACAGGGTCTCCCGTAGCTCCAGCTGGCCTGGAACTCACTCTGTAGACCAGGCTGGCCTTGAACTCACAGAGATCCGCTTGCCTCTGCCTCCCAAGTGCTGGGATTAAAGGCATGCACCACCATTTCCAGCAAAACGCTAACAATTCTAATACCACTGACTGAAATACATATTCACTGCTTTTAGAACTAAGTATTTAACTCTAGAGAGAATCAACAAGACTGGAGCACACTCCCTCTTCTCAAGACAGGGTACCAAGAGGACTGAGAAAGAGCCTACATATTCCTGGGAAAGAAAAATAATAGAAAAAAAAGGATTCAGAGACGGGCGTGGTGGCACACGCCTTTAATCCTAGCACTCGGGAGGCAGAGGCAGGCGGATCTTTGTGAGTTCAAGGCCAGCCTGGTGAACAGAGCGAGTTCCAGGACAGCTGGGGCTACAGGGAAACCCTGTCTCGAAAAGGGGGGGGGGGAGGATTCAGTTAACCACATGCAATCATCACCTGCTATTTAATATCCTGGCTTTTCACAGGTCTACCACAAAAGCATTTGAGCATAAGCACCAGTAAGAAGTAACGTGTCTTGGTGTATTTCTCTACAACAATGTTCAAAAATGTTATCCTCAGAGGACCTAGGGCTCCCAGAAAAGAACACCATTTTCACTGCAAGTCTGTCTGGCACCTCCCTTTCTATGTGCTGGCTTTCTGCCAAACTACAATTTGCTTTTCAAATCTGTCACACATGCACAATTCTCACAATCCCTCCTTTTCCTTTTATAGCTACCCATACTACACCATGAACCCCAACATTAAATTCTAGAATGAATTTACTACTCTGGCCTTAATTTAATACACAAGGTGGCAAAACTATCTTTCACATAAAACCAGGATTATAACTGACCTAGTAAAGATACAAGTAAGAAGATAAAAGAAGCCAAACATATGATAATTACCAGAGAAAAAGTAGTATACTTTGACCATGTGTGGCTGGACTTTTCATTACTTTCCTATAACCAAATGGACTAACATTTGGTCATTATAGTACTTCTGAAAAAGATGATTAAAATGCAAAATGCAAATCTGTTATGAAACGTTAAATATTAAAATTCATGAATGGCTTTGTCCTTTAGAATTTCTGGTGTGGGGGCAGAGGGAGGGATATGGTCTCACAACATAGCTCAGGCTGACCTTAAACTCACTTTATAGTCCAAGCTGCACTCAAACTTGCCATCCTCCTACCTCAGCTTTCAAAGTTGTGGGATTAGGTGTAAGTGTACCATATGTGACATTGGTTAAATTTTATTACTACAAAAACAGGAGAAAGTTCCAAAGTATTAAATTAAAGAACCAAAAGAAGACTCTCACTATATATTTTATATACTGTTTTAATTTTTTGGTCTTTTTGAGACAGGGTCTCCCTGTAGCCCCAGATGACCTGGAACTTGCTATGTAGACCAGGCTGGCCTTGAACTCACAGAGATCCATCCACCTGCCTCTGCCTCCTGAGTGGTGAGAGTAAAGCCATGTGCCACCACACTTGGCTATATACTCTTTCTTTAAAAGAGGAAAATCTTCATAAGAAAGCAAAATAATTACCTAAGTAACTACTAAAGCCAGGACAAAAACTGTATTACAGGATTAATATGAGATAATTTCATGTTTTCAAAAATTGCTAGATTAACTGGGGAATTATCACAAAACTTGAACTGACTGAACTAGGATGTAGCAATTACCTATGTCATCCAACGGCATTAAAGATAATGAAATGTGGTATTGCACATCCTAGGTTTGAGTCCTGACGTTACCATTACATATTCCACAAGGATTTTTTTTCTTTCTTTCTTTTTTTTGGTCTTTTTTAGACAGGGTTTCCCTATAGCCCCGGTGTCCAGAACTCACAGAGATCCGTCTGCCTCTGCCTCTGCCTCTGCCTCTGTTGGGAATTTGAGGTGTGCACTATCACACCCAGTTCATGAGGTGCCATACACATCAAATCATGACATTTATGAAATGTTTTACTATTTTACAATTCTGAACCAAGAAATCAATGTTATCCTAAAATAAACCGATTCTTATTGAGGGCGAGGAAATATTGCAAGACTTTATAACTAGATCAGGTAGAGAGAAACGAAACAACTTGGAATCTAAGCTGGTTTCATCCATTAACTACCTCAGAATAATCACTCCCATTCTTTACTTTTCACAAACAATATGAAACAATGTACCTGCTTGCAGCTGTAGAATCTTTGATTTTCTTTCCTTCCAAGGAAGCTAAATGTTGCTCCAAAGCATCAAGAAGACTGCTAGGGGCCTGAAATGAACATATATTAAGAATTTCACAATAATTAATCATTTGACAAAATAAACCAAATTGTCATCATGAGAGCAACA
The DNA here is from genome assembly GCA_009823505.1 of Rhizomys pruinosus. Lineage (NCBI taxonomy): Eukaryota > Metazoa > Chordata > Mammalia > Rodentia > Spalacidae > Rhizomys > Rhizomys pruinosus. The sequence goes on from VZQC01004170.1 coordinate 839,565, forward strand.
AAAACAAACAGGCATCTTTCTCATGTGCTAATTAACAATGGGGTTCCTTAAAGCTATTTCTATTCAGAAACATGAACTGGCTGAAGTTATTAATGTACATCAAAAAGTAAGAAATGAAGGTAAGCACAAGACATAAAAAGAATCTTGGAAAAACCTAAGGTTTCTGAAATATTTAATACATTTAAATTTTTAGTAAAAACATACTTGCAAAAGATATATTACTGACCATGTACCAGATACTTATTTTAATTAAATTTTTTTTTGGTCTTTTTGAAACAAGAGTCTTCCTGTAGCTGCAGCTGGCCTAGAACTAACTCATTATGTAGACCAGACTGACCTTGAATTCACAGAGATCCACTCGCCTCTGTCTCCAGAGTGCTAGGATTAAAGGCCTGCACCGCCATGCCCAACTGCAGATACTTATTTTAATTAGTGTGTAAAATAGCTTTAGGACCAATGATGGTGCGGTGGGTACTTACTGCCAAGCCTGAGAACCAGAGATGGAACCCTGGGACCCAAATAGTGGAAAAAGAAAACCATATCCTGAAAGTTGTCCTCTAAAGTCCACACACACACATGTGCCATGGCATGCACAGAGCTGAAGCTACAAATATACATCATATGCATGGACATACATGGAGACACACACATTCATACACATCCATACAATAAAGACATATAAAAAATGGGGGGGGGGTCAGGAACGATGGCTCAGCAGCTAAAAGCACTGGCTACTCTTGCAGAAGATCCAGGTTTGGTTCCCAGCACCCACATGGTGGCTAACTACCATCTGTAACTCCAGTTCCAGGGATCCAACACCTTCTGGCCTCCATGGGCATTGTACCACGCAAATGCATTTATATAATGCAGGTGTAACACTCATACACATAAAATAAAAATAAAGTTAAAAAAAAATAGGGCTGGGCAAGGTGGCGCATGACTTTAATCCTAGCACTCGGGAGGCAGAGCCAGCTAGATCTCTGTGAGTTTAAGGCCAACCTCGTGTACAGAGCAAGCTGCAGGCCAGCTGGGACTAAAGGGAGACCCTATCTCAAAAAGACACCCCCTTAAAAAAAGGACTTAGAGGACCTGAATTCAATCCCTAGCACCCACAACAGGCAGCTCACAACTGTTATCTATCCAGTTTTGGGTGATCTGATTACCTCCTCTGGTCTCCTCAGGCACCTGCACACTTGGGACATAAACTTACATACACAGGTCGGGCATGGTGGTGCACGCCTTTAATCCCAGCACTCGGGAGGCAGAGCCAGAGATCAAGGCCAACCTGGTGTACAGAGCAAGCTGCAGGCCAACTGGGACTAAAGGGAGACCCTGTCTCAAAAAGACCAAAAAAAAAACCCACTCTTGTATAACACACACACATATATATGAATAAAATTCAATCTCAAAATATAATAGGGGCTGGAGAAATGGCTCAGTGGTTAAGAGCACCGACTGCTCTTGCAAATGACCCAGGTTCCATTCCCAGCACCCACATGGTGGCTAAGAACCGTCTTCAAGCAGGGCGTGGTGATACACGCCTTTAACTCTAGCACTCAAGGCCTAGCACTCGGGAGGCAGAGGCAGGCATATCTCTGTGAGTTCAAGGCCAGCCCCGTCTACACAGTAAGTTCCAGGTCAGCTGGGGGCTGCAGGGAGACCCTGTCTCAAAAAGACCCCCCCCAATATACATATGTATATATATGTGTAATAAATAAATATAAATAGAAGTGCCATATAAACCGGCTATATACTATTTCTAGGAATTTACCTAAAGGGTTCTAAAACAACATACCAGAAATACCTGAATATTCATGATTTTCTTTTCCTTTGACTTTTTGAGACAGGGTCTTGCTGAATATCCCCAGCTAGCATGGAACTCACTGTGTAGACCAGGCTGGCCTTGAACTCAAATATCCACCTGCCTCTGCCTCCCAAGTCCTGAGAGTAAAGGTGTGCACCACCATGCCAGGCCTTATGATTATTTAACTGTTTAAAATAATTATGGTATGAGGTCTGGCGTGGTGGCGCACACCTTTAATCCTAGCACTTGGGAGGCAGAGGCAGGCGGATCTTTGTGAGTTCAAGGCCAGCCTGGTCCACAGAGCGAGTTCCAGGACAGCTGGAGCTACAGGGAGACCCTGTCTCGAAAAGACAAAAATAATAATAATAATATAGAACCAAACTAGATGTCCATCAACATATGAATAAAGAAAAATATAGTACATATACATAGCGAAATTGTATCCAGTTGTAAAGAAATGAAATCTAACAACAACAACAACAACGGAAAGGACTGCATCTGACTGAAATAGTGAACTTCTGCTCAAAACCGTCAACTTCCTCATGGAGAATATTGAGAAAGACAGAAAAAGAGATGAAAAGCATGTTTGGCAGAATGCATGAGCTCTGGTGGGGTGGGGGAATGGGGGGGGACACGAGTCCAGATTTGTTAAAAAAAAATAAAAATAAATTTATGTGAAAAAAAAATAAAGCAGTCTCTGCTAAAAAAAAGAAATGAAATCAAGATATTGGTAGGAACTAGGAAAGACAAGTGCATGTGTACTGTTATATGCAAAATTTAGATTTAAATTTGTTTATTCATGACAGGCATGGTGATGCATGCATTTAATCCTAGCACTTGGGAGGCAGAGGCAGGTGGATCTCTGTGAGTTCAAGGCCAGCCTGGTCTACAGAGTGAGCTCCAGCTGGAGCTACAGGGAGACCCTGTCTCAAAAAAAAAAAAAAAAAAAAAAAAGTTTATTCATTTGTTTGTGTGATATATTTAGGTATTGTGTAGGTTTATCTTCAAAACTGAAATAATCCCCTCCTGGAGAAAGGGAAAGCCTATAAGATTCAGTATGTTCATAAATGCTACAAGGTTCACAAAGAACCTCCGGAGGTTATATAACTAGTAAACAATGACTACAAGAGATGAGACTCAAGTGCAACTTCCCATAGACCATTACTGGGTGGGCTTTTCAATGGTCCAGCTGTTATGAAGTCATTCAATCTTCTGTAAGTAATGTCAACAAATGGACTAGTTCACCAAGTTAACCATATTTTGTTTATTTTGATTAAAGAGTTAAGTAAAGTGATATAGCACTGGGTAGCGCCACCAAAATAAGAGATTAGGAGATCATTTTCTGTGGTTACAATGTTAGAAGACTCTTCAGCAATATGGTATTGGGCTAGGGCTGGAGAGATGGCTCAGAGGTTAAGAGCGCAGACTGCTCTTGCAGAGCACCCAGGTTCAATTCCCACATGGTGGCTAAGAAGCATCTTTAAGCCGGACGTGGTGGCACACACCTTTAATTCTAGCACTTGGGAGGCAGAGGGAAGCGGATCTCTGTGAGTTCAAGGCCAGCCTGGTCTACAGACCGAGTTCCAGGCCAGCTGGGGCTATAGGGAGACCTTGTCTTCTCCCCCCCTTCCCCCCCCCAAAAAAAAAATTGGGCTGGAGAGATGGCTCAATGGTTAAGAACACTGGCTGCTCTTGTCAAGGATCCAGATTAGGTTCTCAGCACCCACGTGGTGGTTAACTGTCTGGCATTCTGGCTCCAGGGGATATGACACTCTTCTGGCCTCTAAGGGCATTGTGTATACGCAGCTGCACTTGTATGTAGGCAAACACTTGACACACAAAAAAATTTTTTTATGTTAAAATTTGTCTAGAAAAGTTAGTCATCTTGGTACTGTAGCTCTAAGATAGTAGATTCATCTGTAACACACTAACCTGTGAAAGGTCTGGTATATCTCCTCTGTCAATTCCAACTTGCTATAAGAAACAAAAATTATATTTAATTCATGAATAATAAAGATGTACAAATAAAATTTGAGCAAATGATATAAATGATATAGACAGACTTCTAAAAATTAGACTAATCTCTAAAGATACTCTGTGTTTATTATATGCTATAAAAATTAACAGTAGGAAGATCACAGTTGGAAAAATTAACAAATCTATTAAGTACATTGTCTTTTAAACACCTATATAAACTACTTCACTACAATATAAACAGTCATCTCTTCTATGTGTCATATAACAAACACTATGCCAATAAGAAAGGCTAACTATGAACAAGTTCCCTGTCAAATAAAAGAAATGAAACTGTTTTGCCTCACTAATGCTTGCACACACAAAATAAAGAATTACAACAATTTAAGCCTATGTTTATTCTGGTAAATTAGGCCTGTTTTTTCCAAATGTTAAATGACATGTAATAAGGATACAACTATATCTCCATAAACAACCCTAATATATTTCCATGGTAGTTAAACATTAGATAATAAAGGAAAAGGTAACTTCCTATTTAGTCTAGTACCCAAATTAGAAAACTGTGTTTCTTGGTCGGGCGGGATGGTGCACGCCTTTAATCCTAGCACTTGGGAGGCAGAGGCAGGGGGATCTTTGTGAGTTCAAGGCCAGCCTGGTCTACAGAGCAAGTTCCAGGACAGCTGGGGCTACAGGGAGACCCTGTCTCAAAAAGACCAAAAAAAAAAAAAAACCAAAAAACAAAACCAAAAAAACAACAACAAAAAAAACTGTGTTTCTCTTATGTTTCACTTTCTAATCAGCTTTTTTTCAACCTCTAAAGGTCTCAGAAAGTCAGTAGAAACTCTAATTCATACTTAAGTATGAATAGATCATCACCTGGACTGAGCTAACTATTCCTTTGAAACATTCCAAGAGTTTACTATTGCCTTTGCTTTAAGAACTAGCATCTCTAAATACATTGCCAGCCCCCAAACAGTCTTATAACAGAATATTTTACAGTAGGATCCTCAAAGTTCTTGGGTCAATCCCATGGAGCAGATTATGTACCCTATCTATGTCAAACCAGCAGACCTGGAGATAAGGGCTTAAAACTTATGGTAATAACTTTATCAAATACAAAAAAATAAATAAATAAGAGAACAAAGGGGAAGTCAATAAATTAAAGCTTGTTTTAAAATTTTACTGGAGCCGGGCGTGGTGGCGCACGCCTTTAATCCTAGCACCTGGGAGGCAGAGGCAGGTGGATCTTTGTGAGTTCAAGACCAACCTGGTCTACATAGCAAGTTCCAGGACAGCTGGAGCTACAGGGAGACCCTGTCTCAAAAAAGACCAAATAAATAAATGAATAAATAAATAAATAAATAATTTCCTGGAATCATAGCATAAATCCTGCCTCCTTACGGCTTTACTATGTGACTGATCCTAAAGGGAATGAATGGGGCAGGGGAAGGTCAAATTTCTCCCTTGAAAAACTTTTCTAATTCAAAACCAATTTCCACGGGTAACATAGAACAAGGCTATTTGTTCCAAAGGCCATTCCATTTGCTACAAAATAAAGCATCACTATAGTAAGTACCTAGGATCACTAACTTGTTAGTTCCAGAATAATAACTTTAATCTAAATAATAAAATAGAGAGGAGACATTTCTGGCAGTGATGGACAGAGGGTGAATAAACAGAGGAAAAAAAAAATACTTTTCTAAGCTTGCCTATATGCTAATAAGAGGCCTGTAATCATCATGATAACTGCCTTTTGTTTACTCGGTTTGTGTCTTTTTGAGACAGGGTCTCCCTGTAGCCTCAGCTGGCCTATGTAGACCAGACTGGCTTTGAACTCACAGAGATCCACCTGCCTCTGCCTTCTGAGTGTTGGGATTACAGGTGTGCGTCACCGTGCCCAGCCCAATTATTTTTAATGAGATTAAATCATATAACCTATGTTTCAAAATCAATATAGGTTTATATAAAATTCATTTATGTAGAACAAAAGAATTGACCAATGTGGCTCCAGTTGCAGACCTTTCTGGAATAAAAAGAACTTATATTGACACTGAATACTTTCTACTACCATTAACAGAGTAAGCCTGTTAAACATCTATATACAAATGTCACTGCCATCAGTATACACAATCTTACTATCGTTATGTATTTGGAGGCAGGTTTTTCATGATGGTGATGAAAATGTCTTAACTCATCAATTCAAAATGTCTTAAAATCACTGGTATTTTAAAGAAAAATTTGCTATGACCTTCACTGGGTGATGGAGTTGTGAATTTTCAATGTAAATTCAGATCAGAATTCATGTGTGTTTTCTAGTTTCTTTAAGCTCATTCTGGGCTTGCTGGGGATGAAGTAACATTTGGGTATGAACATTTTACTTTACACTGCTGATACAGCATTATGGGATGTATGTATATCTGTGCTTTTGTTGTGTCCCAGTTAGCTGTACTGAAATGCAGCTCAACTGTTTGTAGTTTAAACTTTAATTCTTTACATTTTCTTATACGACTTCAGAAACACTACATTATACTGCACAGTTCAAAAGTAGATTGCACAAAGGATCAATCTAGGCTTTGTACTAGGTTTTAAATCAGAAATGCAAGCTAGGTCTGTTATCACTGTAAAAACTTTAAAGTGAGTTTTCTCTGATATTTAAAGCTATTATATTTGATGTCTTACTTTCATACTAATACTTCTATTGTAAGGTTTCATATACCATATTTTCTCAAAATAATTATTTAAATTAAATGCAACTTCAAAAAAAAGTAAGTTTATTCTTTTAACTGCCACCAGTATACACAATCTATATCTTGTTGCATAAGTATATAATTTAGATTACTTTTCAATGTCTCAAATGAATTAAATATAGATGTAAGGTATTATTCAATATTCTATCTTATTAATGTCATACTCTAGGATTCAATAGTGTATAATATTGTTATTAGATATACATATATCTTACCACATTGAAAAGATTTCTTTCAATTTGATAATTTTTTTTTCAAGACCCATAGGCATAAACAAAAACAATAGGCTCTTAAAGACAATTCACCTCTGCAACTTTCAGAAACTCTGAGATTCTTGTCATCCTAGTCAAGAACTTCTTATAGATGTCAAGACCTTCTTTGCACTGGTTCTTTTTCATATCAAAATATTTTTCTGCCAAGAGTAAGTATAAAAATATGTTTATTTACATCAAAGGAAAAAGATTAGGCAGTATCTCGAATTATACATATCTCTCAAAGGATTTTACCTTACAACAAAAATTAGCGGTAAATAAGTCTATATATTTAAAGCAACTTTAAATATACTTATATTTAAATTATATTAAAAATAAAAAATGAATTTAATTTATTCATGTTATTATTTTGTTCCAGATATTACTTTTCTTACAAATTTCTTAAGTATCTCTTTGCATGTAAATACATGTATTTTACTCCATTTAAAAACAATAACAACATCTATTTTGCTTCTTTTTATTTGGTCTTTTTGAGACAGGGTCCCCCTGTAGCTCTAGTTGTCCTGGAACTCATTATGTAGATCAGACTGGCCTTGAACTCAACAGAGATCCGCCTGCCTCTGCCTCTGCCTCCCAAGTGCTGGGATTAAAGGCATGCACAACCACACCTAGCACATCTATTTCTAAATTATTTATTTATGCTACATTAGTACTAACATTCTAAGATGGAAAGCAACTTTACTTTGTTCAAACACCCTTTGGAAAACTCATTTAAATTTAATATGTAAATAGCAGTAAAGAGTTTTGCTTTTACCAATCATGAGACAGAATACTTTCACAGTTTTATTTTTTATTTACAGATTAAAGCATCCCTCCATACACTTGTACTGTTCTAGTTTATGAAAAAACAGATTTAAATAAATGCTATTTTCTCTTTATTATTTTTACTTTTTTACTTTTTGGTGTTTTTGAGACAGAGTCTCCCTGTAGCCCCAGCTGACCTGAAACTCACTGTAGACCAGGCTGGACTTGAACTTACATAGATCAGCCTGCCCTGCCTCCTGAATGCTGAGATTAAAGGTGTGCACCACCACACCCAGCATAAAAGCTCTTTTCTAAGGGGAAGGGGCAGCTGGAATAGAAGCACTTGGTATCTGACACACAATCCCCTGATACTTTTTGTCATTTCTTTTCTGTTCCATCTAAATCCCAGCGGAAAAAAAGGAGCTAGGCATGGTGGCTCACGCCTTTAATCCCAGCACTGGGGAGGCAGAAAGGCAAGTGGACCTCTGTGAGTTCAAGTCCAGCCTGGTCTACATAGCAAGTTCCAGGACAGCTAGGGCTACAGGGAGACCCTGTCTCAAAAAAGACCAAAATAAGGGGGAGCATTTCTACATAAAACTGTTTCAAACACATTGTAAATACATAAGAAAACGCCATAAATTCCTAAAATGTCTCAGACTTTAAAGGTACCCATAAAAAATTAGTTATTGATTTTTAAAAAGTTTAGGGATTAGGGACATAGCTCAGTGGTAAAGCATGTCAACATTCAAGAGGCTTAAATATGTATTAATCCCCAGCACCTCTCAAAACAGACACAGTGAATGAAGTATGAAAAAATACAATTTTTCCGAGACAAAGGTTTTTTCATTTAAGCATATAAAAAACAAAGGGTAGGTATCTCTAAAAATTAATGAAACAGTTCAAAAATTATTGATGTATCTAAAAACAAAAGTTTAATAAGCTGACTATTCTGGTTATAAAAATAATTTATCCACATATATATGTATGCACCAGAATAATATTCTTTCCTCCAAATAAATTATTTACAATGAATAAACATGTCTCAAGCTTCAATAACAAATCAGCCAGAGTTTCTAATCAATGTAACACAACACAAAGAAAAATGTCATCTAGGTTATAGCAGTATTTACCCAATAAATTAATAATTCCTTCATTGTATGCTGCAAATAGTCTAATGGCATCTTTGAACAGGAGCATGAAGGCAGCGTTTATTACCCCATTTGTGAGTTCATTACTATTAACCTGGGAGAAAACGGAAACTAAGATTAGCTCTCCTCATATTTAAATGACACTGACAAAAATAGCTCCTAATAAAATACATTAGGTTAAAATACGTAGGCTTATTTGAAAAACAAAAAATGACTTATTTCTTCTAGATATATACATTACACATCAATTTTCTTATTCATGGTTTTTCTGATTTCTAGAGATCAGAATTACAGGCAAATATTGCAAAACTTTAAGCAAACAAAAAAGACAGCTTTTACACATCTATTTTAGTTTAGAATTATATATATAGATATATATATATATTGGTGTTTCTGAGACAAGGTCTCCCTGTAGCCCCAGCTGGCCTGGAGATCCACCTGCCTCTTCCTCCCAAGTGCTGGGATTAAAGGCATACACCACCACGTGGAGCATTAGAACTACACCTTAAAGGGAAAGGTACTGTCATTTATCCTCTAGCTCTTGAAATTCCATACCTATAGTCTCTTAATTATAACTTTATTATAATTCTATAGGTTTACAAAAGACACATACTATATTTAATGTTACTAGACATAAAAACTAAAAACCTGTAAGATCAGGTAAACTTTTCTATACAATAAAGTATTAATAAAGTATACTATAGACATTCGACATTGAAACAAGTAATTTTATGTAGACACTACAATGTTAAAAGTTATGTAGTCGGACCTTGTGAATCCCTATAATACCTCAATGTTCTGTAACTTTTAGAACCAGAGGCTTCATGGATGTGTTCTTTCCTTTTTGTGAGGAGTCAGTTTTAGACTGTCCAGGCCCTACATTCTCTTTCTGCAGCTATCCAATACGACTACAGTAACATAAAACATCCATGGGCCATATGCAAACAAACAAGAGTCTGCCTATGTGCCAGTAATATTATTGTGGACACAGAGATTGAAGTTTGTAAAATTTACATGTCAAAAAAATAAAATTTTTTCCAATCATTTAAAAAATGGAAAAATGATTCTTGATTCATAAGTCATATAAAACAGTCAATGGATTATCAATTAATAAACAGTACTCTACTCTATGAAACACATAATTGATTGCTTACTTGATACTTGCTGTTCAAATAATTTTTTTAAAATTCCACCAGGGAATATAAAACCATTGTGTAATATACATAACAAACTATTGTAAATGAAATCTGAACTTCCTTTAGTTCTGAACCATTGCCATGCATGGAGTCCTGCCAAATAAAAATGGAACGAAGAGGCTATAAAGAAAACCTCACATTTTAAAATCTAATGGTTCTTCATGACAAGAATTTCAGATCAACCACTTGTTTTAGCTTGTATATTCTAGAATTCTAGCAATACAGAAACACTTAGGAAATTAATCCTGTATCTAAAACAAAAAAAAAAAAACAAAAAGTCATACAACTTAGAACTACATTCACTGAGAATCTGTATTATAGTATGGGGAAAAAATCTCTGAAAACTTGAGACTAAAACAGCTACTCAATTAGGATGACCTAATTTTTAGATGTCTTAACTTACCAAAAATATAATCAACTTACATTAAAATCAAGAAGTGCATCCATTTGATTTTGAATAATTGGTACAGTTTTTAAGAGTTTTTCTGTGTTCATTGTTCTCATAACTCCATCAGCCCTATATTAAAAAAACCCAGAAACAATTTGCTATTAAACCTCCCATTTGGTTCTCTACTTAAATAACAAAATTGTGATGAAAAGCCACATAATCACTATTGAATTGCAAATCTCACATAAGAATTATATAGAAAAAGCAAAAACAAAAGCAGTAACAGGGTTACAAAGAGCATAAAGGTGCATGTTTACATTTTCCAGCCAGCAATTAGATGACAGAGCTAGAATCACTCTGGTATGTAAAGGGCACATTTATATATACATACACATATATATTCAAATATGTATATATGAATAACAAAAGAAATCATTAACCTCAAATCACTGAACAGGTACACATTATGGACTCAAGAGTTAAGCTTAAGTCTCTAAGCATGCTCCTTTTTATTCATAGCCAGGCCTGATAGTGCAGGTCTTTATCCCATGTAATAAACAGATTGAGGCAGGAGCATCACAAGTTCTAGGTCAATGTGTTGCAAAATGAAAATTTTTAAGATCTGGCGATGAGGCAGCTGGTGAGATAGATAGCATATTGTGTAAAAGCACCTGCCTTGAAAACATGATGACCTGATCCCATTCTCAAAACCCAGGGTGAAGAACAGGACTGACTACCAAAGGTTGTCCTCTGACCTTTACACTTGCCAGTGCACACATGCACACACTAATAGTAATAAATAAATTTAAGGAAAATGTATAGGCAACGGAACTCAGCAGTGGAACACATGCCTAGCATGTATATAGTCCTAAAAGCAATCCTTAGTTGGGGGTGGTGGTATAGTGTTTATGATTAAAATAGCAAAGTTTTGCCAGGCATGGTGGCACACGCCTTTAATCCTAGCACTTGGGAGGCAGAGGCAGGTGGATCTCTGTGAGTTTAAGACCAGCCTGGTCTACAGGGTGAGTTCCAGGCCAGCTGAGGCTACAGGGAGACCCTGTCTCAAAAAACAGACCAAAAAAAGATGACCATTATTCAAGATGCAGCAAAACTGAATCCCCCCTTTACATTCAAAATGGTAAGGAGTCACAAATAGAAACAGTATACAGCATGTGTTATAAATTTTCTTTTTAGATATAAGATCTTACTGGGTAGCCTACATAGAACTGGTGATCCTGGGCTAGAAGGGTGATTCAGCAAGTAAAGACAACCTGAGTTTAATGCCCAGAACTTACATAAAGGCAGAAAGAGAGTCAACTCCACAATGTTGTCTTCTGACACATTCACCATGGCACATTTGCCTCCCATGATGCACATGAGCTGCAGAACCACACAGGCACATGGGGTGCATGCACACACACATACTAACATATAAATAATTTAAAGAAAAATATTTAGAACTGGTTATCCTCCTGCCTCAGCCTTCTTAATGCTTGGGTTATATATAGGCATATGTCATCACAACTGGCTATAAACAATAAAGGAAGAAATGAAGCCAGATGCTTAAAAGTCATTGTGTGTTTATGAATTAGAAACAGTGCACTAAAAATGGCAATAAACCCCAAAGTGATCTTTACAGTCAATGTGATCCCTATTTAAAAACTACTGACTGCTTTTTCTACCAAAATTTTATGTGCTGATCCTAAAATGCACAGGGAAACACCAAGAGAGGTAGAGGAGCTAAAGAAATCTTGAGAACACAGCTTAACTGAAGAAGTCATACTAATTTCAAAATTCTACCCAAACCACAATAATCCAATCAGCTCAACAGAACTGAACTGATAATCTAGAAACAAATCTTCACAATTCTGGATAACTCAATTTCAACAATGGTAGTTAACAAACATCACTTAAACCCATGAGAAAGATAATGTCTCTTCATAAAACTGGACAGCAGAAGGCCGGGCATGGTGGCACATGCCTTTAATCCTAGCACTTGGGAGGCAGAGGCAGGAGGATCTTTGTGAATTCAAGGCCAGCCTGATCTACAGAGTGAGTTCCAGGACAGCTAGGGCTACAGGGAGACCATGTCTCGAAAAGACAAAAAGAAAAAAAAAACTGGACAGTAGAATACACATACAAAAAAGAATGAGTTTGGAACCATGCTCATATAAAAATTACTTCAAAATAGAATAAAAAGCTATAAACCTATGAGCTAAAATTCAATAAACCACAAAATCAACTCTATGTTATCTTAAAATTTTATTTGGCATAATGCCAAAAATAAAAGCAACCAAAGGGGGAAAATATAGTACTTTTCTAAATTAAACATTTTTGTTCTAGGGGTGAGAGTTCTAGGGGTGAGAGTACCAGCTGCTCTTCGAGAGGAAATGGGTTCAATTCCCAGCACCCACATGGCAGCTAACTAACCATCCGTAACTCGAGTTTCAGGGGATCCAATGCCTTCTTGTGATCTCCATGGGCACTGCATGACACAATGCATTTACAAGGAGGCAATGTACTCATACACTTAAAATAAAAATTAATAAAAACCCCCAAACCATAGAAAAAAAAAAAACGAAAAGAAATTGGAAGAGGTGCTAGTAGCTGGAACCTGGGTACTCTGGGTAAGAACTGTAAATGGTACAGACACTTTGAAAAGCAGTTTGTAGCACCCAGCAGTTCCACACCTAGGTATGTCCTGAAATAAATGAAAAACACTCCAGGCAAAATCTTGTATAGTACAGAGAAAAGTAGAAAATACTTGACTGCCCATCCAACGATGAACAAACACAATGTGGTTTATATCTATTTCATATGACTACAGATAAGTGAAGTAACACAGTCCCAGAAAAAGAAACGACGAATGGTATCCCTCATCTGTGGATGCTAGCGCCAATAACCTAGTTGTAAATATTTCTTGTTGGGAGTGATGCATATTGTAAAGAACAACACCACCAACAACAGAAAAGACTGCATCAGAGAACTGACTGAAATGGTGAATCTGGTGGGGTAGGGGGGTTGGGAGGGGGACATGGGTCTAGATTCGATTTGTAACATAATCTTGTACTATATATATATATATAAAAATATGGGCTGGAGAGATGGCCTAGTGGTTAAGAGCACCAAGTGCTCTTGCTGAGGACCCAGGTTCAATCCTTAGCACCCACATGGCAGCTGAGAACTGTCTTTAACTCCAGTTCCAGGGAAATCTGACACCCTCTTCTGACCTCTGTGGCATTGCACGACACGGGTGCACAAACCTACATGCAGACAGTACATTCATACACATAAAAAAAAATAATAAAAAAATAAAAAAAGATATGACTACAAAAATACAGTCCTCGCGGGGCATACCTTTAATCCTAGCCCTCGGGAGGCAGAGACAGGCGGATCTTTGTGCATTCAAGGACAGCCTGGTCTACAGAGTGAGTTCCATGACAGCTGGGGCTACAGGGAGACCCTGTCTCAAAACGACCAAAAATAAATAAATAAATAAATAAAAATAGAAATACAGTCCTCAATGGGTACATTAAAGAAAAAAAATGATATACAGGTGGTAGAGGGTGAGGGTTATGACAGTTACAGGTAGAAGGGGGACGGAAGGGTGAATATGTACAAGATATGCTTATACATGTATGAAATTGTCAATAAAAATTGTATTTAAAAATTAGTCCTAATGTACGCCACAATATGGATACTATAATTTAAATACACTGTATTAAGTAAAAGAAGTTATACACAAAAGGCCACAATTAAATCGCTCTATTTTTATTTTGGGAGTGTTTTTTATTTTCAGACAGTGTCTCCTAGATCCCAGGTTAGCCTTGAACTCTTCTATGTAGCTAAAGATGACCTTGAACTTCTGATCTTCCTTCCTGCATCTCCCTTACAGGTACATACTACCACATCTGGTTTACGCGGTACTGGAGACTGAACCCAGAACCACACACATACTAGGAATGCGCTTTGCAAAATGAACTACATGGTTCTATTTGGATGAACTGTCCGTAATAGGCCAAGCCTGAAGAGCCAGAAAGTGCATTTACAATTGGCAAGTTCTGGTCCAGATAGGAGGAACAGAAAATGAAGTCATACAGTGGTGATGGTGCTGCACAACTTGGTAAATATACTAAAAATCATTGAAATCTAGACTAGAATAATGAAGTTTATCTTTTAAAAACTAGCTAAAATTCTGTAATTCACAATGTAAAAACAGAAGTTATAGGAATTGTAAGTATATGAATTAATGTCAAAGAAAGCACAACTCACCCTCTTTTCACTTTTGTGAAATCAAATGCAACTTGTCTGTACGAAACTGCTTTTTCATTTAAATATCTACTATAACGCCTAATAAATGTAGACATATCATATCCTGTAAGAAAAGAAAGTTTTCATAAATGACTAAAATCCAAATGTCTAAAATAATGACTTTTGTTAATATTTATGATGAGTATAATTTACATGTGCCAAGATTATAAAAAGTATAAAAATTATTCAGTTAAAAAAGATGGCAATATGAAAGTTTAAGGCATAATCCAAAACAATTTCATGAATATTTTCAATAAAACTTTATAAAATAAATACATCACTCTACCATTTTGTTTCATCATAATCACAAGATCTGAAAACTTCAGCAACATAAAAACCATGATATTTGCTTCCAAAAACATCAGTAACCTTATAGTTTAGATATTATCTGGTTCTATAAACGTTTTGCTCCTCATTGAGAAGCAGGTTGGTGGTATGTTAACTCCTCTTTTAACAAATTTAACTTAAATTTATTATCTTCTTTTAAAAGACAATAGACAGGGGCTGGAGAGATAGCCTAGTGGTTAAGAGCACCGACTGCTCTTGCAGAGGACCCAGGTTCGATCCCCAGCACCCACATGGCGGCTAAGAACCGTGTGTAACTACAATTCCAGAACTCCAGTTCCAGGGGAATCTGAGACCCTCTTTCTGACCTCCGCGGCATTGCAGGACACGGGTGCACAAACCTACGTGCAGACAGTACATTCATACACATACAGAAATAAAATAAAATAAAATAAAAAAAGACAATACCCAAACACTACACACCAAATAACTTGACGAGATTTAGCATTACCACTTACCACTCAACAAATGTTTATTGAAAAAGTCATAAGTTAAAAAAAAAAGGGGAGGGTAGTCCTGGGGTGGATTCCTGCCCTTACCTACTCCCACATACCCAGTAATGCACATTATAAAGTATTATATACAGTTCTGAGTTCTATCGTTCATATGGACTACCTAATCCATTCTATTTCATGTTTTCCTCGCTCGCTCGCCCGCCCGCTCGCTCACTCACACTACACTACCTAATCTACTCTACTAGCTCTTCTCTCTCTCAAGAGGGTTTCTGTGTAATCCCAGGTAGCCTGTAACTTGCTATATAAACCAGGCTGGCCTCCAGGAGATCACCCTGCCTAACCTCCCAAGTGCTGGGATTAAAGGTATGTGCCATCACGCCCGATGAATTCTGTTTTTAAGCACAATCTTCTTTTTTTTTGGGGGGGGGCACAATCTTCTAATCCATGGTTTTGAGTGAGAAATTTAGAATACCAATGTTCAGAGTTACTATTTAAGGTATATATTAATGTGGGGAGTAAAGGCAGGTGATGCCTTGCCTGGCTACTCTGTCTTCTCTTGACAAGGATAATACTTCTCATCAAGCCTCAATCAACTTTTTTTTTTCTTTTTTTTTTTTTTTTAAATTTTTATATGTATTTTATTTTTTAATGTGTATGAAGTATTGTCTGCATGCAGGCTGCGCACCCGTGTCGTGCGATGCTGCGTTGGTCAGAAACGGTCTCAACTCGAGTCCCCCTTGGAACTGGAGTTCTCCTGAACCGGAGGTCCACAGACGTTCTCAGCCGCCATGGTGCTGCTGGGGTTCGAACACCGGTCCTCTGCAAGAGCGGAGTCGTCGCTCTTAACCGCTAGGACCAGCCCCCAGCCCTATTGACTTTTTTTTTATTTTTATTTTTGAGATAGGGTTTTCCCTGTAGTCCAGCTGACCTTGAATTCACAGAGATAATGCCTGCCTCTGCCTCCAGAGTGCTAGGATTAAAGGTGTGCGCCACCACACTCAGGCTATTATTTTACTTTTAATCTCGTAGTTTGAAATTGCCATATTTTGGTTATAGCCATCCATTCTCATTTTGTCTTAATGGAATAAATCTGTTGTATATAGTTCCAGCAGTAAGCTGTTAACATTATAGAATGCTAGTTCTAGGAAGAATCACTTAAAGAGATTGCTGGACTATTTTAGAATATTAATGGTGAGGCTCAGTCTGAGAAATGGCTTCAAAAAAGATGAGATTTGTGCTGGGCTTTGTGAGGTGGAAGGGAAGATGAGCCTAAGCACAGAATAACAGATGGGGACCATATGAAAGTATGTGGAATACTTAAAATTTAGGGGACAAATGAGTATGAGCAGAGTGTAGGGATGGCACTTTGGAGAGCATGGTGGTAGACAGCCCCTGCGATTGGGGTTGATGGTGAAACTAACAGCAATGTAGTCTGGACACTCCAAGTGGATAACTTGATTGAACAAACAATCTGTCCCCACACGGGGATGGTGGGGGCTGTAGGTGTTTTGGGGCACAACAGCCTGCAAGATAGGTTTTGGACACTTAAGTGATGGCTTGTCAGGCTCATGAGACTATATGCGACGGTGGATGAAACGCGTAGAAGCGGAAGGTGACAGAGAGGAGAACAACAGTAAGAGAGAGGTGTGGGTGCGAGGTGACAGGTTCTATGGGGGAGCAAAGAATGAGGTCAGCTGGATCTGGGATGAGATGGTGGGAGGTGGGGTGGGGGTGGAAGAGGAAAGGAATTATCAAAGCACTGAATGCAATGATACTGTGGTGTACAAAAATGTATGAAATGCTACATAAAAGCTCAATAAAATATAAAATAGGAAAAGAAAAAAAAAAAAGGTTTCAAAGCCAATACTATCAAATGTGGGGGTTAAATTTTTTATCACATGTAGTGGGGGCGAACACGAACTTGATAAATGACAGTTTTGGTTGGTTGAAAAGCGTGTTATGTGCTGTAAAGAAAAATACTATAACTTGATTAAGTTGGTATATCATAGTATAATGGTATTCTTGAATGTTATCATTTGAGATCATATTCTACTCATTCTGCCTTTTAGTGGATAGTTCATTGAGGAGAATTTAGTTGGTATTCCTGCGATAATTATGGATAATTTTTTGTCTGGTATTTAGTTTTCCTTTTGCATTTGAATAGTAAATGAAGGGATTAGTACTTAGTACTTAGCGAATCTGTCTCCAGCAATTTGGGAATAGGACTTAGAGTTACAGAATTCAGTTTGTGTTTAAAGATTCTATCTATTATTATTATTATAATATGTTTTTNTGGGAAAGGGAAGGGAAGGGGATAAAGGGAGGAGCGGAAAGGGACAGACATAAACAAAATCCCCCCCGGGAAGGGAGGCCGCAAAGGACACCCCCCCCCCCTCTCCCCCCCCCGGAAAAGACCCAGCCCCCCCCACCCCCCCACCCCCCCCGGGAAAAGGGGACCAACTACCCCCAGCCCCCCTGCCACTCGACCCTTGCGCCACCCCCACCCACACAAACTGTCCCACTGACAACCCTCCTCCCCCCCCCCCCCCCCCCCATTTATGACACATGCCACCACCATTTTTAGCATCAATAAAATATAATAGGAGAAAGAAAAATAAAAAAGTTTCAAAGCCAATACTATCAAATGTGGGAGGTTTAAATTTGTTTTATACTGTAGTGCGGACGCTTGATAACTATGACAGTTTTTGGGTTGTGAAAAAGGTGTTATGTGCTGTAAGAAAAAATACTATAACTTGATTAAGTGTGTTGATCATGTATAATGGATTTTGAACTTGAAGTCCTCATTTGAGAATTTCTATCATTCTGTCCTTTTAGTGGATATGTTCATTGAGGAGAATTTAG
Source organism: Rhizomys pruinosus (assembly GCA_009823505.1). Lineage (NCBI taxonomy): Eukaryota > Metazoa > Chordata > Mammalia > Rodentia > Spalacidae > Rhizomys > Rhizomys pruinosus. The sequence continues at coordinate 857,811 of VZQC01004170.1, forward strand.
TTGGTTAATATTGTTTCCTTTTGGCGAGTGGAAAGTAAGTTTTTTTAGTCGGATTTAGTTTTTTTTTTAGTAAATGAAGGGATAGATAGTACTTAGCACGAATCTGTCTCCAGCAATTTGGGAATAGGACTTAGAGTTACAGAATTCAGTTTGTGTTTAAAGATTCCTATCTATTATTATTATTATTTTTTTAATGTGTCTGAATGTACGCTTGTATGCACGTTCCCTTTGAGGACAGAAGAGGTTAGAAGAGGGCATAAGATTCCGTTTTGAACTGTTGTGTTTTTTGGTCTGTACCTTGCGACCCGCCACCAGATGTGCCTCTTTGGCTACTAGGAACAACCCACATCTTGGTCCCTTTGTAAGAGCACCAAATCCGTGCCTTTTAAACCTTCTGAGTCATTTACTCTAGCCACTCAGTAATTCAATCTTTTATCCTTCAATACAGACACAGTACACTCCCTCCTACAACACAAAAATTCAATGGGGGGTGCGGCTTAGCACCGATTCCCCCCTGTACCTGTGACGCACGGGATTCCCGGGTTTGATTGATTCCCACGCACCCACAGGCATCTAAGATAACTATCTTTAAGCCCCCCCCGGGCGTGTGCGTGGTTGAACGCCCTTTACTCCTTCCGCTGCTTGGGATTTCCTGCCCAGCACCCGGAGGAGGCGGATCTTTGTGAATTTCAAAACAGATATACTTTCTCTTCCAGGGCTCTGGTTAACAGAGTGAGTTCTAGGACAAGCTGGGACTACTAGGAGAAGAGACCCTGTCTCAAAAAAAAAAAAAAAAAAGCCAAAAAAACAAAAAAAAAAAAAAATTCTTGTCTTTTCTGTCTTTAGTTGTGGGTCCGTTGGGTGTGTTGGCATTTGTCTTTAATCCTAGCACCCGGATGGCAGAGGCAGATCTCTGTGAGTTCAAGGCCAGCCTGGTCTACCATTAGCATTAAGCTCCAGGCCAGCTGTTGGACTAAAGGGAGACCTTTTTGTCTCAAATAAATAAATACACCACACACACAAAAAAAAAAAAACAACCTAAAAAAAAAAATTTATTTTAGCACTCAAGGTTAAGAAGAAAACCTAGCAGTAAATTCCCCTTTTATAATAAAAAATCCACAGTGGGTAGGTACAGCGTATATAAATATGTGAAAATGGGGCTTCTTTGTTTGGGGATTAGTAGAAGCCCTGCCTGTTACTCTTCTTCCCTTCTCTACCGCAGTCTCCAAATTTCGCTAGATTTCTAGGCTTTTTTTATGACCAAGCTTTTGATCTTCCGTGTCTCTTTTTTTTTTTTTTTTTTGGGCTTTTAAAGACAGGGTCTCCCTGCTAGCCCAGGTTTTCCTGGAGCTATCTCTTTAGACCAGGCTGGCCTTTGAATCACAATGAATCTCGCCCTAAGCCTCTGCCTTTCCAAGAGGCTAGGAATTTATTAATTTTATTAAAGGCCTAATGCACAACGTTGGGGCTGTGAGATGGCCTAGATGGTTATAGCGCGCCGGGTCCGCTCGTGCAGAGTGGACCCGCGGGATCCATTCCCCAGCACCCACATGCGGCTTAGAACCGTCTGAAACACCAAATCCAGGAGAACTCCAGCTCCAGGGGTAATCCGGGACACCCACTTCTGACCTCCGCGGAAATTGCACGACACAGGTCCACAAAACTACATGCAAAAAAAAAAAAAAAAAAAAAAAAAAAAAAAAATTAAATAAAATTAATAAAAAATAAAATTTTAAAAAAAAAAAACGGCACATGTGACACCCACGCCCGGCTGCCTGTCTTTTATTGTTACTTCTTAGCTCCTTACTTATAGTCTGATGGGAAAGCGAAAATAAACAAAAAACAAACCCACTACAGACCCTTTTATAGAGTTTATAAAACACCCACTTGGGTGTTTCATGTGTCCTGTTACCAGTTTTCATTTCCTTAAGATAGAAATTTAATGGTCGAGGTCCCGCCCTTTAGGATTTTTTACTTTTTTATAGAAGGTGGTTCGTGTTTTTAGTATGTTCACAAACCTTCTTAACAAGTTACTTTCTCAGGCTGAGCGATAGATCAGCAGCTAATCACGGTGATTTGCTGACAAACGACCCCCATGTGACCCAAGTTGATCCCCATACCCCACATTATGGAAGGATGAGAATAATTTCTGCAGTTTGTCCTCTCCGGTCTTTTTGAATATGTGCCTGTGGTGGGTAGACAGGACACACACACACACAGCGCCAACGACTCGCGTAAAGAATTTGTCGCAGTAAAATAATAGTTAAAGAAACATGTAATTAAGTTACTTTTTGAAAAGTCTGTTGGGGCTCCGGTGTGGCTGGCCCCCGCAGCCTTAATCCTAGCTACTTTGGGCGGCACGAGGCAGCCACAGATTGTGTTGATTGTTCCAGGCCATGCCTGGTCTACAGGGGTGAGTTCCAGACTAGCTTGGGGCTACTAGGGGGAACCCTTGTCTCGAAAAGACAAAAAATAAAAAAAAAAAATAAAGAAGAAACGTAATCGTTGTCGACTTTTGTTTATTGAGTGGAGTCTTGGTATTTTAAACTATCTGCTCGGTCATCTAGAAATTACGATTATAAATAAATTATATATGCTTTAACTGATAGCTATCATGTTTATACTCGGAATAGTTCTGGAGCCAGAGGTTACAGGGAAATTTTTTTAAAATAATTTATCTTTGATCGCTGCGTCATGTGGCTTATGCCTTTAATTCCTAGCACTTAGGAGGCAAGGGCAGGCTGATCACTGTGAGTTCACAGGCCCGCTAGTCTACCTCTTGAGTTCCAGGCAGCTGGGGCTATAGGGAAGGAAACGTCTTTCTTTGTGTGGTCAAATTAAGACTTAAAAAAAAAAAAAAAGTAAAATAATGGGAAAGGTGAGAAAAAGCAAAGGGGAGCACGGTTGCTCAATATTCAATGTACACTTTCAAGAAAGTATCTTATGTGACACAGAACTGTATACAACCAATATATGTAAGGAAAAAATTAAAAGAACTGTGTTATCGACTGGAGAGATGGCCTAGCGGTTAAGAGTGCCGACTGCTCTTGCAGAGGATCCGGGTTCAATCCCCAGCACCCACATGGCGGCTGAGAACCATCTTTAACTCCAGTTCCAGGGGAATCTGACACCCTCTTCTGAACTCCGAAGCACTGCACGACACGGGTGCAGAGACCTACATGCAGACAGTACATTCATACACATAATAAAATAAAAAATTTAAAAAATATATTAAAAAAAATAAAATTAAAAACATTTGGGGCTGGAGAGATGGCCTAGCAGTTAAGAGCACCGACTGCTCTTGCAGAGGACCCAGGTTCGATCCCCAGCACCCACATGGCAGCTAAGAACTGTCTTTGACTCCAGTTCCAGGGGAATCTGAGACCCTCTTCTGACCTCCACGGAATGACACGGGTGCACAAACCTGCATGCAGACAGTACATTCACACACATAAAAAAGTAAAAAAAAAAAAAACTGTGTTATCAATGAGCAATGCATCTCACTAACACTATATTCAACTTTGTCCCTACAAAGTATAATATACCAACTGCACTTCTTGCAAGAAAACAAAAAGTAGCAATAACAAGGTAGATACTTATTAGTATTTCCTATGTGCCAGGTTTTATTCTAGCCACTTTGCAGTTATTAACTAGGTTAAATAAACTACATAACGACTTTACTGATCAGGGGCTATCACCATTCCCGGTTTTACAGAAAGAAACAGGGTGTATAGTAACTTGATCAAGTTTACACAGCTTTAAATGCTGAAGATAAGATCCCTACCCAAGCAGTCCAGCTACAGAGTTCACACCTTCAAATAACTACTGTGTACTACCTCTCAGTTTGGGCTGTTAAATACAAAAATAATCTTAATTTCAAATTAAAAGACTTTTTGTTTTTTCCATAACAGTCATTAAAACAAGCAGTTTGAAACATTCATGTTTTAAAATGTTAAAATATATGGGATTACTTAAAAAAATAAAAAAAATAAAATATATGGGATTACTTGTGATTTTCTATATTAAATTGTCTTTACCTTGCAATCCACTTTTATCCAAAAAATTGCTTAAGTTAAACAACGTGTTTCTTGAAGCCAAATATTGAATAAAACGCTGGAAAACAAACAAATAATTACAAATTATGGTGCGGTTATCTCATAAACTCTAATTTACAAGTAGGAGGAAAGTAACAGTTAACACATTTCAGTAAGCTTATTTAAGTTTCCCATCTCAATACTTTCTTTAGTTATCTAACTTAAAAACAATAGTTTTTACTACTACTACATAGGAATCTATTACATCTCAATATCCATTAACTACAGTATTAAAGTAAAAATAAAGGAATTAAGCACTTACAAACTATAATCAGTAATTCTGCCTTTAGCATACTTGGACTACAACTAATCCAGCTAATGCATGTGCAGGTCAGAGTGGGTTCCCTCCTTATATCATATGGATTCTAGGTATTAAATTCAGGTCCTCTGGCTCGGCAACAAAGAACTTTACCTGCTACCCCCTCATATCTGTATTTTGTTTTTGTTTTTTATTTTTTTGAGATAGGATTTTATGCTGCAGTCTCTTTTAAAAATTTCTTTTTATTTTTTGTGTATTAGTGTTTTGCCTGCATTACTTAAGTCCTGAGCCGCCTCTCCAGGCCCCTCCAATGTGCTTTTGGTTTTTTACTTTTTTTTTTGGTCTTTTTGAGACAGGGTCTCCCTGTAGCTCCAGCTGTCCTGGAACTCACTCTGTAGACCAGGCTGGCCTTGAACTCACAAAGATCCGCCTGCCTCTGCCTCCCCAGTGCTAGGATTAAAGGCGTGCGCCACCACACCCGGCTTCAATGTGCTTTTTAAATCAACCTCCCCAAATTATTCATTTCATACATGTAAGAGCTAATTCAGTTTAAGTATTCTAGTATTCTAATGATTATGTGTCCATTTCTTTGGAGACATTTCTCATTTTCACTATCATTAACAATAATGCACTAACATCTTTGTATTTGGCCTCCATGTACAAATGCCTAAGAATTTCTCAGGACAGACTTAAGTTTGAGCTATTAGATTAGCATGTATATAAAAGTGCATCTTTTCAAAATACTGCCAAAATGTTCTCCAAGGTATCTACCATAGTACATTATCTTAACTTGCCTTTGCCTGAAACCTCTAGAACACATAGAAAGATTCCCTCTCACATACAAACTCTTCTTTAAATATATGTGGTTGCTTACTATCCACTAGTCAGTTACCCTAATCCAATCTTGTTTATTTGAGATTACCCAAAAGTGACAAGGACTTTGAAAATCAATTCATAAAACATCTATTTCAGAAATGTATTAAGATATCATAAGGCATTGCCAATGTGATTTGTACACTGCAATACTCCTCTTACCCTTTGAATTCTATTAACAAATTTAAGTACTTCAGTCTCTCAAGCCATTTCAAACATGTCTTTTTATTTTATTTATTATTTTGTATGTGTATGAATGTACTGTCTGCATGTAGGTCTGTGCACCCATGTCGTGCAATGCCGTGGAGGTCAGAAGAGGGTGTTGGATTCCCCTAGAACTGGAGTCAAAGACGGTTCTCAGCAGCCATGTGGGTGCTGGGGATCGAACCCCGGTCTTCTGCAAGAGCAGTCAGTGCTCTTAACTGCTAGGCTATCTCTCCAGCCCCTGATGTTATTTCTAAAGACATGGATGAGGGGCTGCAGAGACGGCTCAGCAGTTAAGAGCGCCAACTGCTCTTTGCAGAGGACCTGGGTTCGATTCCCAGCATCCGCATGGCGGCTAAGAACCATCTTTGACTCCAGTTCGGGGGGGAATCCGACGCCCTCTTCTGACCTCCGAGGCGTTGCACAACACGAGTGCACCAACCTGCATGCAGACAGTACACTCATACACATAAAACATAATAAAAAAATTTAAAAAAAAGAAATAACGTCAAAATTTTCTTAGTCCTTTTTATATTCATAATATTTAGCTACAAAGACATGACTTTAATCAAGTTTTGATTTATGTCTCAAGAGCATCCCAGTAATTCCAGCAACATTCTACCACTATGGCAAGTAATAAGGGTTCATAGTTTCCCATTTGGGGTTACATGAAATAATTTAGAATACACCATCCTGAAAGTATCATTTAAAGAATGCAACAATAGGCCAGGCATGGTGGTGCATGTCTTTAATCCCAGCACTCAGGAGGCAGAGGCAGGTGGGATCTCTGTGAGTTCAAGGCCAGCCTAGTCTACATAGTGAGTTCCAGGACAGCGGGGGCTACAGGGAGACCCTGTCTCAAAAAAAAAACAAAGAATGCAACAATAATGGCCAATGTTGACACTGCCTGATAGGTACACAGGCATGTAACAGTCTCTCTACCTTTCAAAGTTACTCTTTGAAATACTTCCTGATACAATGCTTAACAATGCTACAATTTCCTTCTTGAAATTTCATCCATAAATTTTTCTACATTTTCATCTGGGAGTGGTGGTTCATGCCTTTAATCCCAGCACTTGGGAAGCAGAGGCAGAAATTCTGTAAGTTCAAGGTCAGCTTGGTCTATATAGCAAATTCCAGGCCACCCAGTACTACAGGGAGACTCTCTCAAAAATACAATCACCACCACCACCACCTTCTTCATCAACATTTTCACTTATTACTCACCTACATTTACCATGATATAATGTGCAGATCACATATAAGCTAATGTGACTAAACAAGGGGGCTATGAAAACTGGCAATAGTAAAAGGTTTCTGACTATGCAACAACCAAAAATTAATTCAAAATCAAACACATATTGAATCCAATGTGTTTCTGAAAGCATTCACATGCATTGTAGCACATGACTCACTGCAGCCTGGTTTATGAACACAAAACACACTTAAAACTGTAGATGCCATTATACTACTCAACACTGTAAACATCTCAGCTTAGATTTGAGTATTGTATGTTGTGAACTTCAGTGGCTTTTACTATAATAAACTTTATGCTCTTATAAACACATGATACAGTTATAAAAAAACTTTCAATATTTTCCTGTCATTCTTTAGCATGTATCAAATTGGTACTTCTCTAGAAGGCATTGTGATAGGTTTAATTTGAAACTGCTTGAGTTGCTGACTTAAGATTCACTTTAAAAAAAAAAAAAAAGCCGGGCGTGGTGGCACACCCCTTTAATCCTAGCACTTGGGAAGCAGAGGCAGGCGGATCTTTGTGAGTTCAAGGCCAGCCTGGTCTACAATGTGAGTTCCAGGACAGCTGGGGTTACAGGGAGACCCTGTCTCAAAAAGAAAGAAAAAAAAAAAACAAAAAACAAAAAAACCCGGGGGCTGGAGAGATAGATAGCCTAGCAGTTAAGAGCACAGACTGCTCTTGCAGAGGACCCAGGTTCGATCCCCAGCACCCACATGGCGGCTAAGAACCCTTTGTAACTCCAATTCCAGGAGAACTCCAGTTCCAGGGGAATCCGAGACCCTCTTCTGACCTCCAAGACACTGCACGATATGGGTGCACAAACCTACATGCAGACAGTACATTCATATACATACAAAAAATAAATTAAAAAAAATTTTTTTTAATTAAAAAAACAAAACAAAACAAAAAAAACCACCCAACTCATTAAGGGCAGGTAAAGGTGGTGGTTTCCAAGTCTGATGACCTGAGCTGGATGCCCAGGACCCACAGAATGGAAAAGAAAACAAAAACAACAACAACAAAAAAACCCACTGGATTCTCAGAAGTCCTCTGACCTCCACACATGCACTATGGTAAACATATATGCATGTTTGTATATACACACGTGCACACACACACAAATCACTAAATAAATGTAATAAAAATCATTAAAATTTATTTTATCCTTGGATTACAAAATTTCCAACAACTTCTAAGGTGGTCCTAAACATAATTTTGTAGTATGTATTTATGCAAAGCCAGGGGAATCCGACGCCCACTTCTGACCTCCGCGGCATTGCACGACACGGGTGCACAGACTTGCATGCAGACAATACATTCGTACACATACAGAAATAAATAAAATTAATAAAAAAAAAAATTAGCAAAGTGGCATTCTCAATACTGATGTCTATAAAGTGAAAAATATCAACTCCAAAAAAACAATGAGGACATTCCATAACCTGCAGTATCAAACAGTCAAGATTTAACTCTCAAAAATGTCTTTTGTGGGTCTGGAGAGATGGCTCAGCAGGTAAGAGCACAAACTGCTCTTGCAGATGACCCGGGTTGATTCCCAGCACCCACATGGGGGCTAAGAACCGTCTTTAGTGCCGGGCGTGCTGGCACACGCCTTTAATTCCAGCACTCAGAAGGAAGACAGAGGCAAGCCTTCTGAGTTCAAGGCCAACCTGGTCTAAAGAGCAAGCTACAGGGCAGCTGGGACTAAAGGGAAACCCTGTCTCAAAAAAAAAAAAAAAAAAAGTCTTTCATTTATTTGTGTGTGTGTGTGTGTGTAATATGTGACTAGAGAGGAGTTAGAGAGGAGTTTTTCTCCTTCCACCATACATTTTCCAGGTATCAAACCTACTGAGCTATCTTACCAGCCCCAAGATTTAATTCTTCAGGTAAAAACAAATAACCATATTATTCATTAATATGAAAAATTTGTTTTTAGGGGCTGGAGATGGCTCAGCAGTTAAAAGCACCAAATGCTCTTGCAGAGGACCAGGGTTCATTCAATTCTGAGCACCCACAAGCTAACTAAGAACCATCTTTGACCCAGGCGTGGTAGCACATGCCTTTAATGCTAGCACTGGGGAGGCAGAGGCAGGCCTGGTCTACAGAGTGAGTTCCAGGCCAGCTGGGGCAGGGAGGGAGGGAGGGAGGGAGGGNGAGGGAGGGAGGGATGGGAGGGAGGGAGGGAGGGAGGGAAAGGGAGGAGGGGGCGGAGGGGAGGGGAGGGGAGGGGAGGGGGAGAGGGGAGGGAGGTGGTGAGGGAGGAGGGGAAGGAAAAGATGAGGGAGAGGGAGGAAGAGGAGAGGGAGGAGGGGGGAAGAAAGGGAAGAAAAGAAAGGAAGGAAGGGAGGGAGGGAGGGAGGGAGGGAAGGAAGATGTTTTTAATAAATTATAAAGCCAGGGATGGTGGCACATGCCTTTAATCCCAGCACTAGGGAGGCAGGGGCATGTGGATCTCTGTGAATTCAAGGCCAGCTGGGGCTACAGAGACCCTGTCTCAAAAAGACCAAAATGAAAAAAAAAAATTATAAAATTCTATATATGGCTGGAGAGATGGCCTAGCAGTTAAGACGCACTGACCATCTTGCTGAGACCTGGTTCAATCCCCAGCACCCGCATGGCAGCTGAGAAACCGTCTTTCTAACTCCAGTTCCAGGGAATCCGACGCCCTCTGCTACCTCCAGGCATTGCACGACACCGGGTGCACCAACCTACATGAGACAGTACATTCATATACATACAAAAATAAATAAAAATTCTTTTTTTTTTTTTTTTTTTATTTTATTTATTTTGGTCTTTTTTTTTTTTTTTTTTTTTTTTTTTGAGACCGCTGCCTAGACACTCACTCTGTACGACCCGGCTGGCCTTGAACTCACAGAGATCTACCTGCCTCTTTTCTTAAATCAAAATTTTATAATCTATTTTACTTTATTTATTGTATACACAGAAAACTGTATAAAATGCCTTTTTGTTTTTTTGAGATAGGTCTCCCTGTAGCCCCAGCTGGTCTGGAACTCATCTTATAAACCAGGCTGACATTGACTCACCGAGATCTACCTGCTCTGCCTCCTAGTGCTGGGACTAAAGGTGTGCACCACCATACCCAGCATTTTTGTTTTTTTTTGGTTATACTTGGATACCCACATTATCAGCACAGCCCATGTGTACCAGGTAGAGGACAATCCTCTTCCAGTATCCTCCTACCATGTGAGCCCGTGGAAATCCAACTTGGGCCACCAAAGCTAGCAGCAATCACCTTTACCCACTGACCATCCACCGCAGACCATCTTTACCAGTTTTAAATATACTGATATCCTAAGGTGATATACATCTCTTGGGCAATGAGGGTCATGAGCAGGAATATCTTAAGAAGTCTCTACTGATAACTGCCCTTAGTCGATTCTATTATTCCTTACTGGTTATTACCTAATATTGATAATCAATCTAAAGCTGACAGAAATGACCATCTAAGTCACTCAGCTATGTAAGAGGAACAATGGAAAATACCTCTATCTAATAATTGTCAGACCCAATCTTTTAAGGATTTTTCTGTCTAGGTTACTCCACCTTAACACTAGCGGCATTTGGGAAAGATAATTACTAGGTTTTGTCTTGTAATATATAAGATTATTCAGAAATAGCTCTTACCTCTACCTATGAGATATCAGTACTATCCTGTAGATATCAGTACTATCCTGTCCACTTGTAAACAATTTCCCTGAGGGTGAAGGAGGAGGGGGAAATATTATTCCTTCTTGTTTTAGAGCTCCTTTGATTCCCAAACAACAACAGCAAAAAAGAAATTATGCATACCTTCTCAAAGTCTATAATATCCTACCAATGGGAACATTGAGTGTGTATAAACCAGGAGGAAAAAAGGCAAGCACACAAAGTATAGCACTGTCTTAGCTGTTTAAGCAAAGTAAATAGTTTTTTGAAAAAGCTCACTAAAATCCTCTTTTTCCTCCTGTCAGCCAACCGTTGGAATGATTAGTCAACTTTCTTATGTTTGCTGTAATCCATTGTTTTCCTCCATCCTCCGTACTATCAATTCATTCCCAACACTTCTGAAAGTTTAACATATTGATGCTTTATCCATTACTGGCACTAGACCTGGCTATATTCTGTACTTCATCTTTTTAAAAAGAACACTCAAAACTTGTTAAAATATATAATGTATAAAGTTTGAAACTTCTTCAGGATTCTAAATAATATTAAGCAAGCCATACTTTTTTTTTTTTTCAGACAGGCGTCTCCCTTTAGCCCAGATGTCCTGGAACTCACTCTGTAGACTAGGTGGCCTTGTAACTCACCAGATCCACCTGCCTGTGCTCCTGAGTAGGATAAAGTCGTGCACCACCCCACCTTTTTTTTTTTTTTTTGAGACAGCTGGCCTAGAACTCACTCTGTAGACCAGGCTGGCCTTGAACTCACAGAGATCTACCTGCCTCTTTTCTTAAATCAAATATTTTATATGTACATCTATTTTACTTTATTTATTGTATACACAGAAAACTGTATAAAATGCATTTTTGTTTTTTTGAGATAGGGTCTCCCTGTAGCCCCAGCTGGTCTGGAACTCACTCTGTAAACCAGGCTGACATTGAACTCACAGAGATCTACCTGCCTCTGCCTCCTGAGTGCTGGGACTAAAGGTGTGCACCACCATACCCAGCATTTTTTTTTTTTTGGTATACTGTGTATACCCACATACTCAGCACAGCCCATGTGTACAGGTTAGAGGACAATCCTCTTCAGTATCCTCCTACCATGTGAGACGTGGAATCCAACTTGGGCCACCAAGCTTAGCAGCAATCACCTTTACCCACTGAGCCATCCCACCAGACCCTTATACCTATTTTAAATACCTGTATATCTAAGGTTGCATATACATCTCTTGGGCAAATGAGGGTCATGAGCAGAAATATCTTAAGAAGTCCTACTATAACTGCCTTAGTCGATTCTATTTATTCCTTATGGTATTACCCTAATATTGATAATCAATCTAAAGCTGACAGAAATGACCCATCTAAGTCACTCAGCTGTTAAGAGGAAAATGGGAAATACCTAGCTATCTAATAATGTCAAGACCAAATCTTTTTAAGATTTTTCTGTCTAGGTTACTCCACCTTAACACTAGCGGCATTTGGGAAAGATAATTACTAGGTTTTGTCTTGTAATATATAAGATTATTCAGAAATAGCTCTTACCTCTACCTATGAGATATCAGTACTATCCTGTAGATATCAGTACTATCCTGTCCACTTGTAAACAAGTGTTCCCTGAGGTGGAGGGGGAATATTATTTCCTTCCTTGTTTTAGAGCTCCTATTGTATTCCCAACACAACAGCAAAAAGAAACCTTATGCATACCTTCTCAAAGGCTATAATATCTACCAATGGGAACATCTGAGTTGTATAAACCAGGAGGAAAAAAGGCAAGCACACAAAGTATAGCACTGTCTTAGCTGTTTAAGCAAAGTAAATAGTTTTTTGAAAAAGCTCACTAAAATCCTCTTTTTCCTCCTGTCAGCCAACCGTTGGAAATGATAGTCAACTTTCTATTTTGCTGTAATCCATTGTTTTCCTCCATCCTCCAGTACTATCAATTCATTCACAACTTCTGAAAGTTAACAATGATGCTTTACTCCATTACCTGGCACTAGACCTGGATATATTTGTAGCTTCATCTTTTTAAAAGAACACTCAAAACTTGTTAAAATTATATAATGTATAAAGTTCTGAAATTCTTCAGGATAAATAATATTAAGCAAGCATACTTTTTTTTTTTCAAGACAGGGTCTCCCTGTAGCCCCAGATGTCCTGGAACTCACTCTGTAGACTAGGCTGGCCTTGAACTCACAGATCCACCTGCCTGTGCCTCCTGAGTGCTAGGATTAAAGGCGTGCACCACCACACCTGGCAACACAAGCATACTTTTTGATAAAAGTAGAAAAACTATTATCATAGCTAAGGTCAAACTGTTTTGAGTTACATTTAAACTAGTATCTAAACACTGTGGCTGAATCTGTAACTGGTTATAATGAGTTAAGAAGCAACTGAGTCACTAGGGAGGCAGGGGCAGGCAGATCTTTCTGAGTTCAAGGACAGCCTGAACTACATAGTGAGTTCCAGGACAGTTGGAGCTACAGGGAGACCCTGTCTCAAAAAAAAAAAAAAAAAAAAAAAAAAAAAAAAGAAGCAACTGAATAACATGTCCTGAGCTGCTACACCTGTTGATTAGTGACCACTCCTTGAAACTAATGTAGAGCCAAATATGAATAATTAGAAAGCTAAATTTCCAGGAAGGGAGAATTGTGGAATATAAAATTATGTAAAGATGATAAATAATACAGAACATGAGGATATTTATAAGCATAACAGATAAATAAGTTATATAAGGTATCTGACATAGAGTATGCTCACAGTTATTAAAAATAAGATACTTGCCAGGCGTGGTGGCACACACCTTTAATCCTAGCACTCACAGGAGGCAGAAGCAGGCGGATCTTTGTGAGTTCAAGGCCAGCCTGGTCTACAGAGTGAGTTCCAGGACAGCTGGGGCTACAGGGAGACCCTGTCTTGAAAAGACAGACATACATACATACATACATACATAAATAAATAAATAAATAAATAAATAAATAAATAAATAAATAAATAAATGTAAGATACTTTAGGGCAATAATCAGAAGAGAACCCCAAAATGTGACAACAGGGAAGATCTGTTAGAATAGCTACAAATAAATTCCTACCTTTAAATCTGGATTTTAGTAATGTTGCACTGGTATTGTCAAATAAGAGAAGAATCTCCTGACTGAAAGCCCAAGATACTAAGTAAAATGATAGATTCAGAATCTCTTGATGCCCTCAGGAATTCTAACACCAAGGACGATAAAGTATAAAGCTCCCCTTGAATCCAGGACACCTAACAAGGGCTGCATTTTTCCATACTACTTACCAATGTAGAATTAGGTAGTTTCATTCACATATTCTTGGTACCTTCATTAAACTTTATAAGTAAATATACTAGGCTGAGAAAAATCATTCAAGGTTAAGAGTCAAAACAGGGCTGGAGAGATGGCTAGGCAGTTAAGACCATTGGCTGCTCTTATAGAAGATCCAAATTTGATTCTCAGCACCCACATGGTGGCTAACAACCATCTGTAACTCTAATTCCAGGGGATCCAATGCCCTTGAGACCTCCAAGGGCACTGTATGACACAGGTGCACTCATAAACATGGCAATATACTCATATACATACATATATAACTAAAAATATAAATCAAATATTTAAAAAATGAAAAGAATGACTGCTAGGTTATCATGGAAAACAAGCTGGTTCTCTCCATACAAAAAAATGCACAAGCTTATAGGTCCTACTGATTACCCTTGTAAACAAGGAAGGCATCAGACAAAAGTCTCTACCATAAAGAAGACCTTCATCAGCCCTCGCACCAGATCACTTTACTCCTCAGTATGACATTAAATTAGGCAAAGTATTTCCAAAGACAACCACATGATATCAGATAGCAAACTGACTGGGCTATCTGATAAAAGAGCAAGTAGCTATAGACATATATAGTTTATGAATGAAGATTGGATCAGTCCTACTTATGGAATCCACCTCTTACAATTATCTTTGCTTCTTAATCTCATTATTGAAGTCTTATGTGCTCTGATGTACATTTATTTTCTTGTTTATTGGCCATGTTTCTTCAAATTTTAGAGTCTACAATGATATTTCTGGCTATAAACCTTGCTCTTTAGGGTTTTTGTTTTTTATTGTTTGTTTGTTTTTGGTCTTTTTGAGACAGTTTCCCTGTAGGGCCAGCTGGGTTAGAACTTACTATGTAGACTAGGCTGGCCTTGAAATCACAGAGATCCACCTGACTCTGCCTCCTGAGTGCTAGGATTAAAGGCACGTACCACCAAGCCCAGCATGCCTTGCTCTTTTTACCTATATTTAGCTGCTGAAGTTACTGAATAATCAGTAGTCACACCAATATAGGTGTTGGTCAAAAGATGTTCATGGGGCCAGAGAGATGGCTCAATGGTAAAGAGTACTTGCTGTTCTTTCAGAAGACCTAGGTTTTGTTCCAACATGTTCAAGAACCAACATGGTGGGCATAACTGCCTCAGAGGAGTAACTCCAGTTCCAGGGGGTCCAAGACCCTCTTCTGATCTCTATGAGCAAGCACGTGGTACATACACATACGCATTAAATTTAAAAATTCTTGATCTATTTATTTTTATTTTATTTGTATGAGTGTTATACCTACATATGTGTAAGTGTACCGGTATCATGGTGTGCCTGTGGGTGACAGAAGAGGGCATTGGATTCCCTGGAACTGAAGTTATAGGTGGATGTTGGCCACTGTGTGGGTGCTGGGATTCAAACCCAGGTCTTCTACAAGAACACCCAGTGCTCTTTACCCATGAGCCAGCTTTCTAACCCTAAATGAAAAAAGGTGCTTGGCCCACAATTCTGAAGAAGAGTTTGATCCCTAAACCTCATCCCCTCATTCCCCCCCATACAATGTAAAATCTTATGGTAAAGTTGTTCTTACCTCATTTCCATACACCATCAAATGATGAGTTGTAATGAGTGATTTGAAGACCACCACCCAACTACTATTAGTAGTTCTTTCAAATAAGCTGTCTGCCAACTGTGGGATGTTCACATTCATCTCATTTGTGCACTGAATTAAGTCTGTAATTAGAAAAAGATTAAGATTAACTCTCTGGTTTTAATTTATTAATCTCATTTTTACAGTAACGGGTTAAAAAATCTAACAAAAGTAGAATAACAGTTTGGAGAAATTGTTAAAACTCTTTTTAGGAGGTCTGGCAAGATGTCTCAGGGGTAAGGATACTTGCTACCAAGACTGAGGACTCAAGTTCTATCTGGAGGGCCAATAAAGTAGTAGAAAAATGACTCCAGAGTTATCCTCTGAGAAACACACACAATAAATGAATAAATAAATGTAGTAAAGTATATTTTTAAAAACCTCTTTCAGAAGAGTGAAAAAAAGAGTAATCAGTACCACAAGTAAGTACTGACTAGTTTTACATAAATGAGTAATACCAGAAAATAAATTTAAAGCCTTAGGTATAATTCACCCTCAAGTAATTTATTCATCTCCAAAAGAATTGTTTCAACGTTCTGAGAACTTATAACTGCTTTACTACCCATAGCTTTCGAAGTCACACTACTGGTATTATTATCTCTACATAGTTACACTGCTGGTATTATTATCACTACATAGTCACACTACTGGTATTATTATCTCTACATAGTTACACTGCTGGTGTTATTATCTCTACACAGTTAAATTTTTAGCTTTTTCCTTAAAAACAAAACAAACAACCACCGCCACCACCACCCTGGGGCTGGAGCGATGGCTCAGTGGTTAAGAGCACTGACTGTTCTTACAGAGGATCAGGGTTCATATGGCAACCAACAACCATCAGTAACTAGAATACAGTTCTAGTTTGCAGGCATTGTACCTTTATCAGAGTCTGCCCTATACTTTTTTTTTCTCACCATGCTACTGTAAGTGCCAACCAAAGCTAAAATTTAAATACTCTAAGAGAGAATTTGTACCCCTCAACTCAGAACCATTCAGAAAGTAGATTATCACCACAACCCTGAGGAATTTTGTCAATATTTAAAGAGGAAATACAGCTATTCTGAAATACACAATCAGTACCTCACAATTTAGACTGCCAACAGTGAAGTAGGCATAATAGTGCATGACTATAATCCCAGCACCACCTCGGCTATATGTCAAGTACCAGGCCAGTCAAGGCCATAGAAAACCAAAAACCCGGGGCTGGAGAGATAGCCTAGCGGTTAAGAGCGCTGACTGCTCTTACAGAGGACCTGGGTTCGATCCCCAGCACCCATATGGCGGATGAAAACCGTCTGTAACTCCAACTCCAGGAGAACTCCAGTTCCAGGAGAATCCAAAACCCTCTTCTGACCTCCGCAGCATTGCACGACACGGGTGCACAGACCTACATGCAGACAGTACATTCATACACATACAAAAATAAATAAAATTAAAATGTTAAAAAAAAAAAGAAAACCAAAAACCCTGCTGACAATGAGAAGCACTCATCAGACTGCCTTCCTTAGGTCTAAAATACCCATCTCACAACAACCACCATTCTCTTAACATTCACAGAATGAACTACGAAACACTATCACTGTCTGACCTAACTAATGCCCCTAACCCATACAGCATGGGACAATACATTCTGTTGTTAGTAACTTTCTTCTTGCATGCTATCCTCCAACAGAACAACTTTTCAGTATCCCTTACTATTTCCGTATCCGACTCTTTCCAATTCTACTTATTATTCAAATCAGTATTTAGTGAAGACTTCCCTTCCACAAACTAAAGTACTCGGGTCATCGAGCACAAGTTCGGTATCCAGGAAAACACCTTTACCCACTTAGCATTCTCACTGGCCCCTCAAAAATAATTTCTAAAATAAATCATAAAAGGCTTCATTTAACAGAACTCATATAGAAGACAGTACGAGCCGGGCATGGTGGCACACGCCTTTAATCCTAGCACTTGGGAGGCAGTGGCAGGCGGATCTTTGTGAGTTCAAGGCCAACCTGGTCTACAGAGTGAGTTGCAGGACAGCTGGGGCTACAGGGAGACCCTGTCTTGAAAAGACCCCCCCCCAAAAGAAGACAGTATGTATCTAAAAAAGAGACTGCACACCAAAAACACTAAAATGTATAAAAATGTCAAATGAGGGGCTGGAGAGATGGCATAGCAGTTAAGAGCGCTGACTTCGATCACCAGCACCCACATGGCAGCTGAGAGCCATCTTTAACTCCAGTTCCAGGGGAATCCGATGCCCTATTCTGACCTCTGCGGCATTATACGACACAGGTACACAGACCTGCATGCAGACAGTACATTCATACACATTAAAAAAAAAAATGTCGGGCTGGAGAGATAGCCTAGCGGTTGAGAGCACCGACTGCTCTTGCAGAGGACCCAGGTTCGATCCCCAGCACCCACATGGCGGCTGAGAACCGTCTGTAACTCCAATTCCAGGAGAACTCCAGTTCCAGGAGAATCCGACACCCTCTTCTGACCTCCGAGGCATTGCACGACACGGGCACACAAACCTACATGCAGACAATACATTCATACACATACAAAAATAAATAAAATAAAAAAAAATTAAAAAAAAAAAGTCAGCCGGGCATGGTGGTGCACGACTTTAATCCTAGCACTTGGGAGGCAGAGGCAGATGGATCTTTGTGAGTTCAAGGCCAGCCTGATCTACAGAGGCCAGCTGGGGCTACAGGGAGACCCTGTCTCAAAAAGACCAAAAAAAAAAAAAAAAAGTCAAATGAGTCAAATGTTTTTGTGAACTATATAAGGTAGGAAACTAGTATCACGTATTCCTTTTGTAAATTATCTTTATATCTTAATCAGTTTCAATATTAATATAACTATCTCAACTATAACATTTAGATATACAAATAGGTAAAATAAATAAAACTTAAGGAACTGTCACAGTGGGAAGCAAAGGCTTCTATTTGGATTGCCTCATATTTAGGAATATGCAGTAGTATCTATGTATATATGTTCTCCAAAATGCTTGTAGTGGGAAAGGGGGCTTCATACACTTTCAAATCAGTTACACTTATGCTATTCCTTTTGTTGATAGATACACTTAAATACATAAAAAGTTAAGGATAAAGAACTCTCCTACTAAAATGAGATTTTGAGGGTAAAGATAGTCTTGCACCATAGAATATATATGGGGCTCAGAAACAGCATCCAGGAGCAAGAGATTATTGGGGTGGGGGCAAATATTCCCTGACTCCACATATGCATCACTTAACATAGTTCATTAAAATTAGTGGCATATTATCAGTCTCTCCTCTAAGAGTTAGCTTACTGGAAGCAGCACTGTCTTCCTCATTACTGTCTTGTCGGAATCAAGCAGAGCAGGTGCTAAATAAAAATGAATAAATGAAGGTTGTTGTGTGATTCAGTGAGAGTGCTTGTTTAGGACACTTGAAGTCGTGGATTCGATCTTCAACACCACAAAAGAGAAATATAGGGGCTGGAAAGATGGCTCAGCGGTTAAGAGTACCAACTGCTCTTGCAGAGGAACCAGGTTCAATTCCCAGCACCCACACGGCAGCTAAGAACCATCTTTAACTCCAGTTCCAGGGGAATCCGATGCCCTCTTCTGAGCTCCACGGCACTCATACACATAAAAGAGAAAGAGGAGAGAGAGAGAGAGAGAGAGAGAGAGAGAGAGAGAGAGAGAGAGAGAGAGAGAGAAATATAATAATATAATGCTGGGCATGGTGGTGCACACCTTTGATCCTAGCACTTGGGAGGGAGAAGCAGGCAGATCTCTCTTGAGTTCAAACAAAGTCAGTCTGGTCTACATGGCAAGTTCCAGGACAACCAGAGCAACAAGGAGAACCTGTCTCAAAAAGACATTAAAAAAAAAAATAAAAAAATAAAAAAAACATAGAAGCTGTGTAGAGAAAGTTGTAATATAAAATAGTCTAGTCTAAGGTTTGGTGTAGTGATAATTTGGGAAAAAAAATGTGTTAGCAATGTAAACAATGTTTTTCATGTTTATACTGCTTCACATTCCTGTCTTGTCACTACAGTGAGACAGTGTGAAATGCCCTAACAGAAAGCCTCTATTTCATGAATGGGACATAGGAAGAGTTTCCCCAAAAGGCATACACGTGGCTGAAAAAGGACTGGTAATCTTCTTATCTAGAAGAGAGGATAGGAAAACTGAAACAAGAGCAGAATATGAATTTAGACTGAGCTTCATATAGAAAGCCGATCCCTATGACATTCCACATTAATAGCTAGCTGAAACAATTTTTTATGTCATAACTGAACATAAGCCAATTTTATAGGACTGTACATTCTTCAATTTTTCAAGTGCAAGATAAATTATTTTAGTTGGAGAGCCATTATTTAATTCCCTTGAATTTTCAAATCAAAACAAAAACTATTTTGTTAAAATCAGATTAGCTGTCTCTTAAAATTATCTGTTACTTCACTGGTCTCTTTACCTACAATCTATCATAAATACAAAAAGAAAACTTAAACAAAAGCAGAAAGTTTGTTATGATAATGCTCTACAGAGAACAGATACTTTCAAAATACTCGGTATTTTGATTATACCTTCAAGTCAAATAGTCCCTACCCTCACATTCTCAGAATGTTTCTGACTACTATGGTTAAAGGATTCTTTTTTTAATTTTTTTTTATTAATTTTATTTATTTTTGTATGTGTATGAATGTACTGCCTGCATGCAAGTCTGTGCACCCGTGTCGTGCAACGCCGCGGAGGTCAGAAGAGGGTCTCGGATTCCCCTGGAGCTGGAGTTCTCCTGGAATTGGAGTTTCAGACGGCTCTCGGCCGCCATGTGGGTGCTGGGGATCGAACCC